>CM033725.1:55792840-56145100 GCA_019671005.1 Hibiscus mutabilis
AATCAGGAATCTAGCTTCTATGTGGGAATTACAATCGGGGCAACAACATGATGTCAAATACATACAATCCAGCTTGGAAGAAGCACCCGAATTTTTCATGGAGTAATCCCAACAATGCTCTAAACTAGAACAATCGGAATGCACAAGCATCGGGTTCAGCCGAGAATATGCCACGACAGCGGATGCGCGGCAACAACCCAAGCGACATCTAGTTCTTTGGAAAATTCTCTAAATGCTTTTATGATGAAAACTGAATCTTATATGGCTGAGAATAGTAATTTCATAAAAGAACTGATGTTTTTATTAACAGACCGAGATGAGATTGCAAAACCAAGAGGCGGCAATCAAATCATTGGAAAATCAAGTCGGACAATTTGCTCAAAATCTGAACACTAGACCACAAGGAGGTTTACCTAGCGATACTGAAGTCGCAAGAGGAACGGCCATGAGCAATGTAAGGCAATCACCACCAGAAGTGGCCAACAACTTAGAGAGGTTCAAACCCGCTCGTCAAACAAAACTCCACAAAAGATCAAGGCGAACCTAGCGGCAAAGTCTCGGATGCTGAACCAGGAATTGCTGCGGCAACCGGCAATAAGCATGCCTCGCAACCGCGATGACGCCTCGGCAACTTGCGATAAGCACGCCTCGGCAACCCCCGGTTGGTAACGCATCGGCAACTCGGATATCCCTGTAATGCCGTCAATCGGGTTTCAAACCAATGAAAGGATAGAAGATATCCGACTTCCACCACCATTCCCACAAAGGTTGAAGCGACAAAAGCAAGAATACCAATTCAAGAAGTTTCTTGATATCCTAAAGCAAGTCCACATCAACTTGCCATTGGTGGAAGCAATTGAACAAATGCCAAACTATGCCAAGTTTCTTAAAGACATTGTGTCCAAGAGAACAAGGCTAGGAGAGTTTGAAACAGATTCTTGCATGACAGAGGGATGCATGGCAATGTTGCACAATCGCATGCCGCCCAAGTTGAAGGATCCCGGAAGTTTCACAATACCCTGTTCTATTGGAAATCACTATGTCGGGAAAGCACTATGCGACCTAGGGGCTAGCATAAACTTGATGCCTAAATCGGTTTCGAAACTAGGAATCGGGAAGGCAAGACCTACAACATGATTATCTGCTGCTAGCTAAAGCCAGATCCTATATGCATCCGGAGGAAAAATCGAGGACATCTTGGTAAAAGTTGATAAATTCATTTTCCGCTGACTTTATTATTTTGGATTGTGAAGCAGATGAGCATGCACCTATCATTCTCGGGAGACCATTCCTAGCGGCAGGAGAACTTTGATTGATGTTGAAAAGGAGAACTCACAATGAGGGTGAATGACCAGGTAAAACTAAATGTGTTCCAAACACTAAGGCATGCAGATGATCCAGAAGAATGCCAACTACTTCAGCCAGCAGAGTTTAACCGATGAAGAATTTAGTTGCCTCAAAGAACTACATTTGCGAACACGAGGAATATGAGGAGTATGAAGAGCGGTCGATGAGGAACAAACAGAAGAGGCAAATTGGCTAGTCAATCGACCAGGTACATACTTTGAACCACTGGACTACTCAGGTAAGGAATGTAAGATCGAAAAACACTCTATCGAAAATCCACCAATTCTTGAGTTGAAACAATTGCAGAGCAACTGAAATATGTATACTTAGGGACCGATAATACATTACCTGTAATTATTTCTTCTAAGTTACAGCCTGAGCAGGAAAAGAAGCTGATCAACATGTTGAAGCTACATAAAAAGGCAATAGGGTGGACAATTGCCGACTTGAAGGGAATTAGCCCGGCGGTGTGCATGCACAAGATCTTGTTGGAAGATGACCACAAACCTTCAATTGAGGCCCAGAGGAGACTGAATCATGCCATGAAAGGGGTTGTAATGAAAGAAATCATCAAGTGGCTTAACGTCGGCATTATATACCCTATCTCCGATAGTACGTGGGTAAGTCCGTACAATGTGTGCCGAAAAAAGGAGGTATAACAGTGGTAAGCAATGAAAATAATGAACTTATCCCAACCAGGGTGTGACCGGTTGGAGGGTTTGTATGGACTATCGAAAGCTAAACAAAGCCACTAGGAAAGATCACTTCCCATTACCCTTTATTGATCAAATGCTTGACCGTCTTGCGGGTAAAACCCTTTACTGTTTTCTTGATGGTTATTCAGGTTACAATCAGATTGCCATAGCACGTAAGATCAAGAAAAGACAACCTTCACATGCCCATACGGTACTTATGCCTTCAGAAGGATGCCGTTCGGATTATGTAACGCCTCAGCAACCTTCCAAAGATGCATGATGGCGCTCTTTTCAGACATGGTCGAAGACTTCCTTGAGATCTTCATGGATGATTTTTCGGTTTTTGGTAATGACTTCGACGGCTGTCTCGGCAATTTAGAGAGGGTGTTGGCAAGATGCGAAGAAACGGATTTAGTCCTCAATTGGGAGAAATGCCACTTTATGGTAGATGAAGGAATAGTGCTCGGCCATAAGATTTCATCCAAGGAATTGAAGTAGACAAAGCCAAGGTGGACATGATCGAGAGATTACCCCCACCAAATTCGGTTAAAGGAATTCGAAGTTTTCTCGGACATGCAGGTTTTTACAAGAGGTTCATTCATAACTTTTCTAAAATCACTAAACCTTTGTGTAATCTTCTTGAACAGGATAAAGTCTTCGATTTTGATGATTCTTGCACTCAAGCATTTGAAACCCTAAAGAAAAATCTTGCCTCGGCACCCATTGTTGTTCCACCAGATTGGACGCTACCTTTTGAGCTCATGTGTGATGCAAGTGATTTCGCGGTAGGAGCAGTCCTAGGCCAACGCACAGGTAAGACCTTCCATGTGATATACTACGCTAGTAAAACTCTTAACGATGCTCAAGTGAATTACACAACAACGGAGAAAGAGTTACTAGCTGTAGTTTTCGTTTAATTGGTACAAAGGTAATTGTTCATACGGACCATTCGGCAATCAAATACTTATTTGCTAAAAAGGATGCTAAACCTCGTTTGATTCGTTGGATATTACTTTTACAAGAATTTGATATTGAAATTAAGGACAGGAAAGGAACAGAAAATCAAGTGGCCGATCACTTATCACGTTTGGAACGCAATAGGGAAGAGGATGCGGATCTAGAGATATGCGATGCATTCCCGGATGAACAAATTCTAATCGCCTCGGCAACCCTTGACGCCTCGACAGCCCATGACGCCTCGGCAACCATGGAAGCACACGCCTCGGCAATTTTGGGAGCAGACACTACGGCAGCACATGCCTCGGCAATACCGTACGCAGATTTAGTTAACTTCCTTGTTTGTGGTATTTTTCCGTATGGCATTACTCACCAAGAGAAGAAGCGGTTCCGCCATGATGCTAAGCATTACTTTTGGGACGAGCCTCTTTTGTTTAAACAATGTGCAGATCAGGTTATACGCCGATGTGTCCTCGAAGAAGAGCAACAAAATGTACTCGGCAATGCCATTCTTCACCCTATGGAGGACATTTTGGAGGAACTCATCACATGCCAAAGTCTTGCAATCCGGTTTGTATTGGCCAACATTGTACAAAGATGCCCAAGACTTTTACAAGCAATGTGATCGTTGCGGAGGACGGGCAATATCTCTAGGCGACATGAGATGCCACTCCAGAACATCATCGAGGTGGAACTGTTCGATGTATGGGGGATCGACTTTATGGGACCTTTCCCATCTTCATTCGGCAACCTCTACATCTTACTTGCCGTCGACTATGTGTCTAAATGGGTAGAGGCAGCTGCAGTTCCCAACAGCGATTCCAAGACCGTGCAACGATTCCTGCAGAAAAACATATTTTACGGTTTGGGATGCCGAGAGCAATTATCGGCCGACGGGGCAAGCATTTTGACAACAGACTAATTGCCAAGATGTTGCAACGCTTCGCATATCACACAAGATCGCCACGGCATATCACCCACAAACCTACGGGCAAGCGAAATTTCCAACCGGGAGTTGAAGGGAATACTCGAGAAAGTTGTAAATCCCTCAAGGAAGGATTGGTCATTAAGACTAGATGACGCACTTTGGGCATATCGCACTGCATTCAAAACACCATTAGGTATGTCCCCATTCCGGCTTGTCTATGGTAAAACATGTCATCTACCGGTGGAAATCGAGCACAAGGCGTACTGGGCAATCAAGACCGTGAATATGGATTGGGAAAGTGCCGGACAAAAGCGCTTGATGGATCTCAATGAGATAGAAGAATTTCGTGCACTCGCCTATAACAATGCACGAATCTACAAGGAGAAAACAAAGTGATGGCACGACAAGAAACTATTGCCACGGCAATTCACGCCAGGGCAACTAGTTCTCCTATTCAATTCTCGACTAAAACTTTTCCCGGGAAAGCTGAAATCAAGATGGTCGGGACCATTTGAAGTCGTCAAACCATTCTCCCATGGTGCTGTGATAATCAAGTCCATCTCTGACAATCATGAATTCAAAGTTAATGGACAAAGATTGAAGCACTACAATGGTGCCCATGTGGAACGTAACAAGGAAGTGGTCAACTTAGGAGATGCATGAGCATGCTCTCCTCTCAGTATTTTCTTTTTCCTTTTCTTTTTATTTTCATTTTTTTAGGAGATATTTTTTTTTCTTCATTATCTTTAGTTTTCAGGTTTTCTTTGTTTTCTTTTTCACAACAAGACTCACAACTACTATGCTAAGGAAATTTACTGCCAAGATCCTTGCCCCGGCAACCAATGAAGAAGATGCCGTGGCAACCTACATCGTGCCTGCACAAGCTGATGCCACGGCAACCAACCATGAAGATGCCACGGCAACCAAAGCTAAAGACATCCCGGCAACAAGAAAACAACCATTGCATTCAAGCAAGAAAATCAAGACACCAACTAGAAGGAAACTAATCATCTACGATGACGAACTCTCGGAGTAAGTCCTCGTATGCATTTTATTTTTATTTTTATTTTTCGTTATTTTTATGCATGCATTGAGGACAATGCCTCACTCGAGTTTGGGGGGGATTGTTACTAGTAATTACCATGTTTAGTTACATTAATCTTAAGCATTACATTTAGGATACATAAATTGCTTGCCATGCCTTTAATTGGAACAAGAATTGCTTAGATTTGATGAATATTCAATGATGACTTTACCAATGCACTTAATTGATAGAATTTTTATTCTAGGATAACCATGAAAAACTTAGAATTTTACTATGATGCTAAATTTGATGAAACACTGTTGTGGTTTGATTGATTTAAGGAGTTCTAGTAAACTTAGGTGGATAATTAACTAATTGGGGGATTAGAATAAAAATTGGATGAATGCTAGAGGTGCCCAAAATTGGCTCTAGCATATGCTAAAAAATTGATCACTAGAGGTGCCCGAAACCGGCTCTAGGAGGCGTTAAAAAATTTTAACTAGAGGTGCCCGAAACCGGCTCTAGTCGATTAAATTAACTTAAGAAAATTAAAAATAAAACACTAGAGGTGCCCGAAATTGGCTCTAGTTAAAACATGTTAAAAAGAACCCAATGAAGTAATTTGAAAACCTATTGTTTGCATAGAATCCGGAAAATCAACTTGCACACAACTCCGCACACACTCACAAGCATTATAGTTTGATTCCGAGTAACTCCTCAGTTTTCCGAAAAATAAAAAGCCAATCATACTTTGTTCCCCGGTTCAGAGAATTGAAATCAATTTCAAAGCTCAGTTTGTGAAAATTTGAAGTCTTGGCAGGTAATTATGAGTTTGCATTGCTTGAGGACAAGCAATAGTTCGAGTTTGGGGGTGTGATAAGTGTTCAAAAGTACTATTTTTCTTACCCTTTTTACTCATATTATTGTTAGACTTAGGCTCATATTAGTTGCATAGTTAGCCATTCATGCATTAATCCATGTTTCCTTCAATCGTTGAGCTTGATTACATAACTTGGTGATTTTTGTGGAAATAGATGCTGCTTTGGTGTGTTTTTGTGTGTGTATGTGCAGGATCACTTGCCAAAGCAATGCCGAGCTAGTTGCCAGGGCAATGCATGAAGGAGACGCCGAGCCAGTTGCCATGGCATTTGTCGACAAAGACTAAAAGCAATAGGGATGTCGAAATTCATGATTTTACAAGCCCAAGATGACATGGAGCAAGGCCCAAGCCCAAAGGAATTTGATTGCCATGCAGAGATTAAAGAAGAATTAAATTCCAAGAGGATAGGAGAAGTTCTAATAGGAATAAAATTATAATAAAGAATTATATTCTTTAAAGATAATTTAATTCCAACTCAAACTCCTCCTCAAAGAAGGACTTTGGCCTAGCCCTATAAATACCAAGGAGATTTCGACAAGATCAAGAGGGAGAGCAAGAGGGAATTTCGACAACTCCAAGAGAGGAAGCAAGGGGAATTTTCGGCAAGCATCTAGGGCAAGGAATTTCGACAAGCTTCATCTTTTCTTTTCCTTGTTCGATTGGGTTCATGCTAGGGATTGTTTATCTTGTGTTTCTTTGGAACCTAGCCATGAACTAAATTTACTTGGCTATGGTTATTGTGTTTTGTGGTTGTGAGAAACTATTGGTTTTTGTTTAGGTAATAAGAGTTTGCACTTTTCTATTTCAAGGTTTATTCATTCTTGGTTCTTATTATTGTTTGCGAGTGAATTGGGAGAGGATCTCGTGATTTCATCCATTTATCTAATATCGGGAGAGTTAGATTCAAGAAACGAATGAATATGATCTTTATGCAATCCAATGATGGTGAAGATTAATCCGGCTTAGGAATAAGTTAAGGATTTCAACGGCTAAGAGGAGCGCAAGATTGGTTGTTGTTCACCCTTGATTCACGCAGGGATGTATTATCAAGGCATGCACAAATAGCTAGAGTTTCGACTTAGGGATAAGAAGAAACCATTGAAGAACGCTCCGCCGAACCTTGAAGTTGCTGCCCAGTCGCCCAAGTAGTTGCCCAACTAGTCGCCCAAGCAACCATCAATTAGTTGCTACGGCAACCCCGTCGTGCAAGTTGCCACGGCAACTGAGTTGCCCGTGCACTCTTTTACCAAGACAATCCAATCGGATATCACACCTCAACTCACGATAACCTAGCCTATCTCTCTCATTCGAATTCATCTTTTCTTTTACTTAATTGCTTTCTAGATTAGTTATTAGTTAAAACTTCTATAATCCTTCACTTGTGTTTTTACTTTTTACAGTGCAAGAGACTAGATTCTTGAAGTGGCACCAATCCCTGTGGAGACGATATCTTTTATACTATAACTTGCGACGTGTATACTTGCACAATTGCGTAGCACTTATTACGCGCAACACATAACAATGTAATAACATATTATAACTCTAACTTGTTGTCGAATACATATATTAATAGTAATATTGTCATTAGTTCCGAAAATTGTTGTTGTTGTTTGTTTATTGCAGGCCTAAGAGGAAATTGAGTGACTTGCAGTTTGTTCAAGTTCCTCGAGCGGAGGAAGTAACAAATAATGAGGAAATGTCTAGTGTTGGATCTTCACAAGCTCCGAAAACTTTGTAGAAAATGTAGAAAACGAAGGTAATGTTCAACACTTTATTTAAATGGTAGATGCTTTTTATTTTGACTTGATTTTAAAAATTTTACTTAATTATTTCTTATATAGCTAAAAATGGTCGAAGGTGCAAGAATAGAGGGCGCACGCCGTTAACGAAGTTATACCATCTTCCTTCCGGGGAACGAGTGAAAATTACAATAAACAATGTTGGCCAACCTATTGGGGCATAAGAAGGTGTTCTAGCCAATTTCTTAGGCATGACCGAACGTAATGCTTCATTTTTGCCGATCAATTATGAGTCATGGCGTGGGATGCCGAATAGTAATAAAAACCATGCTATGGATCATGTGAAGGTAACAATGTCATTGCAATATATAATATATTACAATTCGATAGTAATTTATATTTACTTTGGTTCTGTCATTTGTAGGAGAAATTTTCTTTAGAGGTCTCAGACGATTATGTGAAGCATATGTTAGGAGAGAAATGGAGAGACCATAAGAGTTTTTTGAAAAAGAAATATTTCAAGAATAATCTCAGCCTTCAAGAGAGGATTCAAAATGTCCCACCTGGAATGCTCTGGTATCAATGGGAAGATGCAATCAGGTTTTGGAGTTCAATGAAAGGAAATGTATGATCGGTGCACTTTAAAAAATAATATTATGTCATTACAATATTGCCTTTATACGTAATGCAACTTTTAAATTTAGGATCAAGAGCGCGTTGGAGTTGCTAGCAGATAGTAACAGAAATTTACTCACACAGCTGAGTCGAAGTGCTTTGCTCGTATAGCTAATGACGAGGTATTATTTTTTTCGTTTATTGATTATTTTTTAATTTACTAATTTTCCATAAGTATTAATTTCTATTATACATTATAGCAAGTTACGACCGACAGTAGCGTTGGACGAGTAAAGCTCTTCACATTACACACACACACAAAGATGGCTCTCCTATGACTCTTGAAGCTGCAGAATTATGGTATATTTATTGGACACAAAATCTGGATTATGTTATGTTTTTATCAATAGTATAACATGTTTATATTAAATAATGTTTGAATTCATTTTTCTTACTTGATTATCAGGCAAAATTGAAGGATAAAAAGATGGCGTATGAAGCTACAACTTCAACTAATGGTTCTGCTAATGTAGATGAGATCGACAATCAAGTTATTGCTGATGTTTTGGGTCTTGAACGATATGGTCGGGTTGGATGTCAAGGATCATTCGTTACCCCAACAAAATATTTTGGTGCTAACTCGTCTCAGTACATGCCATCACATAGCCAGTCTTCCCAGGCAGAAGTTAATCGTTTACAACAACAATTAACTCAATTTAAAGCCGAAGTAGAAGTGAGGGAAGTAGAGAGAGTAGCGAGAGAAGCAGCATTTAAGAATCTCAAAAATAAATTTCATGAAATGATTACGATGTTCAAGCAGAATCCCCCATCTTAGTTGATTTATTAGGTTTGTTCATGTTTTGTTTATTCTACTAAACAATTTTGAAGTACATTTCACTTTAACGTTGAACTACAATGTTGAATTACATTTCACTTTAATATTCTAAACTTGAATTTATTTTTGTTGTTAAGTATATCTACTTAATTTCTGTAATTATTTGTCAGCTTTGTTCTTTATTGGATATGTTATAAGTTAAATTTGGGTAATAAATATATGGCTTAAAACACTTTTCCCCCATAAAATTTACATGTTTTCTCAACTTGCCCCCTAAACTACGTTTTGCCCACTTTTGCCCCCTAAACGTTTTGTCATTACTCATTTCACCCGAAAAAGCTAATATCGTTAAAAAAAGCTGTGTTGACCAATCAAAACGTGCCATGTCATTTTTTATTTATTTTTAAATTTTTAAATAAAATAAATATATTAAAATATTTATTACTTAATTATATTTCCTAAAATACCCAAAACACCCCATGTTTATCCTCCCATCATCTTCTTCCCCAATTTTCACCCTCAAATTCCTTGATCTTTATTTTTCCCCAAAATCCAAACATCCAAAAGCCCTAATCCTTCAAAAAAATCTAAAACAATTTCGTTTTTTTTTCTTGTTTGTTCGCCAAAATCCAAACACCTAGAAGCTTAAGCCCGTTGGGAGTATAATTAGTGAGGAAAACGAATTCAACAATTAAAATGTTTTTCATGTAAATTGCAATAATCCAACATTCAAGAAAAAAATTTCTTGACAAACATCAGAAAAACAATTAAAATCCAAGATTCCAAGAAATCTAACAATGGAATTACAAACAACTGACGAACTGAAACAAACCCAATTCAGAATACAGGCAGCAAAGTAAAAGACATACATTTCCATAGACAACCAAAAAACAAAACAACAGAGGAAAGCTGAAAGCAAGAACCACATTTGAACAATCTAAAATCGAAATTTGGGTGAAGAACAAAAGAAGAGCAAAAAGGGTCGATCATTTTCCATACCCAATAAAGTTGGTGGAAGCATGAACCGATTGAATAGATTTCTTGGACAATCTTGTAGGGCAATGGAGCTTGAAGATGGAGAATTTTTTGGTTTGTGAAGTTAAACAAAATTGGGTCTTGAAAACTTGGTGGCCTCATTAACGGCAAACGAAGGTGGAGAAGAAACACTGAGAAACTCTGCTTCCATTGATCTTGAACAGAAAGGCACTAAAAGAATGCAAAAATTTGAAGCTTTGAAACAAAACAATGAATTCACTGAGAAAAAGAACGAAATTGTTTCAAATTTTTTGAAGGATAAATGTTTTTAGGTGTTTGGATTTTGGGGAAAAAGAAAGATCACGGAATTTGGGGATGAAATTGGGAAGAAGATGGGGTGTTTTGGGTATTTTGGGAATATAATTAATTAATACATATTTTAATATATATATATAATTTTAATTTTTTTAAAAAATAAAGAAAATGACGTGGCACGTTCTGATTGGTCAACACGGATTTTTTTAACGGTGTTAACTTTTGGGGGTGAAATGAGTAACGGAAAAACGTTTATGGGGCAAAAGTGGGCAAAACGTAGTTTAGGGGACAAGTTGAGTAAAAATATAAAGTTTAGGGGAAAAAAGTGTTTTAAGCCTAAATATAAATGAAAAGTAGCTTGGTACAAGCAGTAAGATTCGCGGGATTTTGAGGTGAAAACGCCATTATATATCATGAACCTATTGCAACGTTTGTATTAGAAACGTCGTTGTAGAGTAGATATTCGCAGCGTTTTATAAGGCAAACGCCGCTATAGAACATCACCCATTCGTGGCATTTTCAATACAAATGTCGTTACAGAATGCGCCCCTTTTTGCGGCGTTTGTACTGCTGTTGCGAAGGTATTAGAGGCGGCCCTAGGCCACGACGGCCACCATGGTTGGTGTCAGTCGGTTCACCTTGGCCGGCTGAGTCCAATGCTGCCGTCCCCATCCCTTGTCGTCATCGGTAGCTCGTCAATTGAAGGGAAAAAGGCTTCAAACCCTAATTTAATTGGAGGAAAAATCTCCCAAATTGGAGCTGAATCAAATGAAATTCGCGGTGAATTTCAACAAGTCAAAGTTGTGATAATCATATGGGATGATTTCATGGGACGAAAATGGGGATTTTGTCCCCAAATTGCCTTGAATCCCAATCCCCCAAACCCTATAAATAGGGCCTAATTTTCCATTGTTCAACACACACAAAAATTCATCGAAAATACCCAAAAAATTCTTTGGAATTTTCTTTGAAGTTGTTGGATTTTGTTCGAGTTTTAAGCTGCTCCAGTTCAAATTTTTGAAGAAGAAGCAAGCTTTTTTCGGTGGCATTTGGAATCAGTTCGAGGGGAAGAAGCTCGCAAATTCTCCACTTGCGGTATAATTTTCTTTTTTTTTCTTTTTACATTTCAAATTTGTTTTTTCTTGTTAAATTTTTGCTCATGTTTTTTTAGGTTGCATTTAGATGTTGTGAACTTGAATCTTGTGTTTTGGATATTTTTTTCATTTTTGTCGATCTTTTGATTCAAAAAATAATAATAACCTTTCAAAAAAACATAATAAATAATTTGTTTTTCAACTTTGCTCATGTTTTTACAATGGAAATTTGTTTGGTCCATGCCATTCTAAAAAAACAAAAAAATAATGTTGTTGAGATAAAAGGTTTTTTAAAAAAACAAAAAAAATAATAAAACAAGTTTTTTTTAAAAAAATGAGTTTCTCTAAAATATAAAAAAAGTCTTAATTTTCAAAAAATATAAAGCTTTCAAAAATCCAAAAAGATAACTTTTTTTCACTCTTTTAATAAAAGAAAAAGTAAGTGAAGTGAAAGAATAAATTTTAATGAAAATTTTCAAAAAGAAAAAAGAAAATAAATAAAAGTTTTAAGAAAAAAATTTCAAAACATAAAAGAAACTTTTTAATTTTTCTTAAAAAAAGAAAAAACAACTCTTTAATACAACTTTTTTAAAAAAAATAAAAAAGGTTTTCAAAACTTAAAAATAAAAAGATTTCCCTAAAAAATAAAAACATAAAAATAAAAAAGGGTTTAAAAAGCATAAAAAGAGATTAAAAAGAGATTAAAAAACTAAAAAAATAAACTTTAAAACGTAAAAAGTAGAATTTTTTTAAAGAAAATAAAAGGTTTCAAAACTAAAAAACGTTCCAAATAAAAAATATATATAAGTTTTCTTTTAAAATAAAAAGGTTAAAAATAAAACTTTTCAAAATGAGTTCGATCCAAGCCTTAAAACACAAATATGAAAAAACTTTAACTTGTTGTCTTGTTTGCTTTTTTAGTGATAGATTGAACCTTGGGAATAAGTTCTACAAGGCTTAGTTAGAAACTTTTGTTTGATAAAATTTTCTTCATGAAAATAAAATACACTTAATAAAATTTAAACCCTTAAATAGGAATAAAAAACTTAGACCTTCTTTAGGATTAATAAACTTTAATTTAGAGAAAAATAAAAAAATCTTCAACAAATCAAGTTTATTTGTCTGTTTGAAAAGTGGAATCTAAATAATGCGGTGTCTTACTAAACCGAAATGACGGGTTAGCGTCAGAAGTATTGGCGGTGATTGAAGTTCATTTTCGGATAGTAAGGCCGTTAAAATAAAATTAAACTTATGAACAAACAATAATTTACGCTTTACATCGATTCGCAAAATCTGACTTTAAAACTTTTTGTAACCGACAAGGTACCAATTTTTGGGCGTCGTGGGGGTGCTAACCCTTCCCCACGCGTAACCGACTCCATAACCCGTTTTTGTGTTTTCGTAGACCAAAAATGTTGTTTTAATAAAATAAAATAATTTTATTAGAATAACTCGTTTTAGGTGATCCAATCACACATTCATTAAAGATTGGTGGCGACTCCATTGTTTTGATTTTAAAATGTGGGGACTACTTGAAAAAGGGATGCGACACTTTAACTCCTTCAACTCGACTAGAGCCATTCGGTATGGAGCAATGGAGACTGGGGTAGTTCTATGTTGCACTTTAATTTCGAATTCTACTTCTCGGGTTGGAGGGAGTCCCGAAATTTCATCGGGAAATACATCGGAAAACTCTATTACAACTGTTACATCTTCAGGCTTTGAGTCTTCCTTAGCTTCCATGGCACATATAAGGGTCTTTTTAGGCTCAGGCTCGGACTTTATCAAGGTTATACTCTCCTTATTGAGTCCACGAAGATATAGTTTCTTCTTCGAGCAATCTACCCACGCTTGGTGTTCAGCTAGCCAATCAAGGCCTAAGATAAGGTTGAACTCACAAAAGGGTAAGGCCATTAGGTTGTCCGAAAACGGGATCCCTTGGATCCTTAGGGGACAAGCTTTACAGATCCATCGGATAACCACACAATTTCTTAGTGGGTTAGAGATAACAATTTTAGAAGTAACTGGTTCAAATTCTAGAGCATACTTTCCAATCAACGGTTCACTAATGAAGGAATGCATCGAGCCTGGATCTACCAAAGCATAAACAAGATCAAAACATAATTCCACCATACCTGCTATTACATCAGGATCGCCCTCTTGCTCTCTTCCTAGAACATGATACATTTGGGCTGAGGTCTGTGGGTCACATCCAACTGAGGAAGAGTTAGTGTTACGAGGTCTCCCAGTTGATCCAGACGGCACTGCCTTTGCTCATCTTCCCTTGTTTGGATTATTCTGAGAAGCCACAATGGTAGGGGCGTTTAGATTCTGCGGACACTGCCTGATGGAGTGACCAGACTCACCACAGAGGTAGCAAGATCCAGACTGTCTGTGGCACTGTCCAGGATGCCTCTTCTGACAAAAGTTGCACAAAAGAAGCTGTGAACCTCTTCCGAAACCACCCATACTATCAACTGAAGCAGTACGTGCAGGAAATGTCCCCAGATATTGAAAGTTGGGCATATATCCCGACCTTGGTAGTTGCTGATAGGTGGCAGACTTCTGATCCCACTATCTTCCTTTTTTTGAGGCACATGAGGCTTAGAATCTTCTCGAAGCCTCTTATCGGACCGGGCTTGATTCCCCTTTATCCTTTCATAAGATTTTTGGGAGGCTTCAGTAGCAATAGCACGATTGACCAAGGTTTGGAAATCCCATATCTCCAAAGCAGTGAAGAGAGGACGTAGCTCATCACAAAGACCATCGATGAACATTTTGCATTTCTCTTTTTCCGTGCGTATGATCTCAGCACCATACCTCGCGTACTTGCAGAAGTCGTGGATGTACTACTCCACCAGTCTTCCTCCTTGTCTCAAATGGAGGAACTTCTTATGTTTCTCGGCAATATAGTGCTCACTGATGTATTTCTTGCGGAACTCCAAAAAAAAGTCCCATGTAACTTTATGCTCGGGTACCGTGAGTGTCAACGTGTCCCACCAGCTTTGAGCTTCTTCAAAGATTAGTGCTAGAGCGCGCTCCAACTTGTGTTCTTCAGGGTACCTCATTTGTTTATTCAAAATTTTAAGAGTATTTTCCAGCCAATACTCTGCTATCTCAGGATTATCCAGGTCCTGACCAGTAAAAGTGTAAACTGGATATTGACGGAGCTCGCTAATAGGAGCATTTGGAACAGAAAGAGACGCTTTAGTAGTCTGAGGTGGTGGTTCTTGCTTGAGAGATACGACCACTTATTTGATTATTTCAGCCATAGACACCAGATACTCATGTTGAGCGGGAGGCATCGGAGGAGGATGAGGTGGGTCTTTCTGCTCTACTTGTTCGGGCTTTATTTCTACCCTTGGATTTTCCCCTGCGTCGAGGAAGAGTCGGGGTGCGATTCATTTACAGCACGCCTATCAGTGGGTGAGGATATTTTTAGATCTATTCATACAGAAAAAGTTTAATCGTGTAAGTTACAAGTCACAAGTAACATTTACAAATAAACTCCTAAGTGGCATATGCATATGCAGACTTATAACGAAATCCTATCTAGTCCTAGAATCGACTCAATCTAGGCTTTGATACCACAACTATAACACCCTCTTCCCGGTCTGGTAGAGAATCGGGTCGAAAAGCTTTATCGAAAACAGATTCAGAGAATAAAAACTTAATTGGAGTTCAGAACTTGTTCAGAACGTCTTATTAGTCTCCATTAAGACCTATCAAACTAACGTATTAGTAGCTTACTCAATTTGGGGTCAATTTAAACTTTTTCAAACTTTAGGGACCAAATTGTAAATTTTACCAATTTAAGGGACTTTACAAGAATTCCTTTTATAAATCTTCAATTAACCTTGTCAATTATTAATCTTTGAAATTTTGTTACCACCAGGGGTCATTTACCTGTCCAATTATACCTTTCAATTTTAGTGACTATTTTATGAACTCTCTAAAACTGGTTTCTATGTCTTTTAACAGAACTAACTAACACCGTACCGATACACCTAAAGCCGTATCGGTACGCTAAGCCAAGTTTTACCAATTCCAGGTTCAAGGATAACAGCTCCGTACCAATACGTCTAAGCTCGTATCGGTACGTATTGACTAGGGTTGACTCGTTCCGGTACGCCCAAGGCCGTACCGATGCAATTATTTTTCCAGACCTTACTGCCAAGGTCCGTATCGGTACACTCCCTAGTGTATCGAGACGCCATGCTTCACCAAGTCCAATTATGCAAGGCCGTACCGATACCACTTACCCTGTATCGATACGTCTAGCCTGTAATGACAAATTTTATCTGGTTTTTACCTAATTTAACCCTTCAAATTTTGTCCAAAAGTTACCCAATTTTACCAGCAGGCTTAAAATTCATATTTTTTATCAGCATGTCAAGTTTTATGGCATTTCAAATCTAATTACCAAGTTTTCACCTTAGGCACATTTTAGGCTTATGTTAACAAATTAACTATTCTCAAAACTTACCATTTCATGCATATAACACTTAAGTCATTATAGGACCATTACACAACCACTAAGGAACCTATACAAAACATGTCTAAACCATATGCCACTCCACTAGGAGTTTAAAGGAAAGATATGCATACATATAGCTTATGAAGAGGTGACTTGCAACGAAAGCACACGATCGGGAGCCGAAATTCTTTCAAGGTCCTGAAAATGCATGAGACAGACATGTTAGACTTACATAGCCTAGTGATATAGCCATAACGATTACAAATCTTTAAGAAATGACATGTATAGCATGAATTTCACGTGAGATTGGACAAGCATAGAGGTGATTCACCGCCTTCTATTAATTCCTTTCGAAATGACATCATTTAGGCTCAAAACATGGGACCCGTATTGATACGCTCCTGTCTGTATCGGTACGCCCATGCTAAAATAAGAAAGTTAGTTATTGACGGTTAGACCATATCGATACGCCTAGCTCAGATTTGCACTTTGGGCTTCGAATCTCGCACAAAAGGTTCACTTACTCACGTGGATCCAAAATGTAATTCCATTAATCAAGAGGGGTACAAAAGTCAATTGTTACAATCATTATCACATCAATTTCGAAATTTCTAATCATCGGAACTAAATTCTGACTAGGTCAGTTTTCGAGATGTGACAATATTTTTATTCAAAATAGGATTAAATTTTAAAAATAATATTATTGGATGGAAAATCACAAATTTCGAATATGAAGTGCACAAATTTGACAAACTAATGATTTAAAAATGAAATTATTATCAAGTATATTATCTGTATTTTTTCATGGATGTTCAAGATTTGGGTAAGTATTTGGGAGTACCCTTATTGCATCATCGTGTGACTACGATGACATATGGATATCTGGTTGAGAAAGTCTGAAGCCACTTATCTACTTGGTCTGTGCGGTCTTTGTCCTTGGCTGGCCGTATTACTTTAGCTAAGTCTATTTTGCAGGCGATTTCGAGTTTTATTATGCAGACTGCATGGCTTCCCAAAGGTGTATGTCTGGAAATTGAGAAGCTGATACGAAGGTTTGTGTAAGGTTGTACTTTGGATTGACAATGAGTTAGTTTGGTTTGTTGGGAAGATATGCAAAGGCCGTTGTCTGAAGGTGGCCGTGGATATTGTAATATGGAGCTTCAGAATTGTGTTTTCCTTATGAAGTTGGGTTTTTAGATGATTATCGATGCTGATAAACTTTGGATTTCGTAATATGGAGCTTCAGATTTATGATTTCTTTAAGCGCGCGAAGTATATAGGTGGTTCGGTGTTCTTCCAACTAGCCTTGTAGCTAATAATGGATCACGGTTATGGCAGGGGATTTGTCGGGTATGGGATGATGTTAGGAAATGAATCATTTGGTGTCCGCGCGATGGGTGCACGGTGGATTTTTGGTTTGATAGTTGGGTGGACGGTGTTGGACCGTTAGCTCTCTTATCAAGTTTGGATTCACTGCCTTTATCTTGCCCGACAAAGTCTTTTGTTGCGGCAAACGGGCAATATGATATTGCTAGATTGCACGATGTTGTCCCTGAGAATGTCGTTCGACGGATCTATACGATGGTTGCTCCATCAGCTCATTTAGGGCCGGATTGTGTGGGTTGGAGTGGGGGAGAGTGAAGTTGGTGTTGCGCACCCTTGGGCTATGATTTGGAAATTAAAAGTTCTGCAGAGTATTCGTACGTTTATTTGGCTTGCCATGAGGGGTAACCTGTTGACAAATTCTGAGCGCGTCCGTTGGCATATGACCACGGATGTACGTTGTGCATTCTGTCGTTTAGATTTTGAAGATGTTTTACATGTGCTACGGGATTGCCCGCAAGCTAATAGGGTATGGTTGGGTTTGATAAAGCTTTGGCATGTTCAGGAGTTTTGGAATTTGTCTCTTATCGATTGTTTTATATGGAATTTGAGCCGTTAGGGGGCAACAAGCTAGCCAATTGGATGATTGGTGCATCATTTTTCCGGTGATTTGTTGGATGTTATGGAATCGTTGAAATAAAATGCTTTTTAAACCTAACTTCGTGGAGTCGGAGGATTTTCTTATAGCTAGTAGAGGGTATGCTACTTTTATAGTGGAAAGCATGAAACGTCCAGCTGTGGGATTAAGGGAATCGGTCTCTCAAAGTGCTGCCAATTCGACCTGGGAGAGACCTTCGGAAGGATGGCTAAAGCTTAATGTGGATGGAGCGGTGAATAGTCGAGATGGTTGTGCTACAGTTGGGGGTTCTCCGATCGGATCTGGGAATTTGGAAGTTTGGTTTTGCACGTTCTGTTGGTTGTTACTCGGTGTTAAATGTGAAACTGTGCGCAATCATGGATGGTCTCTGGCATGCTTGGTGTCAAAACTATCTCTTATTGGACTACATCAATGAGGACATCGATAAGAGAAAGTGTGGGAGAATGTCAAGGCTGTCTCTTATCATATGCCGATCCTACCTTGACAAACCTACTTGGGACCGAGCAAAGGTGGACCGAGCATTGATATGAGTAATCCCTAAGGAGCTACCAAGTCAAAGATGCAAGTCAGAATGCTTTGGGAAGGCAATGAAGGCCCTGTCCAGAAAATGTCCTCGTTTGGGACGAAGCAACGTCTACTCGCGTCATACTTGGTAAGTTTATTTAGCTCTTTAGGGGGAAGTGGTTTAGTGTTGGGTCTCCACCATCCCGCTCGCCATGTGCTAGCAGCCGAGCTGCCTTGGTGTAAGTGACCTTCTCCTAGGCTCAAGTGGGGCCTAGGTGTGCGGGCATAGGGGCCAAGCGGATGGCACAATGTCTCACTAGGAGGATCTTATAGGGACGTTTTGGGACCAGAGGGCCCCTTGTCGCGCTCATAGCAATAGTCAGGGGTTGGCAGCTAGCATTCACTAGGCCTTGCGGGATACGATATTCGACTCGCATGTTGCCTGATGGATCATGAGACAACGCTTCCGAGTTAAGTCCTTGGATAAAGGGCTTGTTGAAGGCTGACTTGTCTGGGTTGAGTCTCTTTTCAAGTGTCGCACGACATGCAAATCCGGGCCTGGACGGTATGGCCGTGACAGTTGGTATCAGAGCAAGGCTCGTTATGCCTGGTTGTGATTTTTTTGTTGAAATGTGATTATGATGACTCCGTACCAAGCGCTGTTACGAGTGGATAGGCATGACGGGCTGACTCTACGCCAAGCGCCATGGTAATTAGGGTAGGATATTGTGAGACTTCGCACCAAGCGCTCTTGCGAGTGGAGTAGGCAGGGCGGGCTGACTCTACACCAAGCGCTCATGGGGAAGGAGTAGGCAGGGTAGGATTGTGAGACTCTACACCAAGCGCTCTTGGGGAAGGAGTAGGCAGGGTAGGATTGTGAGGTTCTACACCAAGCGCTCATGGGGAAGGAGTAGGCAAGGTAGGATTGTGGAATCTACACCAAGCGCTCCTGGGGAAGGAGTAGGCAGGGTAGGATTGTGGACTCTACGCCAAGCACTTCTGGGGAAGGAGTAGGCAGGTAGGATTGTGAGACTCTACACCAAGCGCTCTTGGGGAAAGAGTAGGCAGGGTAGGATTGTAGACTCTATGCCAAGCGCTCCTGGGGAAGGAGTAGGCAGGGTTAGATTGTGAGACTCTACGCTAAGCGCTCCTGGGGAAGAAGTAGGCAGGGTAGGATTATGGTGACTCTACACCGAGCGCTCCAAGTGATAGAGTAAGCAGGGTAGGCAAATTGGTTATGACTCACGCCAATCGCTCTGGTAATAAGAGTAGGCAGGGTGGATAATTGCGACATGGGTGGAAAGTTTAAGTTTGCAGGGTACAATGGTGTCTTAATTAATGAAAGAATTTCTTCTGTTCAGTCGACGAGGATCTTGACAAGATAGTGCAGAAGAGAAGAGAGACAAGTTGTGCTTTTAGTGTTAGATAACCTTAAAAGCGGGTTGGCTTGTGGGAAAAGTGTTATTAGCCGCTGGACATCCAAGATGCATGAGTTCATGAGAGCAAGGTTGTTCGAGTGGGCATAGATGTACATTCACTTGGCAAATGGTGAATGCGTAAGGCAATATTTACCAACCAGGTATCCTTCGAGACTTGTGTGAATAGGTTATCACTAATGTATTTGCTTGTATGTCTTATAGTACAGGCCATATAAAGAAAGGCAACCAGAGATCATTTTACATCATTAAGCAATTAAGTGCAAGGTGAACATATACTTGCCCGCTTGGTTAGTGGCCAGATGGTGACACATTCATTGCTTTGAAGATCTCACTAGACAGGGGGACATAGTTGGCAGAGAGGCTTAGTGCCGAGGGCAAGCCATTGGGTGGTGAGTCATAGTTCTCTGGCATATGGGCAGGTATGCTATTTTGTGTTTTGTAGGTCTATGGCTAGATCGTGGGAAAAAAAGACACTACAAAGCTTGTCTTGGTTGAGTCAAAGATTCGCTACTTATGTTTTGCTCGAGCCATAATCAGAGTAAAAGTGTGGGAGCAAGAATCTAGCACTCGACGTTGATAGAGTGGAACTGGTTCATAATGAGTTCATATTTGGACTAGATGGTCACGTATATGCGACATGGTCATAGAGAAATTGAGGGAACCTTGGGATCGAGGCTTGAATTATTCAATTGAATGTTCAGATAATGGGGCTAGAGAAGCGTATGAGATAAAGCATAGATCAAGGATAAGCTGCCACAGATGTACATATCGACTCATCAGGTGATGAAGAACTGGTGTCAGCATCGACGAGGACATCGATAGAAAAAGTGGGGAAGAATGTCAGAGCCATCTCTTATTGGACTACATCGATGAAGACATTGATAAGAGGAAGTGTGGGAGAATGTCAAGGCTATCTCTTATCATATGCCGATCCTGCCTTGACAAACCTACTTGGGACCGAGCAAAGGTGGACCGAGCATTGATATGAGCAATCCCTAAGGAGCTACCAAGTCAGAATGCTTTGGGAAGACAATGAAGGCCCTGTCCAGAAAATGTCCTCGTTTGGGACGAAGCAACGTCTACTCGCGTCATACTTGGTAAGTTTATTTAGCTCTTTAGGGGGAAGTGGTCTGGTGTTGGGTCTCCACCATCCCCCTCGCCATGTGCTAGCAGCCGAGCTGCCTTGGTGTAAGTGACCTTCTCCTAGGCTCAAGTGGGGCCTAGGTGTGCGGGCATTGGGGCCAAGCGGATGGCACAATATCTCTCTAGGAGGATCTCCTAGGGACGGTTTGGGGCCAGAGGGCCCCACATATCGCGCTCATAGCGAGAGTCATGGGTTGGCAGCTAGCATTCGCTAGGCCCTGCGGGATACGATATTCGACGCGCATGTTGCCTGATGGATCACGAGACGACACTTCCGAGTTAAGTCCTTGGATAAAGGGCTTGTTGAAGGCTGACTTGTCTGGGTTGAGTCCCTTTTCAAGTGCCGCACAGCGCGCAGATCCGGGCCTGGATGGTATGGCTGTGACACTTGGCATATGGGGGCTCGTTGGATTATTTTGGAAACTGATTGCAAGGAAGCGATTAATGCTTTGATATATGGTTCTAATGGACATGATCGGAATGTGCTGGTTGTCGTGGCAAAGGAGTTGTTGAACCGTGACTGGCGGGTCAGTGAGACTCACATTGGTCGCTCTAAAAATTTGGTCGCGGATCGGCTTGCTGGTGTGGTGCGTGGTCAGCAGCTTGGTGAATGGTTTTATTGGGACCCTCCGGTGCATGTTTTGGACGGTTTACAGATGGAGATGGCGAGGGTATCATAGGCGAACGCGGGAATGGAGACCGAGGGGCAGCTGCCTGCCATGGGCGTTGGATGATGTTGATCTTTGGTGTTTTGCTGGTGGGGTATGTTGAGAAGGCCTAAAGTTGTAGTTCTTTACTTTTAATAAAAAAAATAAAGAAAATAGAAGTATGAAGAAATCAAATATGAAGAAATCAAATTGAGACCACCACTGTCCAAATTATTTTTCGTTTTTACCATTTCTGAAGCAGTATGAATACAAAGAATTCTAAACAACAACGTTAACTCAATGCGTAGAAAGTTCAAACAGGTGGGTAAAACAAAACATGATATCTAAATTTCTTACAATTCTGGAAAAACTATCGAGGATATAGATCAGTAATAGAAGCTTCATTCTGAGACAATGGCAGTTCTTCACTTTTAGATTGGTAGGATTCGGACACCATCGAAAATGACATGTCCGAATCAATGTTGGAGTGCATGAAAAATGCTGGTTGGGAAGGCATTGGGAGGCTGACTGAAAAACTGTTGAGCATTAGAATAACTGTGGCCATGGTTGGTCTGTCGGCTACGTTTTCTTGAACACAAAGTAACCCGATGTGCATGCATCTCATCATTTCGTTCCTTGAACCGTCTCTCAGTGTCGGATCGATTAGATTCATCGCTGTCCCCTGTTTCCAATATTTCCATGCCTGCAACAAATATGGCTTCTGATGAGCTCGGGTTTAATCCAGTTGATTCGTACAATCATTTGACAGTTTAGAGTTTTCAACACCTGCATACATATAGCTTGAGATAATCATACTTACAGAGCTTATTAGGTCCTCCACGGTTTCCCCATTTCGGAAGCAATTGTTTTTCTGACCACTTACGATTTCCAAAACTATCACACCAAAACTGAAAACGTCTGATTTTACCGAGAATTGGCCGCGCATCGCATATTCTGGTGCCATATATCCACTGCAGGTGAACATTCCTAATGTCATTCTTGATTCGAAGAACATTTCGATTATAAAGAGATGCAATATACACGTACAACGAACAATAATCCAAGTTTTTGATTCTTACTATGTTCCCACAACTCTGCTGGTATTGCCCTGCGTTTCGTCCCGTACAACCAACCTTGCCATTCCAAAATCTGCAATTTTAGGAATCATCTCTGTATCTAACAGAACATTGCTTGCTTTAAGATCCCGGTGAATGATCCTCAGTCGAGAATCTTCGTGAAGGTAAAGTAGGCCACGAGCAACGCCTCCTATGATCTTGTAACGCCTTTCCCAATCCAACTGTGCACGCTTCACATGATCTATATATGTTGGACAGTAACACACAAGTCTCAGATTGACTACAATGGAATAAGAACAACATACACATATGTACCAGACATAGTAGAACCGAAACCGTACCGAATAAGAAATGATCAAGGCTTGTGTTGGGCACAAACTCATAAATGAGAAGCCTTTCATGTCCTTCCAAGCAGAATCCGAGAAGCCGGACTAAATTGCGGTGTTGAAGCTTGGCCAGTAACAGGACTTCATTCTTGAATTCCAGGTCCCCTTGTCCAGAATCGCTGGATAGTCTTTTGACAGCAACCTCTTGTCCATCCGGAAGTACACCCTTGTAAACAGCTCCAAATCCACCCTGGCCAAGCTTATTTGCTTCAGAAAAGTTATTAGTTGCAGTCTCGACGGTGGCGAAGTCGAGTTGGAAGGAGTCGGTCCTAATGACATCATCATCAGCTGCAAGAAGCAAAAATGTTCACACATTTCAGATCAAGTGAATGGCATTTCAAGCACGCATAATCTATTCAGATTTCAGACATTTCTTCACAGAAAGGGAGTAATTACTTGCTAGTAAACGTTGTCGGGTTTTTCTGGTCCTCTGAAAGATGCAGAGGGAAGCAACTAGTAGTACTATGATTCCAACAACTGAAGCAACAACAATGATGATAATACGGCTTGTGTTGTTGTCATTTCCAGCAACATAAATTAGTCTCCGATCAGGACAAGAATTCTATGTACTTAGGCATTGTATAGTTAAACTTTTAGAAAAAAATCAATCAAACAATATCTGTCACTCTGACAGAAACATATGTTTATACTACCATTGGCACTTGCTTTAGGAGGGACAAATGGTATAAACGATCCTTAATTATTGGGGGAAAAAAACAATGGTACCGAATACTGATCACTAGCGGACCCAGAAATTAAAAAATAAAAATCCAAAATATTTTTTTCCCTGGATGAATATGCAGATTTTTTTAAAATTAACACTACATTAAACATTTTCCCCTGGTTGCAGTTGCTACTAATGAAGGCCTCATACATCTGCCACCGGAACTGATGAATATTCTAAAAAATAAAAAAATATTGTGAGCTATCCGAAAATAGGCTTAGAATAATCATTTATAAATATGAGAGAGTACAAACAAAAATTTCAGATTCGTTATTCGGACCAAATCGAACTTAAATAAACTTAAACTATATTGATTTAATATATAGATCTAATTCGGACCTGACCCGACCATAAACACGTCTACTTCTTTCTTCCTATGAAGTGTTTTTCCTTAATAAAAAAAGGTCCAGACCTAACTTAAGTGGTTGAAGATAAGAAATTAAATATTCTGGGGAAAAAGGTGCCAAAGTGGCAAATTGTTTTATGGTCCCTTCAATAATTGAGTATTGTAGACGTAGACAGGTGAGCCCAACTACAATAACCGAGTATCGTAGACAGGTGAGCCTAACATATATTTTAAAGTAATAAAAATATTTAAAAAGAGTATAAAATATTAAAGAATTGTAAAACATACATTTAAATTATTAAAAATTACAAAAGTCTAAAAGAATATGAAAAATGTTAAATATGTATATAATTTATTAAAGAGATATTACTTTGTCTATTAATTGCTTTAATTTGACAAATAATAAAATTTGAGGCTAAACTGCTCAGTTTTGAGGAAAAAAAAAGTATCACTAGACCTTTATCTTATCCCACAACCATTCACATTTCACCATAGCTAGAAATCATAAGTTTTTGATGGGATGACCTTTTTGGCCCTTCAACTATATCACTTTAGTCATTTGAGTCCTTAAACTTTTATTGTATTCTTTTTTACTCTTACTTCTTTTTTCCAAATTAACTTAAATGCAACAAAAAATAATGAAACGGTTAAGCTGAAATCTATTATTTTTAATTTTCTATCAAATCATCAAAAAATTAAAAAAAACTATTTTATCTTTACTAAAATACTGATATAACTATCTTTTATAATATTTAATTTTTTAATGATGCGATAAAAACGACATTTTAATAAAAAAAATAACTGCCGTTAACTTAACATCTTATTACTATTCAGTCCATTTGAATTGATTTAATAAAAATAAAGTTCGAAAGAAAAAATACTTAATCTAGAATAAGTACTTAAAATTTTTTATTTTTTATTTAAATACCTAAATTATTTTTTAAATATAATAAGTACTTAAAATTTTATTTTTTATCAAAAATCAACACGTCCTTAAAAAAAAATTCAAATTCAAAAAGGCGCTAGGCCCTAATTAGGCCCAAAAAAAGCAGAAAAAAATAATAATGAAAGTTGACTAACAAACCAACCTGGTAAAGTTGATGAACCAAAAAAGTCTAATTACTTTTTTTTCTTGGAGCAATATAATAATTTAACAGTTGAATTTAAATGAATGAGATTTTTTTTTCTTTAGACACTTTACCTCTGGTAGACGGCGGCGGAGGAGGAGAAGAAGGAGGAGACGGCGGAGGTGACGGTAGCGGAATCGGAGTCTGAGTAAATGGGGAAGACTCATACCTCAAGAAACAACTTGGTCTAAGAATTCGGCATCCCATTTTTCCTAAGCAACAACTTCCAATCCCATTCCTAGCCACACTTAAACAATCTCCACATTCTTCCTCAGACAAATCGGGAGTGCACTGTACCAGAGCGTATACTGTTTGAAACACGCCTACCGTCGTGTTGTCCGCCGCATACTTCCGGAGAGGACCCCCAGCGGCGGCTCGACTGCTCAGGTTAGTCAACAGGCTATCCAATGCCTGATTGAACCGATCAGCATTCGTCACATCCTGTGTGTTTAACAGACAAGAATCGGGAGAGGTTTCCATTTCTCCGAATAAGTCTCGGTTGGCGTAGCGCAGAGTACACAATTCAGACCACCCGACAACCTCCTTGTAGAAAGGACATCGTCGCCTGAGCTCGGATATGGTTTCGTTGAGGCAAGTGTCGCAATCTTCTTGGTTTCTGTCCCCCCTGCAAAGCGCAATCGCGTTAACACGGTTGGAGTTCTGACCAGTAGACAAATTGTAGAAGCCATAGTTGAAATCTGGCCGAGAAGTGAGCTGAGAGAAGATGGTGTTGAGGTTGGCCTGGTAGGTGCTGTTTGCGGTGTAGTTGCCTGCTGTGTTTACACAACGGGCTTGGAAGAAGGGATCGGCTCCAAGGCTGAGATTAGCAACGAATAATGGAAGAATCAAACAAAAAAGGAGTAGCAGTGTTGAAGACGAAGATGCCATAGAGACTAAATCAAATCGAGAACTAGAACCAGGACCCAACATAGACTGACATGTTAATCAGAGGATTCATAGTAAAAGAAAGGGGATAATGGGAACAATATAAAGCTAAACTTTTTTTCTCCAAAAATATATATATATAAGAACCAGAACACATTATCAGCCACCAAATTAGACTCTTTTTTTCCAATATAAAGCTAAACTTTAGGTAATGGTATTCAAATATTGGGTATCGACCCATCTTTTACAAGTTATATTATCCCACCAAATCAGATTTTTTCCTCGATAAAAAGCTAAACTTTAGGTAATAGAAATGGGTGATTTATATTTTAGATCATTAAAATATAAACTTTTAATTTAATTAAATTACACTATCTAACTTTTATTATTTGTAAATTAAATATTTAAATTACATAATACTAAATATTTAATTTAATCAAATTACATCATTAAACTTAACATTCACTTTTATTTACATCATAAACCTTTAATTTAATCAAATTACATCATCTAACTTTTATTATTCGTAAATGAAATATTTAAATCACACAACATTAAATAATTATAATGTAGAAAATGAAATTGATACTTTTGTTTAATATATATTTTTCACATGCCATCAATAAATAATGTTTAATTGGTAAATTAAATATTTTTTTGTTAGGATTTTTATAAAATTTAGATATCTTTCTTAGAATTTATTTAAATGGAAAGTTTTAGAAAATTCTTATAAAAAAATAAAATTATTAATTAAACATTTTTTAATGGTGATATGTAAAAATATTTCAATACAAATGTTAATTTTAATTTTTTACATTAAAATTATTTAAGGTTGTTGATATAAATGACTCCATTTATAAAAGATATTAAATCCGGTCCATCTGACTCCTTACTATAAAATTATGATCAAATTAAAATAAACTATAAAATTTGAGAACTAAATACTTTATCACGTTATTTTTATTAAATGTCACGTTATATGCCATTATTTTTTTAATGGCAACATCAAGATACCATTTTTGTTTCTTTCTTTGAAAAGTTGTATAATCCAGAACTATTTATGTAATTTAATCTAACTAAATCACACAATTGAAAAATATAAAGTTTTGTCATGTTACGGAATGATTATCAAAATGAAACAAGTTTGTTTTATCAGAAAATGGTCAAAAGGTTGGTGAAGATTACAGTAGTTGATGACCATTGACAAAAGAGATAGAGTTTCTTAAAGGGACCGGCAGTTTCACACGCCATGTCTACAATCAATGGAAGGTTCAGAACTTAAATAATCAAAATTGATTGAGATGGGAGTGGTGGGAGACCAAAATTTCTGATGAAGCTTCAAGTTTATTTCCTTGGGTCTGAATATAATAACACAACAATGTTTTATTTATACTTTCCCTGTAGAATTTATACAGGCGTGTTAAAATCAAGGATCTAAATTACGGCCGTGATCTTAACACAGTTACTGATCCTACATTCCTTTATTTATTTAAGATTGAATTTTTTTTGAACAATTTTTATTTAAATAGAAGAAGAAAAAAATTTACTTCTACTGAATCTTAAACTATAACCAAAAAAAGAAAAAAATATCAACAAAAAACTTTAACCACACACTACTATTGATTTCAAAGAGGGGCAACATATCATTTTTTTATAGTTGTATATTTCATTTTTCGAGGATAAAATGAAATTTAATAGCAATTGACGTTTTGGATTGACCAAAATAATCCATTCAGTAGTACATAATGAGACTATTGATTTCTATAAAGGGTTTTTGTATAAAAAAATTGTTAGAAAATGGAGAAGAATGGCATAAAATTTCGTTCTTGAGAATTTCTCTCTATATATTCGTTATATGAAATCTGAATATATACGAGAATATATGGTATTAATGGTTCTTTGACTTTAAAATATTATCTTTCGAATAACATTTAATGCGATACTCTCTTTAAGACTTGTAAACCTACATGAAAATTATAGACAACACAGAGAACTTTCATTGCTTTTGCTCTGTGTAATTTCGAAATAAGTTTTTCAAGAAGACGACTTTGCGGTTTGTTTATCACTGCAGATGTGCTACTACTCTACTCATTCCGTTATTGTATCCTCAGAGATATATTTCTAACATTTCTCTAACACTATATAAGAGCAGATGAATATGTCTTAAAGGAATTGTGTTTTCATATGCCTCGACTTTGCTCATCCAATTTCTTGTCAACTACAAGAAAACCATTGCAATATTGTTTTATGCACGATTTTTGTCTCGAATATATTTTGATTTATTTTATTATGTTCGATTCAATAATAATATAAGTATTTTTATTTACTGTTTCCTTTCTTGGATTGTTGTTTTTCTAACAACAAATCAGTAATTGAAGCTTCAGTCTGGCACAGTGGGAGTTCTTCCCTTTTAGATTGGTAGGGTTCGGACACCATCGAAGATGACACGTCCGAATCAATGTTGGAGTGCATGAGAAATGCTGGTTGGGAAGGCATTGGGAGGCTGACTGAAAAACTGTTGAGCATCAGAATAACTGTGGCCATGGTTGGTCTGTCGGATACGTTTTCTTGAACACAAAGTAACCCGATGTGGATGCATCTCATCATTTCGTTCCTCGAACCGTCTCTCAGTGTCGGATCGGTTAGGTTCATCACTGTCCCCTGTCTCCAATATTTCCATGCCTGCAACAAATATGGCTTCTGATGAGCTCGGGTTTAATCCAGTTGATTCGTACAATCATTTAACAGTTTCGAGTTTTCAACACCTGCATACATATAGCTTTAGATTATCATACTTACAGAGCTTATTAGGTCCTCCACGGTTTCCCCATTTCGGAAGCAATTGTTTTTCTGACCACTTACGATTTCCAAAACCATCACACCAAAACTGAAAACGTCTGATTTTACCGAGAATTGGCCGCGCATAGCATATTCTGGTGCCATATATCCACAGCAGGTGAACATTCCTAATGTCATTCTTGATTCGAAGAACATTTCGATTATATAGAGATGCAATGTACGCATACAACGAACAATAATCCAAGTTTTTGATTCTTACTATGTTCCCACAACTCTGCTGGTGTTGCATTGCGTTTCGTCCCGTACAACCAACCTTGCCATTCCAAAATCTGCAATTTTCGGAATCATCTCTGCATCTAATAGAACATTGCTTGCTTTAAGATCCCGGTGAATGATCCTCAGCCGAGAATCTTCGTGAAGGTAAAGGATGCCATGAGCAATGCCTCCTATGACTTTGTAGCGTCTTTCCCAGTCCAACTGTGCACGCTTGACGTGATCTGTATATGTTAGACAGTAACACACAAGTCTCACATTAACCATAATGGAATAAGATACACATATGTATCCGACATAGTACAACTGAAAACTGTACCGAATAAGAAATGATCAAGGCTTGTGTTGGGCACAAACTCGTAAATGAGAAGCCTTTCACGTCCTTCCAAGCAGAATCCAAAGAGCCTAACTAAATTCCGGTGTTGAAGCTTCGCCACCAAGAGGACTTCATTCTTGAATTCCAGGTCCCCTTGTCCAGAATCGCTGGATAGTCTTTTGACAGCAACCTCTTGTCCATCCGGAAGTACACCCTTGTAAACAGCTCCAAATCCACCTTGGCCAAGCTTATTTGCATCAGAAAAGTTATTAGTTGCAGTCTCCACAGTGCCGAAGTCGAATTGCAGGTAGTCTGTCCTAATGACCTCATCACCATCAGCTGAAGGAAGCAAAAATGTTTACACATTTCAGATCAAGTAAATGGCATTTCAAGCATGCATAATCTGTTCAGACATTTCTTCACAGAAAGGGAGTAATTGCTTACTTGCAAGTAAATGTTGCCGGGTGTTTCTGGTCCTGTGAAAGATGGAGAGGGAAGTAACTAGTAGTACGATGATTCCAACAACTGAAACAACAACAATGATGATAATACGAGTTGTGTTGTTGACATTTCCTGCAACACCATTTAGTCTCCGATCAGCACAAGAATTCTATGTATTAACGCATCGTATACTTAAATTTTTAGAAGAAAACAATCAAACAATCAAAAGAAAAGAAAAGAATTAGTGGTTAATATAGTTTTTTTTAAGTTTGAGGACAAAAAAAATAACATTAAGCCTTATCATATCCCAACACCATACAAATCAGATTTTTTTGGTGGGATGACCTTTTAGCCCCAGAACTTTAACACTTTAGTCATTTTAGTTCTTAAACATTTATTTCATTCCATTTTGCTCTTAATTTTTTTCCAAATTAACCCAAATATGAAAAAAAAAATGAAGCTGTTAAGCTGAAATTTACTATTTTTCATTTTCTATCACATCATCAAATTTTGAAAAAAAAACAACTATTTTATCTTTACTATAATATTTATATGAACTATTTTTAATAATTTTAAATATTCTTCAATGATGTTACATAAAACGACAAAATAAATATAATGTTTATATGTCAATATTTTAATAAAAATATAAGGGTTTAAGTTTAATACACTTTATACTAGTATAAACTAAAATTAAACCTAAGCCTTAAAAATTAAACCTTAAACCCTAAATTCTAAATACTAACCTTAAATTTTAAACCCTAAAACTTAAAGTTCTAAATTCTAAACTAAACCCTTTATTCTCTAATTTACCCGACTTGTGTATCAAAATTTTTCTCAAAATATAATTGATATCAACTTAGTAATTTATTACTACTTTTTTTTTCACGCTCGAGTCAATTTAATAGAAAAAAATTAAAGTTTGAAAGGAAAATAAGAAGTGATTAAAGACTAATGAACCAAACTGATAAAGGATGATGGGCCAAAAAGTCTGTCTTTTCCTTTAGACACTTTACCTCCGGTAGACGGCGGAGGTGACAGTAGCGGAATTGGAGTCTGATAAAATGGCTCGGACTCATACCTCAAGAAACAACTTGGTCTAAGAATTCGGCATCCCATTTTTCCTAAGCAACAACTTCCAATCTCATTCCTAGCCACACTTAAACAATCGCCACATTCTTGCTCAGACAAATCGGGAGTGCACTGTACTAGTGCGTATACTCTTTGTAACACGCCCACCGTCGAGTTATCCGCCGCATACTTCCGGAGAGGACCCCCAGCGGCGGCAAGGCTGCTCAGGTTAGTCAACAGGCTATCCAATGCCCGATTAAACCGATCAGCATTCGTCACGTCCTGTAGGTTATGTACACAAGAGCCGGGAGAGGTTTCCATTTCTCCAAATATGTCTCGGTTGGCGTAGCGCAGCGTACAAAATTTGGACCATCCGACCACCTCCTTGTAGAGCGGACATCGTTGCCTGAGCTCGGATATGGTTTCATTGAGGCAAGTGTTGCAATCGTCTTGCTTTATGTCCCCCCTGCAACGCGCAATCGCGTTAACATGGTTGGAGTTCTGACCAGCAGACAGATTGTAGAAGCCATAGTTGAAATCTGGGTGAGAAGTGAGCTGAGAGAAGATGGTGTCGAGGTTGGCCTGGTAGGCGCTGTTTGCAGTATAGTAACCTGCTGTGTTTTCACAACGGGATTGGAAGTAAAGATCGGCTCCAAGGCTGAGATTAGCAACTAATAATGGGAGAATCAAACAAATAAAGCGTAGCAGTCTTGAAGATGAAGATCCCATATAGACTGAACCAAGTCCAGAATTAGAACCAGGACCCTATATAAACTGACATATATCATTTTTTTTGAAAGAAAGGGAATATTGGGAACAATATAAGATCGTAGTGTTACAACTATTTGAACAACATACGTAACTTTTCCTTTTAAAGTAATAATTTAATTATTTATAGAATAAATATATCATTTTTTTTGAAAAATAATAATTTAAGTATAGGTTTAGAAACAAACATGCCACTCAATTAAAACTTTGTGACAAACAAGTTACGATGTCATTAAAATTAAGACAAATGTTTGGTATATTACTAATTTTAGCTCCTAAAATTTACATATTCTATTAATTTGGTCATAATCTGAAATAATTCAATTATGAGTCTATTTCATTAGTTTGTCAACTGTCCAGGAATGAAGTTATTGTGTCTGTCGAGCTATCACATCCATTGATTATTGGACTGATGAAGAACGTTATAGAGTGTGGTAAGTGGTCGGAAGGTGTATTGTCGAAAAAATTTAAATACGAAGAGTTAAGTTTATTGAATTATTCGAATTAGGACCAAATTAGTAGAATGCATAATTTTTAAGGACTAAAATTATTATTATATCAATATCTTGTTTCAAATTTATTGACAAAGTAAATTGTTTGTCAGAAAATTTTAATTAAGGGACATATTTATTCATAAGCTTATAATTGAGTGACTAAATTGTTATTTTTTAATTGAGTGAATAGATTATTACTTTTAAAAGAAAATTATTATTTTTTAATATAAAAGAATAATTATTTATTTGTTAGTAAACCTATAATATATAGGCCATGTTTGGCAATTAGCGGATAGTTAATAGCTGATAGCGGATTACATTAGCTGATAGTCGATTGCATTAGCTGATTTGACTAGCAGATTGTATTAACTGATTGTATAAAAGTATTTGGTAAAATTAACTGATAGCTGTTTGATTATTTAAATAAACAAAATGATATATAAGGACATGATTGTAATCAATTCTAGTTTGAATAATTTATTAGTTATCAATATTTTGTAACTATTATCGTTTAAAAAATTATTTTATATATATTAATATTAATTAGATTATGAAAAATAATTTTTTAATATAATAATACTAAGCATATTTGAAGATCTATATATTAATTTATTATCTTTATAATTATTTTTAATACAATTTAATTATATTAATCTTAAATAAAAATAAAAATGTGTGAGAATAAAAAGAAAAATAAAAGTATTATTTTACAAATGTCACAATATAAATACGTGGAATAAAAAATTAAAATAGAAAATGATAAATTTGAGTTATTTGGAGATTTTTGATAAATATTAAGGGTAAAAGGGTCTTTATAAGTATTATGTCAAACTACAAATTTCAAAATGCTCATATTAGCAGCTTTTTCAAAATTAGAGGTTTCACCTCAATCTGTTATTCACCAAACGTTTAAATTAGCGGATTTGACTTGTCAAACTTTTAATATTAGTTCAAACATTTAATTTTGACTTAAACCGTTATTTACCAAAGGCTATAACCTATATGTATTTTACTTTATTTTTTGCAATATAGTGCTTAACTTTAGGTAATGGTCTTCAAATATTGGGTATCCACCCGTCTGTTTCAAGTCATCTTAGCCCACCAAATCAGACCTTTTTTAAAATACCTTTTTTAATGAGGAATGGTCAAAAGGTTGTTGATGATGGCCATTGGCAACGAAATGGAATTTCTTAAAGGGCTTGGCGGTTTGCACGGCAAAATTTTATATTAATGGACGAATTTATAAAATTTTAAAAATATAAATAAAATTTTAATTAAAATTTGATAAAATTTTAATTATATATTAATTTTAAATTTTTAAAGGACAATTATTCCGGTCCTTATCATCCGTCCCGGTTCACACGTTATGACTACAATCAGCGGAAGGTTCAAACTTAAATAATCAAAATTGTTTGAGATGGGAGTGGTGGGAGAGGGGAATTTGGTGTGAAGCTTCAAGTTTATTTCCTTCTGTACGGATACAACAAATACAACAATGTTTATTTATGATTTCTGTAGTCAACTATTTTATCAGCCCATGTATATACGATACAAAAGCTTAAAAATATGTAAAGAGCAATGTGATGATGTTTTTTTCTTTAAAAAAAATCTCAAGTTGGCTACATCCCCATATTTTTTAAAATTTTGTTTAAAGGGGATTTCTTTTGGAAATTTATGTTTTTTAAAAACAATGAAGATTTAGAGTCGCTACCGGCCACTTGGATAAGATAGGCCGGACACCATAAGAAACCAGAGATTCGTTTTGAAAGGGCCCGTGAGTTGGGTATGCGTGGGGGAAGGATTAGCACCCCCATCACACCCGAAAATCGGTACCAAAATATTAGTTGCTTTCAAATTGATAGAATTTGTTGAAATTTAAATTGAATTTACTTAAGCGTCCTTAAATAAGAATTGACCTTAATTGCACGGGCTTTATCAAATTAGTGAATTCAAATTAATTGAACATTTAATTAATAAGGTTGACGATACATCAGATCATAGATTAAACCGAAATCATATAAGTCTGACTGTCGTGTTAATTTATGGTTTGAATCTCGTATGTCACCTTTATGCATGGTGCAAGCACTTAAGATATGATGTAATGATTTTATCAACTTTTAACTTTACCTTGGGACGGTAAAGATTAATTCAAATATTTTGTCAATATCCTTTAAGCTCGGACTGTTATGACACAAATATCGGAATTAATAAATATATTCCTTTTTATGATTTAGATTAATTAATTTAAAATATATGGGTCACATGAATGACAATTAATATGAATGTCAAACAAAAGGCTTTAAAATAAACACACAAGAGCCCACTCAAGGTCCTAACATAAAATGCCCAAGTTATAAAAAGTTCCATTAGTGAATCTAGTTATTAATTAGGTGAATCCAATATTAATCCTAAATTGATTAACCCTAATAGACTAAAAACTCTAATAAATTATTGATTATCCTAGGACATGATAATTAATTTGATCGGTTTTAAACTAGTATTCCAATAAGCCAATGATACTATTTAAGACAAATCAAATTGATTAATCACGGTTTTAAATAAAATGTCAATCTAATCTCCATATTGATTTTATCCTAAAAGTAATTAAGAAATGTTCAATTAATTTAATGGATTTAACATTTATCCCAATAAGCCAATGGTAGATTTAAATTCACTAAATTAATTCAAACCCTAAGTCTAACTATGGCTCTAAAAGGACTAAACCTAAATTAATCTAATTAATTTAAAGATCGTGCACCTATGAGACGAGCACACGATCTTAAACTAATTAAATTAATTTGCCTAATTAACATTAAGAAAACAACCAATTAACATTAATGCACTATAAAAAACAAAAAACCATATCGCGTCCCACACAACCGCATATATGCAAAAGGTTGGTTGTGATATACATATATAAGCTTTAACGCTATATCATATAATATATATATATATATAATGTATATAATATATACTTATATATGTAGGAACCGAATGCTATATATTTGTATATAAAAGCTCTATATTATATTTATATGTACAAACTATATATACAACGTTTTATAATATGTATAAATTATATATATAACGCTTTTTTAAAAAATAATTACAAATATATACTTATATGAAAGCTATATAATATATACATATATTATACTCTATATTACATATAAAGAACAGTCTCATAATATGTATACTATATCATATATATAAACTATACATTATATAAGAACTATATATATATATTATGTTATATAACATGTACATATCAACCCACATATCGAACAAACAAGACACAAAACACTAACAAATAAATAAAATAAAATAACATATAAGAATGAAACTTAGATAACAAAAAGAATTAACAATAAACTCATCAACATTTTATTAAACCATAAGAATGAATTACACAACAAATAAAAAAGGGAAATATATACCTAAAACTCAAGTATTTATGCTCGATCCGCTAAATTCCACGGATTGTTGTTGGGGTTGAGAAGCTCGATTCAAGGGTTTAGTAATGGTGGAAAATAGTTTCGATTAGGGAAAATTATGGTGGATAAGGGAATCAAATGGGAAGTGAGTTGGGGGCTTGGGTGTTTGGTGGTCTTAAGGAAAATGAAAAATGGTTATGGGTTTTTCAAATAAAAAAAATGGTGCCTCCTCTAAAAATTAGGGCAATGGGTTCTTTTTATCCATATGGTGATGAAGGTTATTTTTGGTTTTTCCCTTAAAAATGAGAACCAATGAGAGTGAGGCATTGGTTCATCCAATGAGAACCAAGCCTTAGTGAGTAAGGAGTTAAGATATTTTCATTTTGGTATTTTTGTCCCCATGTAAAAAAAAACATATGTAATGGGTCATGTAGTTTTGGGCTTAGGGTATAAAGTTTTGGGTATTAAAAGGGGTAATGTGAATTTATTTTATTTCAAGCATTTAATTTAAACTCGGACAAAATTTAGTGTCTACAGCTGGCCCTCTTTGCTTATTGCTGTAAAACGGGAATAGAGCAAAGACTAAAGACACAAATTTTGTCTTGCTTCCTTGTTTGACGATTTGCTCATCCGAAGCAGCAGTGAACAAATCCAAATAACTTGCTTTCTCGAAATGAAAAAAAAAACAAATTGGGTAGCGCTGGCACGTCCTTCTAGAGCAGCAATGGACAGATCAGATAGAAAACGACTCATTCTTCTGAAACGGCAGCGAACAAATCCAAATAACTTGTTTTCCCAAAACGGCGAAAACAAACTAGTTAGCACTAGCATGTCTTCCCGGAGCGGCAAGGGACAGACTAGATAGCAGACGGCTCATTCCTCTGAAGCGGCAGCGAACAAATCCAAATAAATTGCTTTTATAAAACGGCAAAAACAAAACTAGGCAAAGACTACATGTTCCTCTGAAGCGGCAACGAACAAATCCAATGTCCTTGCATGGTAGAAGAAATTGTTTCCCCGGAAGCGGCAAAAATCAATCGTGTAGACGCGTCCCTCCGAAACGATAGTGAACAAATAACAATTCTTCAAATGAATGTTCTATTCCTCTTGGGCCCAAGGATAGGCCATTATGCTAAAAGTTTCCATTCTTCATAAACCTGAACGGATAGGCTATTTTTTGACTTTCCTGACTGAAGATTCCTAAAATATTGAGCATTTTCCTCCTTCGCTCTAAAATCCTAATGTGGCGAGTTTGAAATCTTTCACCTGAAGTCCTGTCCGGGCTCTCATTTTGTCGTTTACTCCTCTTCTCAGGAAGTACCCGACCTATTTTTTAGATATCTATAGAAAGAGGTGAAATGCTATAATAGTATGAGTTAGCATGCCCCTAACCTAAGGATGTCTAACTAGATATGATGCATGAATGATGACAATTTTAAGCTTTCTTGGTCCTTTTACTTTGGCCCTCTCTTGCTTTCCGTTTCTCTTCTTTGCAATGGCGGTACCTCATCTCACATTTGGATTCAACTATTTATGCCCATTTCCTCTTGAGTATTCGAATCTTTTGTTCTAAAACTCTTTTTCAAGTTTTCACTGTAGATTTGTTTTTCTCTTTCTTGTTTTTTCCTTTTTCTTTTTTCTTTTTTTTTACTTTTTAAGAAATATCCTTTTGAAGGAGTCGAGTTAAAAGCATCTTCTCTTCATGAAAACTTGTCCTTATAAAAAGGGTCGAATTGAGAAATTCTTTTAGGTTTGAGAAAAACATCCTTTGGAAATGACTGAATTAAGAAATTCTCAAAAACATCCTTATGAAAGGATCAAATTGAGAAATTTTGATTTTAAAAAATATCCTTATGGAAGGATCAAATTAAGAAATTTTAAGTTTTAAGAAAAAACATCATTGTAGAATGATCAAATTCAGATATTTGTTTTAAGCAAAACATCCTTATGAAATGATCAAATTAAGAAATTTGAGTTTTAAGAAAAACATCCTTGTGGAATGATTAAATTAAGAAATTTGTTTTAAGCAAAACATCCTTATGAAAGGATCAAATTAAGAAATTTTGATTTTGAGAAAAACGTCATTCGAAGGGATAGAAATGAGAAATTGAGTTTTGAGGAAAACGTCCTTTGAAGGGATAGAATTGAGAAATTTAGTTTTGAGAAAAATATCTTTAAGGGGGATAGAAACCGGTGATCAAAAGACCTTTAGAAATCCTAATTATGCAAGTCAAAAGACTCTTGATTCTTATGAGATCTATTTTTCCTCTTGTAGAACTGTAGGCCCATCCTTTTATCAATATTCAAATACCTGTTTAAAGTAAACAAAAAGCTATAAAGGTATGGGTTAGCATGCTCCTAACATAGGAATGTCTAGCTATATGAGCGTATTTCATGATGCAAAGATGCATGTGTTCATGAAAATGTAATGATGCATAAATTTAGTTTGTCTTTGTTTTCTAGTGCCGGTGGTCGTTATCTTGGGACTACAACCACTCATTCCATGTCTTGACAAAATTTGCCCCCAAACTTGCATTGTCATTCTCCGACTCTAGTGACCTTGGTTGTAATCATAATCATTAGCCAAGTACTTTCAAGCCTTATTCCATCTCTCATCTATTCTGATTCGAACTCTTTTGTGCAAAAGCCTTTGTTGCCCCACGAACAATGATGCCCCTTCACGACAAATTAACTTCAAAGGTTCTTCGTCATCCCACATCATGCAATGCCTCTCATCTTTGGGCTTCCCTGATGGCGATGCATTTATCTCCGAAGTAATACAAAAAAAATATCTTTGTTTAAAATATATCATTTTGTTAGTCATCATTTTAATGAAGGATTCCCTTTTTAGATTAACATACAGAACCTTGAAATCAAAATTTAATTGAAAGAAAAAAGCAGAATGCGATGCCCCGAATATCAAATGCAATAGCGTCTTAGATTCAATCCTTCGGTGATCATTCCAAGCATAGCTTGTGCCTATGAAGACTTTGAATGTTGTGGCGATATTTGAAGTTGTGCAACTCCTCCGATATCGCTCGGTTCATCCTCATGATTATGGTATTTGCTTAATCTGATCGATTACTATTCCTTCTAGTTCTCATCATATTTATCCATTCATAAGTATGTTCAAGCTTTCCGACTTTGTTTAGCCTATGGAGCGCAAAAAGTGTATAAATGAGCAAAGAGGGGTAGCTGTAGTCACCTATTTTGTCCGCCTATGTATATACGATACAAAAGCCTAAAAGATATGTAAAGAGCAAAAAAAGAGATCTATGTGCATAAGGCCCAATTAGGCCTCATAGGAGAGAAACCCTAGTTTTGCTTGGGCAACACTCCTATCAAGTAAATTAGGCAATAAAATCATGAAGCTACTAGGTTTTTGCTAGGGTTTTACTTTTCCTTTTCCCCTTGTACCCTTGTAGTAGGCTATAAAAATGCCAAGCCTTCACCCATTGTAACACATAGAGACAAGCAATTGTAATACAGAAATTGAAGAGCTATACAAGTAGTTTCTTTGAGGTATTTTACCCAAATATTGTCTCTATATATTTTTTTATTCTTTTTTGGGTATTTGGTTTCGAACAAGGAAGAAAATAGGCACATGTCCTCACTAATCGAAGCTCGTGGAGAGTTCCTTATCGCCCAAAGAGAGAGTCAGCACCGTCACTAGAGGAAAGACGGTCTTGTGGCATGCCGCCGGCAACCAGCAGTGATCGACAACCAACAGCAGCGATATGCTGCCCGTAGTGGCTGACGGTAGCAGCAGCAGCGGAGGTACCACTCAGCCCGTACCCCGTGCCGATGAGTTCACGATTTGATCCACTATTTGCAATTTCTTTTCCCTCTTTGCTTTTAATTCAGTTTTTTTAGTTGATACATTTTAATTGATTGCTTGATTCAAATCATGTGTTTAATTCATCTTCTCACCTTTTAACTCGGTAAAAGATTAGGGTAAGTAGATCATTTAATAATTAATGTCTTTTAAAGAAAAACTATCAAATAATTTGTATATACTCTTTAGGTTAGTTTCCTTAATTAATAGTTTAGATCTTTTCTCTTGTAAGATTTAATTACCAATAATAAAATTTAATTAAATACCTAAGCATAGATTCCCTAAATGATGTATCACTTAAATATTTTTTTATCCTTAATTGTATACAATTAAATAAAACCCATAGGTAAATTTTCTTAAAAATTAAATAATTTATTAATTGTAAATATTGGTAAATAAAACTAACTTGGTAATTATTTTGAAAAAAAGGTTAATAATTCTTTCTCCTTAATTGTAAATAAATCTCTTTAGGTAATTCTTAGAAAAGTAAATAAATTGTAAATAAATAAATAAAACATTTTAGGATTAGTTTCTTTAAACACATGCTTCTAATAATAATATTTTACTTTGAAAATTAAACCACCCATAAAAAGTAAAAAAAACATAAAAAATCATTTAAAAATTTTGCATCATGAAAAATGAGATATTTTCTCAATTAGGGTTAATTCGATCTTCCCTTAGCCATTGGGGAACGGTCAAAACTCCTATGTGAGACTATATTTTCAGATTTTAAGGATTAATTTCTTAATCCCTTTGTGTCTAAAATGACCGGGTTTACTCAGCCGTTAGCGAATTCGGGCCATTTCCAGAACTCTTTGGATTTTTATATTAATCTCTGCATGCACGCATCCGGGTTACAAGGAAAATATTAGTGATCAAGTAAGCACCGTTCTGCAGGCGTGATGGGGGTGCCAATCCTTCCCCACAAGTAATCGTGCCTCCGAACCCTTGAGATTTCGTAATCTCTGGTTTGTTTTGAGGTTTTTGGTCCACCTAATATAATAAAGGAGACCAGTGGCGACTCCGTTGTTACAGCTTGACGACTTCGCTAGCAACATTTTAAGAGGGCACAACTTTTACTTGATCACGAGTTATTTTCTTTAGTAATACGTTGTATTTTTGTGTGTGCATTTTTGTTTTGGTGTTTTAAACTGTTTGCATCATAACATATGCCTTCTACCCGGGCTTTATTAAATTTAAGTTGAAGAAAACAGCTATACCTTCGTGAGTAACCCTCCGCATGGGCTAGTGAAAGTTTTCCGGGGTTCAAAGTACTTATGCTTTCATGAGTAACCCTCCGCACGGGCATAACGAAAATGCATCCCCTCGAGCCGTGTTTGATTCGCAAGCCTGTGATGGGCCAGAATTGGACATCTTATCCACCTTGGAGTATGGGATAGGGATGGTTCGAGAACCTTTTCTAGATCCAAACCTGCATGAATGTATGTTTTAGATAGCCTACCCCATTAGAGCCATGTAAAGCCATATGTTTTATTTTTTGTATTATTGTTATTTATTATTTTACTTTCTTTATCTTACCCTTGTATTTTATTTCATTATTTACACATACTAACACTTTTTTGAATCCTTAGGGCATACATTTGCATACACCCGTACAATACTCGCTCCAGACTCGAAAAATGGACATGAAAAATAGAATGGTGGCAATAGAAGTCAGCTTGAAAGGCGTTCAAGACCAGCTTGCAAAGATTGAGTGTAATACTCTGGTAATAAAAATGAAAATAAAAATAAAAATGAATGGAAGAAAGGGGGAGTGGCTGCCAAGGGGACTCGAACCCGTGCCCCTTGTTATAAAAGATTGAAATGTTAACCATCTGAGCTAAGTACTCATTCCTATATGGTATTACTTAAAATAATAGTTGAGTTTAGCTGGGAAAGAATTTCAAGAAAGATTTAATAGTGATGTTTTGCCGAAAGATGGTCGTTTTACCAGCAACGAGAAGCTCTTGATTCATTATTTTCAAGACAGCTTAGTTGGGTCTGCTCTAAGGTGGTATAACCAACTGAACAGGGCTCAGATCAAGTCGTGGAGAGATCTGGCGAAAGCTTTCATTGATCAGTATAAGCATGTAACCGATATGGTTCCCAACCGACTACTGTTACAAGGCATGGAACAGAAGCACAATGAAACTCTTCGTGAATATGCTCAAAGGTGGCGCGACGTGGCAGCCCAAGTCTAACCACCACTTCATGAACATGAGATATCCCCTATGTTCGTAGATACACTGAAAGAGGCACTTTATGTCCGACTGATCAATAACCCTATCAATAACTTTGAAGAGATGGTCATGACCGGCGAACGCATTGAAGCGGCTATCAAGAGCGGAAGAATCGATGAAGGAGATCATTCACGAAAATAGTTCAAGAAGAAGGATCATGAAGTGAACAACACCAATGCTTTTGAAAAGACCAAGAATTTCACTATTTCCCAGCCGTAGGCTCCAGCAGGGAATTCCAGAAATTTCAACAAGAGAGAAGATAAGGGTCCTAAGAAGGAAATGGATGATAGGTCTTTCACCCCTTTGCCGATTACCTATAAGGAACTCTACTCACAGGTATATAAGTCTGATTTGGTCTAACCATACCACGTTACCCCTTATAACCCACAATACCCGGCTTGGTATAACCCTAAAGAGCACTGCGAGTATCATGCTGATGTCCCAGGGCACTTAATCGAGAATTGTATAGCTTTTAAAAAGTTTGTTCAGAATCTAATTCGAACTGGGGTGTTACAACTAGGGTAGCCCAGCATGGCCAATAATACGTTGCCAAACCACGAGGAACAGGGTGTAAATGCCATTGAAGACGAGTGTACCGCAAAAGCCAGAAAGAGCATGTCCGAAGTCTAATATCCCCTAAGATGGGTCTTTCAACAGTTGTGTATGGCACGTCTCATCAATCGGGGGATGTTGTTGATCAAAGAAGGATGTGGCATGTACTGTGAGTACCATCAATTAGAAGATCATGATATACAGTATTGTGAGGAATTTCGTCATCTGCTTCAAGTTATGATAGATAACAAGGAGATAAAGTTTTTCGAGAAGGGGAAATGAGTGAAAGAGTTTGAAGTATGTGCATTAGAGAGTCAAGAAACCAGATACAGTGCCAAGAGGCCACTTGTCCTCGGTCTCAGGACGAATGAGGTGAGTGAACCAAGAGTGGCTCCCAAAATCATAATTGCTACTCTAAAGTCTTTTCCTTTCAAAGACACCAAAATGGTTCCGTGGAATTACACCGCGAGCGTCTTGATTCCGGGATCGTCTAATGTATAAGAGAAGAAGAGGGAGATGGAAATAGAGCTTGCTCAACCAAACAGTAGAGAAGTAAGTGATGTGGGGCATCTAACAAGAAGTGGTCGGTGCTACATTCTAGAAAACTTGAGGGATCCAAAGGAGAAAGCCTATGAAGCTGGAGCAGGACCTGAAAGGTTGTTTGGAGAAGACCCACCTGCAAAGATCAAGGAGCTCATCACAGAAACGCAAGCACAAGAGTTTATGAAATTTTTGAAGTACAACGAGTATAATATTGTCGATCAACTCCGGAAACAACCAGCTCGCAATTCAGTGCTGGATCTGTTATTGAATTTAGAAAAGCATCGAGAGGCATTGTTGAAGGTTTTAAACGAGACCTTCATTGCAAAAGACATTTCTATTGGGAGATTGGATCAGATCATAGGTCATGACGTCAATCATATTACCTTCAGCGATGACGAAATTTCAGGAGAAGGTACGTGGTCCGTTAAGGCCCTAAACATTACTACCCACTGTAAAGGTTATGTGTTGCCGGGTGTTTTGATTAATAACGACTCTGCATTGAATGTCATTCCATTAGCCACGCTACAACGACTACCAATCGACAGCTCGTACATGAAGCCATGTCGTAATACGGTACGAGCCTTCGACGGGACTTAGAGAGATGTGGTCGGGAAAATAGAAGTACCCATACTCATTGGTCCTACTGAATACGTAGTCGATTTCGTGGTCATGGATATCCAACCATCTTATAATTCCCTATTAGGAAGGCCTTGGATACACTCGGTCGACGCTGTTCCATCCACGCTCCATCAAAAATTGAAGTTTATCACCGATGAGAAATTAATAACAGTAAATGCATAAGAGGACATCATCACTTCAGTGACTCCAGATACACCATATATCCCTACTAATGGAGAGGCGATGGAGTGTGCCTTCAGAGCCTTGAAACTTATCAATGTTGCTTTTGCTGCCGAAGGAAGCAAAGTTCCGCACCCCAAACTATCGAATTGCACTAAGATGATAGTGTTCGAAACCCTAGGAAGAGGAGCAAGAAAGAACAAAGGTTTAGGAAGGAATCTACAAGGGCCTCTTTGTCCTGTTAGTGTGATTCAGAAGCTGGACCACTTTGGACTCGGCTATAAGCCCAATTTGTTGCAAAAGAGGCAAGAATGGAAAAAGATACAAGAACAGAGGAAAGCCAGGTTGAGGGGGGAAGGCATTCCCTGGGCTCCCATAACCTACTCAAACTTCAAAGGTATCTTCATATCTAGAAGGATCCGAAATCCGAAGGAGGATATCCAGAAGGCAAACTAGGAGGGTGAGAGGTGCCTTCAAGAAGAGCTGATCAGTGAAGCTTTAGACGAAATGAATGTAAACATGATCGGTGACGGGGGCAAGTCTAACCGGTTTTTTGCCAGAATTCACCCGTGCCTCCCAAAGGAAGAGCTCAACAACTGGACCATCAGGGTCGTGCCAACGCTTAATAGGAACATATCAAAGTAATGCATGGAACCACTCTGTTACTTTGGCCCGAAAGTAACGGACATCTATTGTAAAAAGGGCAACTATGTCATGTTCATCTGCAATGAAATATATCTACCTTTTCTATTTCTCAAGTGGCAAACATGGCATTCTTCCCATTCATTCCGTTTCATTCATTATTTAATCATTCACCTATTCATTTATTTTATTAGTTAATAATTTATTTATGTAATAAACTACACCATTCTTTTCCCTATACGCACTTTTAAAATCGTGTAGGCCCCTTAATATAAACTGTATGAATGTTGCGTGTAATAAGTGCTACGCAAATGTGCAAGTATACACGTCACAAGTAATAAAGTGATACGAGTATCGAGTATCGTCTCCACAGGGATTGGTTTGGGCCACTTTGCTTAAGTTACTGCACTGTGAAAATAAAAACACAATTGATAATAGAGGTTTTAATTAATGATTAAACTAAGAGTAATAAACTAAAAGAATAGATGAAATTAAAATAGATTAAATAGGCCAGGTTATCGTGAGTTGAGGTGTGATAGCCGATTGGATCGTCTTGGTAAAAGAGTGCAAGGGCAACTCAATTGCCGTGGCAACTTGCTGCAATGGGTTGCCTTGGCAACTAATCGATGGTTGCCTGGGCGACTAGCTGGGCAACTACTTGGGTGGCTAGGCAGCAACTTCAAGGTTCGGCGGAGCGTTCTTCAATGGTTTCTTCTTATCCCTAAGTCGAAACTCTAGCTACTTGTGCATGCCTTGATAATACATCCCTTCGTGAATCAAGGGTGAACAACAACCAATCATGTGCTCCTCTTAGCCTTTGAAATCCTTAACTTATTCCTAAGCCGGATTAATCTTCACCATCAATAGATTGAATAAAGACCATACTCATTCGTTTCTTGAATCTAACTCTCCCGATATTAGATAAATAGATGAAGTTACGAGATCCTCTCCCAATTCACTCGCAAACAAGAATAAAAGCCAAGAATGAGCAAACCTTGAATAGAAAAGTGCAAACTCTTATTACCTAAACAAAATCCAATTGTTTCCCACAACAACAAAACACAATAACCCCAACCAATCAAGTTAGTTCATGGTTGGGTTCAAAAGATATACAAAGAATAATCCCCAAACCATGAATCTAATGGAAACAATGAATAAGAAGAAATTAAACTCTCCCCCTTGCTCTCTTATCGAAATTTCTCTCTTCTTGCCCTATGGGGTTGTCAAAATTTTCCCTCCTCTTGCTCTCTTGTCGAAATTTCTCTCTTCTTGCCCTACGGGGTTGTCGAAATTTTCCCTTCTCTTGCTCTCTCTCAAGTTGACGATATGGCCTCTTATTTATAGGGTTAGGTCAAAGTCCTTCTTTGAGGAGAAAGTTAAGTTGGAATTAAATTATCTTTAAAGAATATAATTCTTTATTATAATTATATTCCTACTAGAACTTCTCATATCTTCTTGAAATTTAATTATTCTTTAATCTCTTCATGGAAATCAAATTCCTTTGGGATTTAGATTTGCTCCACGTCATCTTGGGCTTGTCTAGTCATCAATTTCGACTACCATATCACCTTATTCTTTGTCGATAATTGCCCCGGCAACTGGCTCGACGTCTCCTTCATGCATTGCCCTGGCAACTAGCTTGGCATCTCCTTCATGCATTGCTCTGGCAACTGGTTCTAGCCTTGTTTAGGCAAGTGACTCTGCACACACACAAAAACACACCAAAGCAGCATCTTTTTCCACAAAAATCACCAAGTTATGTAATCAAGCTCAACGGTGGAAAGAAATATGAATTAATGCATGAATGACTAATTATGCAACTAATATGAGCTTAAGTCTAACAATAATATGAGTAAAAAGGGTAATAAAAATAGTACTTTTGAACACTTATCACACCCCCAAACTCGAACTATTGCTTGTCCTCAAGCAATGCAAACTAACAATTACCTGCCAAGACTTTAATCATCAAAGACATGCTTCAAACTTGAATTCAGACCTCGGAACCGTGGCACAAAGTATGATCACCTTTTATTTTTTCGGATAGCACAAAAATTACCCGGAACAAAACTATAATGCTCATGACAATGTGTGTGCGTAGTTGTGTACAAGTTGATTTTCAAGATTCTATGTGAACAATAGGCTTTTATCAATTTAATTACTGGGGCATTTATTTTTATTTTCACTAGAGCCAATTTCGGGCACCTCTAGCAAAGTAAGCAATTTCTCATTTTATTTTAGTCGACTAGAGCCAATTTCGGGCACCTCTAGCGATTCTTTAACGTACATTAACTACTAGAGCCAGTTTTGGGCACCTCTAGCAAGAAAGTGCATTTACTACTAGAGCCAGTTTTGGGCACCTCTAGCAAGAAATTAACTTTTAATTTTCAATTTTAAATTTACCCAAATTTTAAGCAACCTAAGTTCACTAAGTTTCTTTCAATCAACAAGCCACAACCGTGTAAAAAAATCATCATCATAGTAAAATTCTAAGTTCTTTTCATGCAATCCTAAAATTAAAGGTTCTTTCAATTAAGTGCAGTGGCAAAAATTCATCATTAGATATTCAACAAGTCTTAAGCAATTAAATCCAATTAAAGGCATGGCAAGTAACATATGCAACCTATATGTGATTGCTAGAGATGAATGCAACTAAACATGAAACTAACTACAAACCAATACCCCCCCAAACTCGAGAGAAGCATTGTCCTCAATGCATGTAAAAGTCAAAAAAATTTAAAAGAAACTAAATGAAATGAGTTAGTCGGAGATGTCGTCACCTCAAGTGATAAGTTTCCTTCGTGCCGTTTGCTTGATTCATTTTTCAGTCGGTGGTTGAATACTGGTACCGCGTGAATAACATTACTTTGATTTGATCCATGTTTGCCGATGCAGGTTCACTTGTATGGGCATCAGTAGTTGCCGAAGCCATTGTTGTTGCCTGGGCATCGCCAGTTTCTGTTGTGGTTACTGTGGCAAGTAGTCGACAGTGAATTTCCTTAGCATGGTGGTTGTGAGTCTTGTTGTGGAAAAGAAAACCTGGAAACTAAAGAGAATGAAGAAAAATAAAATCTCTCCTAAAAATTCCAAAAATAAATAAAGAGAAAAAATAACCGAAAATAATAGAAAGAAAAAAATAGTTCAAAAAAAATAAAAATGAAAAAAATAAAAAGAAAATATTGAAAGGAGAACATGCTCATGCATCTCCTAAGGTGTCAACTTCTTTGTTTCGTTCTACATGCGCACCGTTGTAGTGCTTCAATCTCTGTCCGTTAACTTTGAATTCATGTTTGTCGGTAATTGACTTGATTATCACAGTACCATGGGAGAATGGTTTGAGAACTTCAAATGGTCCCGACCATCTTGATTTTAGTTTTCCCGGGAAAAGTTTTAGTCGAGAATTGAATAAGAGAACTAGTTGCCCTGGCATGAATTGTCGCGGTAGTAGTTTCTTGTCGTGCCATTGCTTTGTTTTCTCCTTGTAGATTTGTGCATTGTTATAGGCGAGTGCACGGAATTCTTCTATCTCGTTGAGGTACAACAAACGTTTTTGTCCTGCACTTATCTAATCCATATTCACGATCTTGATTGCCCATTGGTTTGTAGGTGATATTGCTCGTCCTCTGGCAACGATCAGATTGCTTGTAAAACTTTTGGGCATCTTTGTACAGTGTTGGCCAATACAATCCGGATTGAAAAACTTTGGCCGCGGTACGAGTTCCTTCAAAATATCCTCCAAAGGGTGAAGAATGACATTACCAAAGTACATTATGCTGCTCTTCTTCAGGGACACATCGGCGTATGACCTGATCAGGGTATTGCCGAGGCATATACTACCGTGGCGACTGCTCCCAAGATTGCCGAGTCGTGTATGTCTAGAGTTACCGAGGCATACGCGTCCATGGTTGCCGAGGCGTGCGTATCAGTGGTTACCGAGGCGTGCGCGTCTAGAGTTGCCGAGGTGTGCGCATCAATAGCTGTTACGGCGTCGAGGGTTGCCAAGGCATGCGCATCCATGGTTGCCGAGGCGTCAAGGGTTGCTGCGGCATCGAGGGTTGCCGAGGCGTGTGCATCAAGAGCTACTGCAGAGTCGAGGGTTGATGAGGCATGCGCATCCATGGTTGCCGAGGCGTCAAGGGTTGCCGAGGCAAGCTTTTCCTTTAGGGTTTTGAATGCTTGGGTGCAAGAATCATCAAAATGGAAGACTTTATCTTGGTGGAGGTAATCTTTCGATCACGTCCACCTTGGCTTTGTATACTTCAATTCCCTTAGATGAAATCTTGTGGCTGAGTACTATTCCTTCATCTACCATAAGATGGCACTTCTCCCAACTAAGGACTAAATCGGTTTCTTCACATCTTGCCAACACTTTCTCTAAATTGTCGAGGCAACTGTTGAAGTCACTATCAAAAACGGAAAAATCATCTATGAAGATCTCAAGGAAGTCTTCGACCATGTCTGAAAAGAGTGCCATCATGCATCTTCTAATGTTAGTGCATATCTGAGAAAACTTGAGGATGGTCATTTTCGATACTTCTTATAGTCCATCCGCACCCTCCATCGGGTGACAATATTGCCCAAAAAGAGTTTGGCCAATGTGCTTGCCACTACTCCCTTTTGCGTTACCATGGTGGAGGTGTCTTTCTTCTTTGTTCGCTTGTAGTCCATGTATACTCTCCACCTTGCTACTATTCCTGAAGGCACAAATATATTAATAGGAAAAATTATATCCATTCTCAACCATTCAATTACCTCATTCTTGTCGACTTCTATCTTGGTTGGATGTAGCCTTTGTTGTCGTGGCAATTGCTGCTCAAGCCAATTGCCGTGGTAATCAGTTGCCAAAATTTGTTGTAAGTCAAGGGAAGAACCAATTTTCTGAAAAGCTTTACGAATCCAAACACCGTTTTCTTTTGGCCTCTCAAACATCTCCATCAGTAGAGATTTCGATGGCTTCAAATCTACCAACCTCGGTTCCTCAAGACATACCTACAATGGACGAGGTAAGTTTTTAAAAAATTCAAAAGGTTCAACTATTACCTGCTCATATTCTATTGGCAAAGTATTATCATCTCGTTGATCTTGCATGTGGTCGTGTAATTGCCGTGGCAATTGTAGATGAGAGCAATCTACAGATTCCTGCTTCAACATCAACGTTGTAACCTTCTGGGCATCAGGTTCCTCAGAATTTGTTGTAGTATTGTTGTTCTCAACTTCACTGAGTGTTGTCGCGGCGTTGCTCTATTCAGGCTCCTCAATCATTGCCGAGGCAATTTTTTGTTCAGGCTCATCATGTGTTGGGCAGTCTCTTTCATTGGCATCCTCTTGACTTTGAGGTTCTAGTTGTTCCCCACACATCGGAGAGCTTTCTTTGCATTGCTCCTTATCCTCTTGCCTTGGGACGTCAGTATCCCTAGGAATGAATTGTTGGTGCATGTTATCCATGACATATGTAGATCTCCCCAATTGATCTTCTGAATCCCTTAAGGTTGCATCCCACTGAGCTATCCTCGTATCCATAGATTTTGATAGCTCTCGAATCTCTTCAATTGATCCGTCAAGTCTAGCCAAGGAAGCTAGTAACGTTTCCTCCAAGGAATTGGAATGCTCTTGAAAAGGAATACATTGCCATGGCATATCTGTTGCTGCGGCAAAATTGTTATGGTAAAAAATAAATTGAGCTTTTTGACCATACCATGAAGAATTTTGCTGCTGGTTCCCTCTATGGTCCTCCATGTAGTTATATGCACTGAAAAAGTGAGGGCAATTTTCAAACACATGATGTTCTCCACACATAGCACAAGATTTTTCCACGGTATAAGTTCTTTGGGATTTTCTCGGTTGGTATAGGTAATCATCAAAGGGTGCAAGAAACTCTTGATTGGATTGATTCATATCTTCCAACATCATCTCTCGAATAGATTGGCTTTTATTTCCCAACATGTTGATGTTCCTTAACTTGTAGCGCACACCAATTGCCAATCCCCGGCAACGGCGCCAAAAACTTGTTGCGTGTAATAAGTGCTACGCAAATGTGCAAGTATACACATCGCAAGTAATAAAGTGATACGATTATCGAGTATCGTCTCCACAGGGATTGGTTTGGGCCACTTTGCTTAAGTTACTGCACTGTGAAAATAAAAACACAATTGATAATAGAGGTTTTAATTAACGATTAAACTAAGAGCAATAAACTAAAAGAATAGATGAAATTAAAATAGAGTAAATAGGCTAGGTTATCGTGAGTTGAGGTGTGATAGCCGATTGGATCGTCTTGGTAAAAGAGTGTAAGGGCAACTCAGTTGTCGTGGCAACTTGCACAGCGGGGTTGCCTTGGCAACTAATCGATGGTTGCTTGGGTGACTAGCTGGGTAACTACTTGGGCGGCTGGGCAGCAACTTCAAGGTTCGGTGGAGCGTTCTTCAATGGTTTCTTCTTATCCCTAAGTCGAAACTCTAGCTACTTGTGCATGCCTTGATAATACATCCATGCGTGAATCAAGGGTGAACAACAACCAATCTTGTGCTCCTCTTAGCCGTTGAAATCCTTAACTTATTCCTAAGCCGGATTAATCTTCACCATCAATAGATTGAATAAAGACCATACTCATTTGTTTCTTGAATCTAACTCTCCCGATATTAGATAAATAGATGAAGTTTCGAGATCCTCTCCCAATTCACTCGCAAACAAGAATAAAAGCCAAGAATGAGTAAACCTTGAATAGAAAAGTGCAAACTCTTATTACCTAAACAAAATCCAATTGTTTCTCACAACAACAAAACACAATAACCCCAACCAATCAAGTTAGTTCATGGTTGGGTTCAAAAGATATACAAAGAATAATCCCCAAACCATGAATCTAATGGAAACAAAGAAGAAGAAAAAGAAATCAAACTCTCTCCCCCTTGCTCTCTTGTCGAAATTTCTCTCTTCTTGCCCTATGGGGTTGTCGAAATTTTCCTTCCTCTTGCTCTCTTGTCGAAATTTCTCTTTTCTTGCCCTATGGGGTTGTCGAAATTTTCCCTCCTCTTGCTCTCTCTCAAGTTGACGATATGGCCTCTTATTTATAGGGCTAGGTCAAAGTCCTTCTTTGAGGAGGAAGTTAAGTTGGAATTAAATTATCTTTAAAGAATATAATTCTTTATTATAATTATATTCCTGCTAGAACTTCTCCTATCTTCTTGGAATTTAATTCTTCTTTAATCTCTTCATGGAAATCAAATTCCTTTGGGATTTAGCTTTGCTCCACGTCATCTTGGGCTTGTCTACTCATCAATTTCGACTACCATATCACCTTATTCTTTGTCGACAATTGCCCTGGCAACTGGCTCGACGTCTCCTTCATGCATTGCCCTGGCAACTAGCTCGGCATCTCCTTCATGCATTGCCCTGGCAACTGGTTCTAGCTTTGTTTAGGCAAGTGACTCTGCACACACACAAAAACAAGCAGCATCTTTTTCCACAAAAATCACCAAGTTATGTAATCAAGCTCAACGGTGGAAAGAAACATGAATTAATACATGAATGACTAATTATGCAACTAATATGAGCTTAAGTCTAACAATAATATGAGTAAAAAGGGTAATAAAAATAGTACTTTTGAACACTTATCAATGAACAATGTGGAACCTAATCCCAAAGTAGATTTCGAATGACCCATGTACTTGGCGGAGATAGAGGAAGAAAATAACGAGATTCCCGAAGAGCTGTTAAGAATGATGGCCGAGAAGGAAAAGTAAATCCTTTCACACCAAGAGAAGCTAGAGATCCTGAATTTGGGAACTGGCGAAGAAAGGAAAGAAGTAAAAATTGGGGGCACCCTGTCACCAGAAATCAGACAAGGGTTAGTGGAATTGCTTGTGGAATTTGAAGACGTATTCGCATGGTCATACCAAGACATGTCGGGCTTAAACATGGACATCGTAATGCACAAGCTTTCCATTAGGGTAGAATGCAAGCTCGTTCAGTAAAAGCTTCGAAGAATTAGAACAGACATGTTACTGAAAATCAGGGAAGAGGTGAAGAAACAGTTTGAGGCTGGGTTTTTGGAAGTCTCTAAGTACCCAGAATGGGTGGCCAATATCGTGTCAGTACCAAAGAATGATGGAAAGGTGCGTATGTGCATGGATTATAGGGACCTTAACAAGGCCAGCCCCAGGTACAACTTTCCTTTGCCCCATATTGATACTTTGGTGACAATACCGCGGGGCATGCTTGGTTCTCATTCATGGATGGCTTTTCGGGGTACAACCAGATCAAAATGCACCCTGAAGTCATGGAGAAAATCACTTTTGTAACCACGTGGGGCACGTTTTGTTACAAAGTGATGCCCTTTGGATTAAAAAACATCGTGGCAACTTAACAAAGAGCCACGGTATCCTTGTTTCATGATATGATGCATAAGGAAATCAAGGTGTATGTGGATGACATGATAGCCAAGTCTAAGACCGAGGAGGAGCACATCCAAAATTTGTGGAAACTCTTTCGAAGGCTAAGAAAGTATCAATTAAAGCTCAACCCGGCCAAGTGCACATTCACAGTCACATCAAGGAAGCTCTTGGGCTTTGTGGTAAGTCAGAGGGGCATCGAGATCGACCCCGACAAGGTGAAAGCAATTCAAGATCTTACACCACCGCAAACATAAAAGGAGGTCTGAGGTTTTTTAGAAAGGTTAAACTACATATCCCGGTTCATATCCAGTTGACTAATAAATGTGACCCTGTCTTCAGACTGCTTCGAAAGAATAACCCGGAAGTCTGGGATGAATATTGCCAAGAGGCGTTAGAAAAGATCAAGAAATATTTGACTGATCCCCCAATCCTAGTTGCACCAGTACCGGACAGACCATTGATCCTGTATCTGACAATCTTTGAAAATTCTATGGGGTGTGTACTTGGACAACACGATAACTCAGGAAATAAGGAAATGGCCATATACTATTTGAGCAAGAAATTCACCGATTGTGAAACGAGATACCCGCCAATTCAGAAGTTATGTTGTGTGTTGCGCGTAATAAGTGCTACGCAATTGTGCAAGTATACACATTGCAAGTTATAGTATAAAAGATATCGTCTCCACAGGGATTGGTGCCACTTCAAGAATCTAGTCTCTTGCACTGTAAAAAGTAAAAACACAAATAAAGGATTATAGGAGTTTTAACTAATAACTAATCTAGAAAGCAATAAAGTAAAAGAAAAGATGAGATCAATTGAGAGAGAGATAGGCCAGGTTATCGTGAGTTGAGGTGTGATAGCCGATTGGATCGTCTTGGTAAAAGAGTGCACGGGCAACTCAGTTGCCGTGGCAACTTGCACAACGGGATTGCCTTGGCAACTAATCGATGGTTGCCTGGGCAACTACTTGGGCGTTTGGGCAGCAACCTTCAAGGTTCGGCAGAGCGTTCTTCAATGGTTTCTTCTTATCCCCAAGTCGAAACTCTAGCTACTTGTGCATACCTTGATAATACATCCTTGCGTGAATTAAGGGTGAACAACAACCAATCTTGCGCTCTTCTTAGCCGTTGAAATCCTTAACTTATTCCTAAGCCAGATTAATCTTCACCATAAATAGATTGAATAAAGATCATATTCATTCGTTTCTTGAATCTAACTCTCCCGATATTAGATAAATAGATGAAATCACGAGATCCTCTCCCAATTCACTCGCAAACAAGAATAAGAACCAAGAATGAATAAACCTTGAATAGAAAAGTGCAAACTCTTATTACCTAAACAAAAACCAATAGTTTCTCACAACCACAAAACACAATAACCATAGCCAAATAGATTTAGTTCATGGCTAGGTTCCAAAGAAACACAAGATAAATAATCTTTAGCATGAACCCAATCGAACAAGAAAGAAAAATATGAAGAAGGAGGCTTGTCGAAATCCTCCTCGCCCTAGATGCTTGTCGAAATTCCCCTCTCTTGCTCTCCTTGGAGTTGTCGAAATTCCCCTCTCTTGCTCTCTCTTGATTGTCGAAATCTCCATCTTATTTATAGGGCTAGGCCAAAGTCCTTCTTTAAGGAGGAAGTTAAGTTGGAATTAAATTATCTTTAAAGAATATAATTCTTTATTATAATTGTATTCCTACTAGAACTTCTCCTATCTTCTTGGAATTTAATTCTTCTTTAATCTCTGCATGGCAATCAAATTCCTTTGGGTTTGGGCTTTGCTCCACGTCATCTTGGGCTTGTTTAGTCATCAATTTCGACTACCATATCACCTTTGCTCTTGTCGACAATTGCCATGGCAACTGGCTCGGCGTCTCCTTCATGCATTGCCCTGGCAACTAGTTCGGCATATCCTTCATGTATTGCCCTGGCAACTAGCTCGGCATATCCTTCATGCATTACCCTGGCAACTAGCTTTAGCCTTGCTTTGGAAAGTGATCCTGCACATACACACAAAACACACCAAAGCAGCATCTTTTCCCACAAAAACTACCAAGTTATGTAATCAAGCTCAACGATGGAAGGAAACATGGATTAACGCATGAATGGCTAATTATGCAACTAATATGAGCCTAAGTCTAACAATAATATGAGTAAAAAGAGTAAGAAAAATAGTACTTTTGAACACTTATCACACCCCCAAACTCGAACTATTGCTTGTCCTCAAGCAATGCAAACTCATAATTACCTGCCAAGACTTCAATTTTCACAAACTTAGCTTTGAACTTGATTTCAATTCTCTGAACCGGGGCACAAAGTATGATTGGCTTTTTATTTTTCGGAAAACTTAGGAGTTACTCGGAATCAAACTATAATGCTTGTGAGTGTGTGCAGAGTTGTGTGCAAGTTGATTTTTTGGATTCTATGCAAACAAGAGGTTTTCAAATTACTTCATTGGGTTCTTTTTAACATGTTTTAAGTAGAGCCAGTTTTGGGCACCTCTAGTGTTTTGTTTTTAGTTTTATTCGACTAGAGCCGGTTTCGGGCACCTCTAGTGATCAATTATTTTTAGCACATACTAGAGCCAGTTTCAGGCACCTCTAGTGATCAAAATTTTTTAGCACATGCTAGAGCCAATTTCGGGCACCTCTAACATTCATCCAATTTTTATTCTAATCCCCCAATTTGTTAATTATCAACCTAAGTTTACTAGAATTCCTTAAATCAATCAAACCACAGTAGTGTTTTATCAAAATTAGCATCATAGTAAAATTCTAAGTTTTTCCATGGTTATCCTAGAATAAAAATTCTATCAATTAAGTGCATTGGCAAAGTCATCATCGGATATTCATCAAATCTAAGCAATTCTTGTCCCAATTAAAGGCATGGCAAGCAATTTATGTATCCTAACTGTAATACTTAAGATGAATGTAACTAAACATGGTAACTACTAATAACAATCCCCCCCAAACTCGAGTGAGGCATTGTCCTCAATGCATGCATTAAAAAAATAACGAAAAATAAAATTATACGAGGACTTACTCCGAGAGTTCGTCATCGTAGATGATTAGTTTCCTTTTGGTCAGTGTCTTGATTCTCTTGCTTGAACGCGATGGTTGTTTTCTTGTTGCCGGTGGTGGAATCGATCCTCGTACAGGGTTGTCCTCATCGTCCTCTTCATCAATGTCATTGGCCTTTTGCTTGGAGGATTCAATTGGTGCGGTCTTTGTTGGTTCAATGGAGGACTCGTCCGAATATGAAAAATCAGAAAATGATTTCGTAGGAGTTGATTCGGGCATAGGTGCTTTACCTTTGGCTTTTGCAGTGGTTGCCGGGATATCTTTAGCTTTGGTTGTTGTGGCATCTTCAGGGTTGGTTGACGTGGCATCATCTGTTGCGGTTGTTGTGGTGACTGCTTCATTGGTTGCCGGGGCAAGGATCTCGGCGGGAAAGATTGGGAACGACACGCGATTGTCTGGGTACTTTTCTAGGATGACTTGGGTGATGGCATTGTTGTGCTCCTTCATGTACCGCATGAACATTAGTTGCCGGTCTTCAATTTGCTTTTGGTGGCTTGCCAATGGGTGCAAAAGTGCTTCAAAGTGTCCCGGGGTTGATGGCCGAGTTGCCCGGACGTTAGGTGCTTGGGCATTTTGGATTGCCGGGGCGGCAGAAGTTGCCGTGGCAATTGGAGGCCTTGAAGAATCTCCCGGTGCCTCTCCCATTAGCTTTCGGATTAGTGCTTGATTCCAACCAGAATTGGGTAGGGCCTTTTCATCGGCGGACTCACTTGGGACATGCATCTCCTTGCAAAGATTAGAAATTAAGCAAGGGAAGAAAAGAGAACCCTTATCTTTTGAGCTGCATACAAAAATCTCATCATAAATAATTTTTCCAATGTTAATGATGCGATTATGCAAAATAGAATGTATGAGCAAAAGACGTGGTATATCAACGGTAGTATTGTGTGTGGTGGGCATTAAAGAAGTTTTAACAAACTTATTCCATAGTTTTGCCTCGGGTTTAAACCGAAGGCGATTTACCGTGCCCTTGTATTTACCATCGTTCCAATGAGTTCCCGGTTGAGTGAGTTCTTGAAGCACCTTGTCAAGTTGCTTGGGAGTGATTTGATCAACGAAGGCTTGATGCTCGTCCTTCTCAATGTAAAGCCCGTAAAAGGTGTTGATGTTTTCGGGACTTATGAGTATGGCCTTGTCACGAACAAAAACATAAGCATTATCCGGGTTAGGTGAGTGAGCATAGAATTCTCTTACCCATGAGATGTTACCCGGTTCCGGTTGATGGCAAAAGATTTGCCACTTTTGATGTGCAATCCTCTCGAAGATGAATGGTTCAAGGCCGAAATCTTGATGAGATTTGGAGTATTCAAAGCCTTGGATGCCATGGATGATATTGGTTGTGAGTTTTGTAAAAACAAAGAAAAGAAAAGAAACTAAAAAGTTGCAAGATAGAAAGTAGGAATAGGTTAAGGGTGATGGGTTTTATAGAAAAGATAGGTGTGTGGGATTAGGGGAAAACGAAAAAGGGTTTAGGGTGAGGGAGAAGTTGACGACAAGGGGTTGTGATTATGGTGAATTTGAGGCTTTATATAAGCCTTAGATTCAGCCCATTAGTTTCCTTGTTGAAGATGTTTTCCTACTTGGATTAAAATTCCTCTTTATCTTGAACTTTTTTCCTACAATTCAAAGACAAATCAAATAAGGATTAAAATTAAAGATAAACTAATAAAGAAAATAAATAAAGATGTGTAATAGGATTCTTAAACTTAAATAAAAAATCTATCCTAAAGAAAATTACTAATAATCGGAAATATATATAAAAAAATAAAAAAAAAATCAAAAAAATAAAATAAATAATTAATCGAAAATAAAAATAAAAATAAATAAAGATAAAAATAAAAAAAATATCAAAAGGGAGAGCATGCTCATGCATCTCCTAAGTTGACCACTTCCTTGTTACATTCCACATGGGCACCATTGTAGTGCTTCAATCTTTGTCCATTAACTTTGAATTCATGGTTGTCAGAGATGGACTTGATTATCACGGCACCATGGGAGAATGGTTTGACAACTTCAAATGGTCTCGACCATCTTGATTTCAGCTTTCCCGGGAAAAGTTTTAGCTGAGAATTGAATAAGAGAACTACTTGCCCTGGCATGAATTGCCATGGCAATAGTTTCTTGTCGTGCCATCGCTTTGTTTTCTCCTTGTAGATTCGTACATTGTTATAGGCGAGTGCATGGAATTTTTCTATCTCATTGAGGTCCAACAAACGCTTTTGTCCGGCACTTTCCCAATCCATATTCACGGTCTTGATTGCCCAGTATGCCTTGTGTTCGATTTCCACTGGTAGATGGCATGTCTTGCCATAGACAAGTCGGAAGGGGGACATACCTAAGGGTGTTTTGAATGCAGTGCGATATGCCCAAAGTGCGTCATCTAGTCTTAATGACCAATCCTTCCTAGAGGGATTTACAACTTTCTCGAGTATACCCTACAATTCTCGGTTGGAAATTTCTGCTTGCCCGTTGGTTTGTGGGTGATATGCTGTGGCGATCTTGTGTGATATGCCGAAGTGTTGCAACATCTTGGCAATTTGTCTGTTGTCAAAATGCTTGCCTTCGTCATTAATAATTACTCTCGGCATCCCAAACCGTGTAAATATGTTTTTCTGCAATAATCGTTGCACGGTCTTGGAATCGTTGTTGGGAACTGCAGCTGCCTCAACCCATTTAGACACGTAGTTGACGGCAAGTAGAATGTAGAGGTTGCCAAATGAAGATGGGAAAGGTCCCATAAAATCGATCCCCCACACATCGAACAATTCCACCTCGATGATGTTCTGAAGCGGCATCTCATGTCGTCTAGAGATATTGCCCGTTCTCTGGCAACGATCACATTGCTTGTAAAAGTCTTGGGCATCTTTGTACAATGTTGGACAATACAAACCGGATTGCAAAATTTTGGCCGCGGAACGAGTTCCTCCAAAATGTCCTCCATAGGGTGAAGAATGGCATTACCAGAGTACATTCTGTTGCTCTTCTTCAGGGACACATCGGCGTACAACCTGATATGCACATTATTTAAACAAAAGAGGCTCGTCCTAAAAGTAATGCTTAGCATCATGGCGGAACCGATTCTTCCCTTGGTGAGTAATGCCATAAGGTAAAATACCACAAACAAGGAAATTAACTAAATCCGCGTACTAGGGTATTGCCGAGGTATGTGCTGCCGTGGCGACTGCTCCCAAAATTGCCGAGGCGTGCGCGTCAAAGGGTGCTGCGGCGTCGAGGGTTGCCGAGGCGTGCGCGTCAAAGGCTGCAGCGGCGTCGAGGGTTACCGAGGCGTGCGTGTCAAAGGTTGCCGAGGCGTCGAGGGTTGCTAGGCATCATATCTGCAAATTCCACAAAGACTTGCCCCACCTCATCGGGGACTCCCTCAGTTGCGACAGGCTCATCGCATACCAAGGCTGCTAGGAAGGTCGGCTCCTCCTTGCGCACCGCCTTTGAAAACTGAATTGCGGATAGAACTTTTGCACCTACTCCTGACCCTCGGCTCACTGGAACAATGCATTGATGCTTCGGATCTAGAATGCACATACAATTCGCAAAAGGAACAGGGAAAGCGTTGATCCGGTCTAGAAAACTTAACCCAAGCACAAAGTCAAAGTCATCGAGTGGGATTACCTTGACGGCTTCCTTACCGGTCCAACCTCCAATGTCAAGTTGAACTCCTTTTGTGACTCCCGCAATCGGTACTTCCTTGGCATTCACTGTTTTGATGGATCCACTAGACTTCTCGATAGTAACGCCAAGTTTCTCGGCAGTTTGCTCGGACATGAACAATTCAGAGGCACCGGTGTCAACTAGTGCACTCAACTTCTGGCCCGCAATAGTGATGTCGACGAACATCAACCCCTTCTTCTTTCGGCCCTTCTTGACCTCCATTGTACTAATGATAGAGCCAAGCTTCAGAGCCTCGCTAGTCTCGCCATCAGCTGTCTCCTTGACGGCAGCGATTCTGTTCTTTTGGGGACAATCCCTGGAAAGATGCCCTTCTTTATGGCAATGGTAACACTTGACATGCTGCTTGTCCCGCAAATCAGCATGTTTCCCATTCGAAGGCTTATTACCGCCACTCGAATCTTTGTCGGATCGACTTGACTTCTCATTGTCTCCACCATGACCTCTGTGCTTCGGTTTTGGTTTGGAGGAGTTAGGTTTCCTACGCCAAACCTCAATGATGGACTCGGCAGTAGAGAGCTTGGTCACTCCCCGTCGCTGCAACTCTATCTTCGCCCATGGTTGCAACCCATCCATGAAGGTGAAAAACCCATCCTCTTCACTCAAGCTCGGGACCTGCAAACTCAACTCCATGAACTTTCGGACATGGTCCCTCAAATTCTTGGCATCATCTTGTCTAAGTCGCCTCAGCTTTGACCGTGCCTCATCTTCAGCATACAGAGGATAGAACTGTTCCTTGAACTCATCTTGGAACTCCTTCCAAGTCTCAATGGCAGTGTTTCCACGCTTCACATCTTCGCACCTACGCCGCCACCACGTTTGTGCAAGATCAATTAAGTAAATACTTGCAAAGCTTACCTTCTTAGCATCTTCCTCGATGCCCATGGCTTTGAAGTATTGCTCCATTCCCCAAAGGAAATTCTCCACTTCCTGGGCGGACCTCGTCCCCTTGAACTTTTCTGGTTTGGGGATATCTCCCGAGGTTCTAGGAACTGCAACAGTCGCGCTGTTCACAATCGCCGCTTTCAACACAAACAACTCGGTCTTGAGCAGCTCCACTTCCTTCTTCAGTTCATCTTTCTCGGAGTTGGAACCCTTTGCCTTGAGCTCATCAACCTCCTCCCTTAGAGCAACCACCATGGCCTCTAAGGTATCGCCACGCGTAGACATCTTCACATCCATCCCATTAAGAGCCTCCTGAACATCACCCTGAATTCCCTCCAAGGACTCGAGCCTCTCGAAATCCAACGAACTCAGCCTCTCAACATCCATTGACTCCAAAGGTTCCAACGTCGCCTTGGCCTCCGCCATAGACTCATCGAGCTTGGTAACCCTTCCCTGGATCGATGTGATCACGTCCTTCGACGAACCCCTCTTGGATTTGTCAGCTGTGGCCTCTGCACCCTTCTTCACTGCAGTGTTCTCTCCATCACGTGCCATCTCGAATCAGCAATTTCTCAGCAAAACTTCGCTCTGATACCACTTGTTACGGGGCTAGTCTTCTGCTAGACAATCGTGCGGCCTTAGCTGCTTTCTCGGCTGAAAACTGGGCTAAGTCACCTGGAAAACTCCTAAGTAAAAATACTTAGAAACTACTGCGGAACAAAAGAAAAGCGACGGCAAAAGAACAAGAGAAAGTGAGTGAATACTGAGTTGTATTACTCTGGGCAAAAGCTTACAAACTGAAGCAAGTGATGAATGAATGAATGAAATGACCCTGGGTTGAGCCTCCTTTTATAGTGAGAGCTCAGTACAATCAACGGTCAAGATTACAATGGATCAACGGTCCAGATGAGAGCCTATCCTATCCTCAACATTTGAATTTTAAATAAGAGATAAAGTGAGAATTATCTTTACAAATAATCACATAAATGATAAGTGAGATGCCTTATCGGATTTCACCATGGTAAATACTCTGCTTGCTCATTTTACCATGGTAAATGGCCAGCTTACTTGGGTCATTTGGCAAGCCCAAAATGTTGTAGAGATAGGCTTGGGCTGCCATGGTTGCACTTGTCTCGGTCGCGGGCTTGCGGTCCGTGACAAACACTTTAAACTTATCCGCAATACATACCGTACTAATTAGCCCAAGAAGACAAGTTAATGGCAAATGGGACCGAGAAACAGGAATATGACAGAAAGGCAGGTAGTAAATTCAAAGAAGCCGAAGAAACTTCAAAAAGAAGAAGGAACGGTGGAAACTCATCCCATTGCCGGGGCATAGTCACTGGTAAGACCGAAGAATGAAAGGCTTAAAATTTTCATTGACTTCTGCTTCAACGGGGGCTCTGGACTCTTTCTTCCAACTCCAGGCAAGGAAACAAAAAACACAAACTCCCATCTCTCCCACTTCTTCTCGTTGCTTCCCTCAGATTATAGAATCTCAAAATGTGGGTTAAACTTAAAGCTGTTTCTTCAATTCTCTCCTATCAGCTTATGGGCATCAGTCTTGTTACCGCTGCCCCGAGATGCTATGACACTGGTAATTTTACCACAAATAGCACATATGCCAGAAACCGGGACCTTATTCTGGCTTCACTCCCATCTAATGTCTCTGCAAACGGTGGATTCTTCACTGGCACTATTGGCCAGAACTCCGACAAAGTATACGCTCTTGCTATGTGCAGAGGAGACTTTACTCCAGTCGATTGTTATAGTTGTGTCCAGTCCACAATCTACGATCTCATCGCCAATATTCCCAACCAGAAAGAGGCCTATCCATGGGCAGGGGTGTTTCCATGTCTTGTACACTATGCAGATCGCTCTTTTTATGGAATCCTGGAGGTCAATCGCACTGAGGTAGTCTATAACACGGGCGGCATCACATCGAACTTAATACAATTCGGCACAATTTGGGCGAATTTAATGGACACACTGGTGAGGTACGCTTCCAACGGCTCGTCTAGTCTTAAGTAGGCAACCGGGGAAGCAGATTTTTCAGTATTCCAAAAGATATATGCACAAATGCAGTGCACTCCAGTTTTTTCACGCCACACATGTAACGCCTGCCTATCGCTACTCGTAGATGTCTACGACGATTGTTGCCATGGGAAGCAAGGAGGTTATGTTCAGATACCTAGATGTTTTTTTCGATGGATTTGTATCCCTTCTATATATCCAATCCTTCTACTGCTGCTCCATCCTTAACTCCTTCCACTCCTGGTTCTAACGCTGATCCAACTTTATCTCCTCCATCCGCACCTGGTAGTCCTCCCATAATTACGAAACGTAAGTACCCATCAGCTAGATGACTCAGAACATGAGTATATTGATGTAAATGAAAATTTCATCATAAGACTAGTTAAGTTGCGTTTCTTGTTGCATGTGCTTTCACGAGGTCTAGATAAAATATAGTATTTTTTTTCTCTTTGGGAGGATCAGATGAACAAAAGAAATCAATATGGATTCCGCTTGGTGCAAGTTTATCAGCTGCTCTTGGCCTAACTCTGTTTTCTGCTTGTGGTGTTTTCATCTGGAGGAGGAGAAACATTCAAGGTATGGACTATTAGATCATGCTGACTTTTACAGATTTGTGTAATAATCTTATACCAATCACTTTTTGTTTTACTACAGAAGATAAAGAAGATAGCGGAGAAGTTCAATTACTTGACTTGATGCTGGGAAGCGTTCCTCATGAGAACTTAGGCGAAAATTTTAATCTAGGTAATGTGGGAAGATCCCAGGAGTTTCCTTCAATGCAATTGGATATTTTACAAGCAGCAACAAATAGTTTTTGTGATGAAAATAAGCTCGGACAAGGTGGATTTGGCCCTGTATTCAAGGTAATTATGGCTAGGATTTTTTTTATCACATACCAAACAAAGTACTTGTGTTAATATGTTAATTTCCAGGGCACTCTAGCCGATGGTAAAGAATTTGCAGTTAAAAGGCTCTCGAGAACTTCCAGTCAAGGGCTGCTCGAGTTGTAGAATGAAGTCATGGTAATTGCCAGATTACAACATAGAAATCTCGTGAGGCTGTTGGGATGTTGCTTAGAAAAAAACGAAAAGTTGCTTATATATGAATTCATGCCCAACAAAAGCCTTGACGTGTTCCTATTCAGTTTGATTCTTCAGCCTTTTGATAATAACATTTTCTCTTGCATAAACAAAATGAATTTGAATATTTACTTAGTCTATTTTTTTTCTTTTTTTGTGATTTATCAGATTCAAGTTTAGCTGCGCAGCTGACTTGGCAGAAAAGATTCAACATCATTAGAGGAACTGCCCGAGGTATCATGTATTTGCATGAAGATTCTCGCCTTAGAATTATCCACAGAGACCTTAAAGCAAGTAATGTTTTACTTGATCATGAAATGAATCCAAAAATTTCAGACTTCGGTATGGCCAAAATTTTTGGCGGAGATCAAAATGAAGCAAATACAAATAGAGTAGTTGGAACATGGTAAGTCTATACATTCTCCCCTACTCGTTGCCTCATAAATTTACGGATCACTTCGGAGAAATATGTCCTCTGCATCAATATCATGCAAGTTAGAAAGATCCCATGCAAGTAATGGATCATAGTATGTTTCATGGTTAGCAGTTAGAAACATGTGAATGTGTCATTGAGGGGTATGTGATATTCGATCGATACACATTGCAAAAACCAGTTTGGTTTATGCAATGTTTTCCATGATTATGGACTCTGTTTTAATCTTTCTTTATTGTTTCTTATGAATTAAAACAGTGGATACATGGCGCCCGAGTATGCTATGGAAGGACTTTTTTCTGTCAAATCTGATGTTTTCAGTTTTGGAGTCCTTTTACTGGAGATTATAAGTGGAAAAAGGAATAACGGCTTTCATTCTTCGGAATATGGTGAAAGCCTCTTGACTTTTGTATGTTCTTTCATCCTATCTTCAATGAATAGATTAATCCTATATTCTATACATTTAGGCTAATTCTAAGTAATAACTGTAGGCGTGGAAACTATGGTCGATAGGTGAAGCAATGAAGCTAATAGAAGAGCATCTTGTCGACTCGAGTGTGCCCACTGAGGTGCTCAAATGCATCCAAATTGGCCTATTGTGCGTGCAAACAGATCCCATCGACAGACCAACCATGTCATCTGTGGTTGCAGTGCTGGGAAATGACATCATAACGCTTCCTCTACCAGCAGAACCCGCATTTTATGTTAGACGTTTTGTTGCAGAACCAATTCAACCCAATTCAAGTGATAGAATCTGTTCCGTTAATGAGGTTATGATTTCGAATATGTCGCCCCGGTGATTGATTAGTCGTTGCATCGTCTTTTGTCTTCATTACATCAAGGATATGATAGTTCCTGAATAATTGTTGAGTTGTTCATTTTGGCTGAATGGACTTTCCTAAAATGTACTGCAACTTTTCAACAAAACAGTGGCGTATATGTTAATTAATGGCTGATGAGTATAAAACAATTGGTCAAGTTTATTGAATTGGCCGAAGAAACCTCGAAGAAAGCAGGAACGATGGAAAAATCGCTCCATTACTAAAGACGTACGAGTAAAATCGTGTTTGTGTCTTCAAAACCAACCAATTCAACTTAAATAAATTTAGGTATGCGTTTAATTTTATGTTGGACAAGTCAGAAATAAAATATTAGGGATCTTTACACAATCATCATTTATATTAAATGCTTATGACAATTGTGCTACTAAAATATATTACTACATTTGTTTCGTACTAATAATTTTTTTGAAAAAATTGTAAAGACAACAAGATTGTTGCAATTTTGGAGGAGTAAGCAATTGGTGATGTTGGAATGAGAAGTTCTCCCAATCAATTAGCTCTTAAATTCTAGTTCGATTCTCGCGATCTATTGGAAATTAAAGATAAGAGAATTTTATTAATGTTTATTAAATAATTTCTAAAGTTAACTTTTGTCTGTGTTTAGAGTGAACAAAATTATGTTGGCTTTGTACTTCTATTTTTTGGGTTTTTAATTTACTAAATTTCAGTCGTTCAAAAGTTGATTAATTATGTTTTTGTTTCTAGTTTTTAGCTTTTAACTAAATTCCTGACGATTAACAAATCATAATTATGACATGACATTTAGCTTGTGACTTTGCTGTGGCGTAATACAAGAACTTGTTTAGTTCTCAATCTGATACTATAGTCACTACTTTGACTCTGGTTTTGAGCCAAAGTCCAATGTTGTTAGTAACTATAAGCCACAACGAAAAGCTTGAGAGAAAATTTTAAAACGTTGTAATAGGAAATTGTTGTGTTATTTGATCATGTTGTTTCTCATATTGTTAGAGATGATGATGTAGATGTTGCTACCGCTTTCAACGTTGCCAAAGAATGGAAGTACTTTGATTTTTTATATCGTAACTACATTATCAAAGCTTTATCTGATGCACGATATGAAACACACAATATTATGAGAACGAGGAAAAGTTCTAGGTTATCACAGAGCATGTTGGGGAAGTTGTTTTATCGGTAAATTACATTTTAAACAAGACATGACACAAGAAAAAAGAAAAAGACACCATATGAATTATAGAATGGTAGTAAACCTTCCTACAACTACTTGAAAGTGTGAGTATGTCTGATCAAAGTAATGACTAATTTACCGAAGCAAATGAGAATGTATCTTAAAACGGTAGATTGTATATTCACTATACCAAATTTGATATATAACGGCATTTTTCGCAATTTTTTTAGATTAAACGCCATTAATTTTATACATATCGCGGCGTTTGAGAGAAAAACGCGCAAGATAAAAAAAAATTGCGGCGTTTACAACAAAAATTCTACTATAGACTTGTATAAAGTGGCGTTTTTAAAAAACTCTAGTAAAGAAAATGATTTAGTGACGTTTGTATCGACAAACGCCGCAATTATTAGTACTTTAATGACATTTTGTTTAACAAACACCGCTAGCAATTTTGTTTGTACACGATCTCCAAATATCAAATACCAAATCTCTAAATCTCTGTTTCTCTCTTGCCACTCTCTCGTCGCCGGCGATCATTCCGGTTGTCCCTTAGGTCGCGTCTTCACCGGACGTTCCACTCTTTGTTCTGAGTTTCGAAGCTCTTCAGGTCTGTGTGTGTGTTTTGAAAATTAACGGGTTTTACTAGTAAGGGTTTTGGTATCTCAATATACTATTTTCTCTGTGTATTGCTCGAGCCACACTTACCCAAAAGCAATTTGTGGGTAAACCGGGATGAAGACGAAAAGGCGGGCGTGGGAGAGGAAGATGAAGCAATAGCAGGTGACATCCTTCAAAATGAAGAGCTGGTCGATGAGAACGCAAAGGGCGATGTTTTGAAGAGAGAAGGGGAGAGAAATGGAAACATCCTTCACTTCGACAAATTTCAAGGTACGGTGATCCTTCTTATCGATGCATTTTTGGTGTGGATTATTTTGTGTCTAATATATTTTAGAATTTTAGGTTTGTGGCTTCTAAATTTGAAGAAATCTTCAACAAATATGCACGAACACATGCTAATGCGTTGACATCTGATGAATTAATGGCAATGCTCAAAGCTAACAGGGAACCCCAAGGATTTCAAAGGCTGGTAATTTCATAACCAAAATAAATAAACACACACTTTTGGCATGGGAAATATGCTAGGAGGGTCCTAATGCCAACGTAAGTCAAAATGATAAGAGGGAGGGGGTCATTTTCCGGCTGAAGGTTGCCGTCTACTGTTAAGTGGCTTCAATTTTCCACATGGAAAAAATCAAATCCAAAAAATTGAAAATACAATTTTTATCAACTCCAAGAGGAGCATGTCCTGATCTGTTAGGTTCGAGTAAGATATTTGAATATCTCACTTGGTAGTTAATGAACAAGTTCTTGGTTTTGGTCTGTGATTTCCAACTGTTAGATCTATTGTTTCCTCATTGGTGCCTATTTATTTTGTGAAAATTCTAATTGGTTTCATTTGTTGAAAATTACTATTTATTTAGTTTTTTTTAATTGTTAGCTGATAAGAAATGGATGTTTGTTTAAAAACCATGTCTCTATGTTTATTGTTTTATATCTCTATCCTGCAGTTTTGGAGACTGTTGTTGCTCCAGTACGAGAAACTTGTGCACAAGCATTAGGTGCTACTTTTAAGTACATGCACCCTTCACTAGTTCATGTCTTGCTTCAAATGCAGGCAGAATCCTCTGTTTCAATGAAGCCTATTGTTGCTACATTCTTATTGTTTTGTATGGTGCTTGTTATTTGTCTTCCTTCTTTGTTCAGTGTAGGCCAGAATGGGAACTTTTTAAATGTTCTAGGCTTCCAGCTTCTGATAAAAGCACGAGTACTTACAATTGGGAACTTTTTCTTGTGTATAATTTATTCTCTTGTTCATTTGTCCTTGTGATCTTCTCTTATTTTGGTTACTGGTGAGATTGAGAATGCCATTGTTATTCATTGTTTGTAGCTAAATGAATATGGTAATGTTTATTGCAATTGAACTTACTAAATTGGAAGTCCTTGCATACTCCATGTCCGAAATCATATCTAATTTGACATGGTGGTGGATACCAGAGCTTTGAATCAGTGGAAACTGTTTCCTTTTAAAACTAAAGGTCAGTTATTTCAAGAATTTTCCCGGAAGTGGATTAATTAATGTTTTCATTTTATTTTTTCAGATGTCACACTATAACGTTCTGCACACATAGGTTCGTTCACTTTTACTGGACATGGCACCAAAATAGGGAATGCCACAAAAATCTCTCATTCTGTTGTTGGAGAAGGGTGTACTATTGGATCAAATGTCACAACAGAAGGCTCTTATATATGGAATAATGTTACCATCGAGGATGGCAGTTAGTTAAGCCATGCAATTGTATGTGATGGTGTAATAATGAAGTCAGAAGCTGTTTTGCAACCTGGAGTTATTCTATCTTTTAAGGTATGCGTCCGTTGGAGCATTTTAGACCTTTTTCGCATTGTCAAATGTTATCATTATTATACAGTGATTAGTTTTTAATGAATGTTTACACGCTGTTATATGGATTTGCATCATTATTCTTTTTTCCAGGTAGTCATCAGACAACAGTGATGCTGATACACTTGCTGTTTTTGAACTCTGCAGTTTCTTCAGCTGTATTTGCATACAGCTCGATGCAGCAAGTGGCTGATGACTATGGATTGAGGTCTTAATCGGGTTGCCACAGCCGGCTGCTCATGCGGTTCCAACGAAGACACATGAAAATTGTTAGCAAAATTTTCGTTGTTGTCATACTCCAATTCTATTTGTTTGGTATCCCTGAAACTCAAATCTTAGAATAAAAAATCTGGTGACTGATGATTGTTTTAATATTTGGCAATCGGTTAAAATATATTTCAAGTTTCTATACTTTGTGTACATTTAAATTTTAGTCCTTTTACATTTCAGATTTAAGAATTCAATTTTAATTCTTAAATTTTAATTGTCAGCGGTGTTAAAATTGTTCACCGTCATTTTGAAATAAGAAACAGTAATTTGTAAAAAAAATTCAAAAAGCCAAATTTGTGGTGTTTGTCGCAAAAATGCCACTAATATCACAATATCCAATCACATTTAGCGGCATTTTTGTGAAAAGTGCCACTTGAGTTTGGCGGCGTTTCGCAATATAACCGCCACTAAAGATATGGTATTAGCGGCATTTTGAAATACAAACGCCACTACTGATATGATATTTTTAGTGGCATTTTGAAATACAAACGCCACTAAAGATAGATTATTAACGAGTTTTGAATTTCAAATGCCACTATAGGACTTGACCTTTTGCGGCATTTTTATTCACAAACGCCGCTAACTATTGCGGTGCTGGATCTAGCGGCACTTCTTGCAGCGCTTTTATTAGCGCCAGAAGGGTTTTTAGCAGCGCTTAAAAACGCCACTATAAAACAAAAAAAGGCGCTAAAAAATATTTTGTTGTAGTGATTCATCGGTTATGGTTGCCATACCAATAATGGTAATGGTATTGGTGGTGAAAACAAAAGAATTTCGTTACCATGGATTATCCTCTTAACGTGTTTGTTTTTGTGATAATTGGTTATGTTTGTCGTAACAATTCATATCGTTTCTTTTGCATGAATCATAGAATCTTGAAATTCACAAGAATACGGTATTGAAATCTAAAATTGTCTCATTCTTTTAAAACTAAGGAAGTTGATCAAGTTCAACGAAACGAACTATAAAGACTATTGATAAAAATTGTCAAAACTTTCAACAAGATGTATGGGCAAGGGTGGAAAAGTCCTTTGGATCAGATTTTCTACCTATATGCTAGCGGCTGGATGATCATGAAATTTCTTGGAGGATATTCTAAAATGACCAAAGCATGTGCCCACAATATGTATATATTCTAATGACCAAGAAACATTTGGTAGAGCACAAAACGTAATGGACACATGTGTCGTCAACATAATATCGTTAGACAACTGATACCAACTGGAATTATCTCTATTGAATTTGTAAAATAAAATGATAACATTGCGGATCCATCAACCAAAGGGTTGAATCAAGATCAACTTGATAAAACATGGAATGAAATGCGACTAAAGCCCATAAAAATTTAAGACGCTATGTGAAGGAAAACCCTAACCAGTTGATTGGAGATCCCAAGATCTAGGTTCAAAGAGATAACATTGCGGATCCGTTAACCAAAGATTTGAATCGAGATCAAGTTGATAAAACATGGAATGAAATGTGACTAAAGCCCATAAAAATTTAAGACGCTATGTGAAGGAAAACCCTAACTAGTTGACTGGAGATCCTAAGATCTAGGTTCAAAGGGACAACCTACTCACATAGACGTTGTACGGTCACTGTGGGGTTATTATCCCCAAGTCCATTCGTATGATGTAAACAATGACTAAATGTGGAAAAGGTTAAACAATGATTTTAATGACCATTGTGTGTTTCGATAAACTGGTCAACATAAGTCACCTATGTGAGAGTGAAGTGGAGTCGCTTTAAGGAGACTATTGGGGCACAGTTTTCTAAGCTCTTACAGAACCAGGAGATGTTCAAGGCTATGGACATAACTATGAGAACCAAATTCTTGTATTGAGGTATGTGATCGCTTACACAAAAGGCATGATAGTTCAAGGACATCACGTCCACTGGACAACCAGTAAGATAAACATATTTTCACAAGGGAAGGTTCAAAGGGGGATGCCTACATATCCTAAGCAAATATCAAATATAGAATCCATCACCACATCGAGTCACTGTTTTTGAACTATCAATTTTATTCATGTGGGGGATTGTTGGAAAAAATTATATATATTGGTTGAATAATATTGATGCTAACTCATGTCACTTGGTGAATAGCATGGACTTATTAATTTTTGGTTTAAAGTTGCATCCATTCAACCGTACCTATTAATTTTTTAACAAATCTTTCCATCAAAAGGTTTAATCTTTTCGTCAAACGGTTTAATTTTTCATCCACTATATTAATGAGAGATTTCCAAAACATTTTTCACAAGTCAACAACTTTGAAAACCAGCATAGAAAAACGTTTTTGGTTTCTGGTGATAGAAGAAGGCAATGATGTGTTCTATTGTTCACTGTAGTTGTGCTATTGTTGTGAAAGTTTGTTGTTGTATCATGGGAGATAGCCGTCCAACGTTACTCAAGTACCGAGGAGAGAATGAATCTATTAAGAACACTGTTTATACATGCCTCAACAAATAATGTCTTCTAATTTTTAACTATGTCCAATTTTTAAATTCTATTTTTAATTTATTATTATTTATTTTTCTTACGGTATTCTATTATATTTGGATTATTACTACACCTATTTTTTAACAATAAATTGTATTAATTAGCCCAATACACTAACGTAGTAATTCAAAGAAACTTTAGAGAAGGAGGGAAAATCATTCCATTGCCAAAGACATGGTCGCGGGTGGCACCAATTTCAACTGCAAAACGTGTTTGTATGTTCAAAACATGAAAATAAACAATCCAAACGGATAAAACTTTGTATGCCCACTGGGTAGATGACCCAACTGATATAGCATATTGAGTGGTTAAATTTATTATACTTGGTGTAAAAATTAATAAATTGACGACCCTTTTAAAATCAACATTAATTTTTCACACTAAATTTTAAGTATAATTACAATTGCCTCATTCATTTAAAATTTTAATCGATAAATTTTAAAATTCATCATTTTTTACCTTAAACAATAATTTTTTAATTTCAACCCTTTAAAATTTTATAATTTATATTTTATTCACGTACTATGCACGTAAAAATTTGTATAAATTAAAAATATTTAACTATTTATTGGGTGTAAAAAAATTCAACTATAAGTATATGTTAATAGAAATAATATTCTGAATTGATAATTAATTTGATTCAAACATTATGTGTATAAAAGATAAAATCATATTTTTAAATACAACAGTTAAATTATTAACATATACATCATACAAAAAGTCGTGTTATACTAATTTAGGTATTCTTTTAAATTCTCAAATGTTTTTGGGATTGATATTGACACGATATGAATTATATTGAAATTGAAATTTCTTTTGGATTCTCAAATGTTTTACACTAAATAAAAAGACAATCATTGTCGATTGAGTCTTGGCACCATTGTTACCAGGGATGTAGCCACTCATTAGGTGGGAGTGGTTGTTGTCCCTTCAAATTTTTTTTAGTATAATGACATTTTAGGTTATTTTTAATTTAAATGAATTAAGACATTTTATCCTCCTAATTTTTAGATTTAAATACTTAATTTGAGAAATGATTCTCTTATAGTATCATGAGAATTTGAGAAACATGAAAGGGTAATAAAGATAAAAAAATTAAGAAAATAATTAAAGTTTGTCTTTTCATTCGTTGTCGATAGTAGATGAACAAAAATAATAACTTTAAGGGGTTACGTTTTCATAGAAATTGAAGTGAGACAGATTAAACTCATAAGTTTTCATGGTTCATATATGATATTTTGTTTTAAAATAGATTAAAAAAATAGGGATGGCAACGGGGCTGGTTGGGGCGGGTTTTTGGCTACCCCGAAACTGATCCAAAAATTTAAAGTTTCGACCCGACCTGAGTTTAATATATTTTTATCCCTGACCCGATACAATAAAAGTATTACCCGACTCCGCCTCGACCCTAAAATTTTAATAAAAACCCTAATTAAACCCGACTCGCACTAAAGAAAATTAATTAAAATATTAAATATAAAAATATAATAAATTTATTCATAAATAAATCGGGTCTGGACGAGGAATTTCCATCCTAAACTAGAACCCGACTCCAACTTCTGAAAAAAAGTCGACCCGGCCCGAAAATCGAAAATTAAAAAAAAATACGACTCTGTCGGATCAGATCGAAACCCGCTGGATTCGGGTATTTTTTTACCACCCCTAGAAAAAATAGTAACATGCATGAATTTTAGAAGAATTGCATCATGATAGTATGACAAGCTAAAATATATTTGAGTTAGCTTAGATTATCTTCTTATTATATTAAAAAATAAAATATTAATTATAATACATTTATAGTTTTGAAAATTATTTATTGTGTAAAGATATATTAATTGTATTGTATTTATAATCTTGAAAATTACTTATAGATAAAAGATGCATTAATTGTATTACATTTATTGTTTTGAAAATTGTATATTAAAAATATATTATATTATTAATTGTCTCATGTGCCACCTCAGCTGGATAGATGACCTAGTAGGTAGATATAGCACTACGGAAAATATATTTTATATTATTAAGGATGAGTCTGCAGCTCTCGACGAGCACCACTAACGACGAGCACTGATAAGCACTATTAATCTAATTTATAAAGATTTAAAATTCAAAGGACTTACCTTATAATTTTAATTTTTTGAAAAATCAAAAGGTAATTTAATTAAATTTTATTTTTAATTTTCATATTCTTTTAAAAATTATTAAATCAAAATTTCTACCCCAAATCATTAAAACCCTAGTTTTTTTCTTCTACATCATTGCTGCTGATAGTCGCCGCCGCCGGCCACATCCTCACCGTCTTGTCGTCGTTGACACGCGTCAAAATAATTCCTCCTTCTCAAATAATAAATAAAGGAATTCAAACGTAGTAAAAGAGAAGTAAGGGTCAATCCCACATGGACTAAGAGAACTTCCTGATTTATGTTTGTTCAATCAGTGAGCCAACAAGAGAGTTGAATAATATTTAAATATGGTGGGGATTTGTGGAATTAAGTAAAAAAAATAAGAGATTGTAGAATAGATTAGGAAGTGGATTCAATATGGTAATGATTAGCCTCGGGCTCTTGCTTTGACTAAGTTTCCTCGGATCATCAGAAAAAAGGGAATTTTCACTTCGGGATTCACGTCGGTTACTTGCCTACAAGGATCAATCCTTGCCTTGTGACAATGCTTTGTATACCGAATACCCAAGTGCCATCTTTGATATCAATTTTGGAAATTGATCTAATCAACAACAATGTTGTAGATCAAAAATGTTTAAGTAAAGGCCGACTCGTACTATGTTGTTTCAATAATAACTGATTCCGATCTCAGTTTCCTCTTAGCAAACAATTTTGTTGAGTGTGTTCCCAGGAAGTCGAATGTGCTTCAATAGCCGATCCTTCCTCCCACACATTTAACCAAAACAACATCCTGACCAACGTCAATCTTTGGTTTTGAAATCATTTTGACTGTGAAATTAAGCTTAGAAAACTGAGAGAGACATACGAAGTTGTTTAAGTGCTTTTCAATCCTCACGTTGGAATCGAGTCATTGCTTTAGCCCTTGGCTATGGAAAACTTAGCTAAGTATGATAGAAATCATACTTAGCATCTTTGAAAAAAAAGTAAAAACTTGAAAAAGTGAAAATGAAGAAGAAAAGTAAAAACTTTTATTAATAAAGAAAAACAAGAACAAATTAAAACCCAAAAGATGAGAGATTCGAGATATGATTTTTGAGTTTGCCCAAAGGGGGTATTTATAGCAGCCTAAAACCCTAAAAATAACCCTACCCTAACAACTTATGATAATCAATCTAAAATTTAGCGTCAATCTAAATTTGGAATTAATTTTATCCTAAAAGTAATTAAGAAATGTTCAATTAATTTAATGAATTTGACATTTACTCCAGATTTACTAAATTAATTCAAACCCTAATCTAACTAAGGCTCTTAAGAATCTAACCTAGATTAATTTAATTAATTTAAAGGATCGTGCCCCTATGAGACGAGCACACGATCTAAATTAATTAAATTAATTTACCTAAATCTAATCTATAGCCTAGCCTAATAAGCCCTAAGGCCCAAAAGGCCCAAACTACTAAACTAAGCAACAAGCGCAAAAACTAGGAGGCCCAAACTAAACTAATCAAGCAAACTAAGCCTAAAGCACCAAATGACCCAAAATACTAAATTAAGTTCAACTCCTATTAAGATGCCAAATATAAGCATATATATATATATATACTACAAATATATTATATATTATGAAAAATTATATTTTATAAAATGTATAAACCTATATATTATATACTTTAAATATATATTATATAAACTTTACAAAACCTCATATATATATATTATACTTTAAGAAATATATATTATATTTTTAGAAAACTATATATATTATAAGCTTTAAAACCATATTTATTATATAATATAGAAACTATATGTTATATATCTATTATATAAAGAACTATATATTAGATGTATTAAAAAACTATATTATATATTAATATGAAAACTATATATTATATAATACACATGTATTAAACACCAAAATCAAGCGCAAAACCACATATTATATCATATAAAACAAACTAGGAATTATATACACATTCACATCAAAACAAAACAAACATAACACAGGAAATAAAAGCTAGAAATTGAGGATAAAAATAAACATGCATGATAAAAGAGGGATTAAACTCTAGATTCAGGACCAAATTGAAAGAAAGCTGACTTTGGGGGACGGATTAAAAGAAAAAGATGGACAAGATTATAAGAAACTGAAAAGACTCAAGGACTTGGGGAGGAATTTAGAAAGATGAAATGGCTGAGAAGGGTAATTATCCCACACGGGGGGGGGGGTCAGATGTGTGATTTCAAAAGGAGGAAGGACCACAGTTGTAAATACGCTGGGGTGGAGGTCCTTAAAATGACATTTGACCATTTTTAAATGATGGATTATTATATAAACCCCCTATTTCAGACTGGTTTTTCTCTTTTGGCCATTTTAACAAAACACTCCCCTTGAAAATGCTCTCAAAACTCATCTGGGTTCATATCAAACCCAGACTCTGACTCCAACTCCGTCGCAACTTCCAAAAGACAACCACCACACCGTCGTTTCGGTCGCAGTTCGCCGGCATTCGGCAGACCCAGAAATGACCCAAAACTGCTCTTTTTCTCACCCCTAAACCCCGATCTAACCTATATTTTTTTAAATCCAACTTTTTTCCTCTTTCAAACCTAAAAACCTGAGACTCAAAAGGGGGTTTCTGATGTCCTCTCGCCCCACCGATTCACCTCGTTCATCCCAAATGAAAGCATGAGCTTATCACTGATAGACAAAAGGACGAGGAAGCCGAAACGACGAAGGTAAAAAATAGAAACCCTAATCCTTGTTTTTTGTTTATGACATGCTTCGAAATAATAAAAATAGAGGAACAATATACCTCTGAAGGTTTTGATCTTGTATTGCTCTCTCTGAAATTTTCCCCAGAATTCTTCTTAGGGTTTACAATGGTTGGGGGCTGTGTTTTATAGCCCGATATTACATATATTTGTTACATAATAAAAACCAAATAAAATTTGCTATTGGCTGATCTCCTAATTCTCTTGGCCGGATTCATGTACAACTCTGATTTTGTGTTGGTTTGTCGCCTGCCATCTAATTTTTTTGAAACGGTTTTGACATCTTTGTTTTCTTACATGTGATGAGAGGAGGGGACCGGTGGAGAGGCACGGCTTGGGGACTAAGCCTCTAATGTGGCCGTCGTCGTGGCAAAGTGGTGTGAACATGGTATTTGGCCCGTGGCCCTCTCGGCCAGCATGGATGCAGATTTGGAAAATTGATCGGTGCACGCGGAGGCAGAACCGAGAGATGAACCGGCGCGCGTGGCTCCAACGCGAGTGATGTAGTGCCATTCACATGCGCGTTTGGAATTCTGAATGCCGTGCGTGGGAGATGAGGAGCAGGCTCTTGATCGACCTGGACCTTCAGATCTCATCCAGATCGGACGACTGGCATTAGGCGGCTGCAAGAGAAAGATATGAGATCAGATATGGGCTAGGGTTTTAATTGTATCCGAGCCTAAAATGGTCATAATAGTATTATAATTTTTATGGGTTTTGATTTGTAATGGACTGTTGATAAAACTTTGGGCTTTATTTTATTTGACGTTTGATAAAGTTTGGGCTATTTATTTACATTAATCATTCTTTTTTCAGTTTAGTTATATAATAATAATAATAATAAAGATAATAATAGGAAACAAAAATAATAATGATAATAATAATAAAAGGATAAAAATGATAGTAAAACAAGGTAATAACAATGACATAAAGAAACTAATATACTGGTAATATTTTTGGGGTTTTTCTAATGGATGACAACATAATCAGAATATAATAACACATATGTATCACTTAGCATTTTTTTGGGTTTTAAAACAACATATAATAAGGTAAGAAATGATAATGAAGAGATAAAGCAAATAAACATACTACTAGTATTTTTTTTGTTTTTTCAAGTAGCAAAACACACACACACATATATATAGTTAATATAATAAGACATATACTAATAGTAATATTTTTTGCTTTTGGATTTCTATCAACATCCACATAAATATATAGTTAATAATAAGACAACAAACCATATAAGCCCATTATTATAAAAAGAAAATAAAAAGGTCTAACCCCGGACAAAATTAGTGATTACAACTATCCCTCTTTGCTTATACTTATGAAACAAGAATAAATAAAAGACCATAAACACTAATTTTGTCCTACTTCTCTATTTGACGATTCTGAACTGTGAGTTCTTCCTATATAGATCTGTTCACCCTTCTTCTCATTCAATCTGGAGCTATGAGTATCTTCCTCCTTCACTCTGACATCTTGATGCGGTGAGTGTGACATCCTTCGCTTGGAATCCTTGAGCTTTGAGTATCTGCCTCCTTTGATATGGTGTCGTGAAGCTATGGGTCTTTTGGTTTTGGAACTAGGAAACCCAAATCTAAGAACAACACCCTAATGGGGGGATTGAATTGAGAAATTTTGGGTTTTGAGGAAAACATCCTTTTGGAAGGATTGGATTGAGAAATTTGGGTTTTGAGGAAAACAACCTTTTGGAAGGATTGAATTGATAAATTTGGGTTTTGATGAAAATATCCCTTTGGAAGGATTGAATTGAGAAATTTGGGTTTTAAGGAAAACATCCTTTTGGAAGGATTAATTGAGAAGTTTGGGTTTTGAGGAAAACGTCCTTTTGGAAGGATTGGATTGTGAAATTTAGGTTTTGAGGAAAACGTCATTTTAGAAGGATTGAATTGAGAAATTTGAGTTTTAAGGAAAACATCCTTTTGGAATGATTGAATTGAGAAATTTAAGTTTTGAGGAAAACGTCATTTTGGAAAGATTGAATTAAGAAATTTGGGTTTTGAGGAAAACATCCTTTTAAAAGGATTGAATTGAGAAATTTAAATTTTTGAAAGACCTTTAGAAGTCCTCACTATGCAAGTCGAAGAACTCTCGATTTTGTGAGATCTACTTCTCCTCTCGTGAAGTTGTTGATCCCTCCTTTTGTCAATCTTCAAATGCATGTTTAAAGTAAACAAAATGCAATAATGGTATGGTTTAGCATGCTCCTAATCGTAGGGATGCCTAGCTATTAATGATGCATGAGCATATTTCATGATACCAAGATGTGTGTGTTCATAAGAATGCAATGATGCATGGATTCAGTTTTTCTGCTTTCTAGAGTCGGTGGCTGTCATCTTAGGACCACAACCACTCATCAACCCCATGTCTTGACAAAGTTTGCCCCAAACTTGTGTTGCTCATTCTTCGAGTTCAAGTGACCTTGGTCGTAATCGGAATCTTTATCTAAGCTCTTCCTAGCCTTGTGCTATCTTTCATCTATTTCGGTTCGAACTCTTTCATGCGAAAGCCCTAGTTGCCCTATAGACAAAAATGCCCCATCATGGCAATTTAACCTCAAGGATTCTTCATCATCCCATATCACGTAGTGCCTCTCAACTTTGGGCCTTGTTGATGCATTCATCTTTGAAGTAATACAGAGAAATTTCTTTGTTAAAAATGTATCAATTTGTTGGTCGTCATTCTAATGAAGAATGCCTTTTTAGCTTAACATACAGAACCTTGAAATCAAAAAATTTAATTGAAATAAAAAAATAGAATAGGATGCCCCGAATATCAAATGCAAGAGCGTCTTAGATTCAATTTCCCGGTGATCAGCTTGAGTCTACGGAGACTTTGAATGTTGTGGCGATATTTGAAGTTGTAAAACTCTTCCTAAATTGCTCGGTTCATCATCATGATTATGGTATTTGCTTGATCTGCTCGATTACTATTCCTTCTAGTTCTCATCATTCTTCTCCATTCATATGCATGTTTAAGCTTCCGACTTTTGTTTAGCCCATGGAGCGTGGAACATGTCACTCTAAGAACTTTAAATGTAAGTGAGTAATTCTGATTACAATTAATATTGTGTCAGTGTCCTCAAGGATTCATCTTTGAGACTTATTCAATCTGTTCATTCATTTCTTTTTCCTTAGAGGAATTCAACTCGTTACAGCCCTTTGTCTCGAGGATAATGATGAAGCATACAACAATACCCCTAGTTACTCAGCATAGTCACGATTTTGAAAATATTACCATCACTCATGAAGTGAAGAGTTTCGGGCTTCAGCGAAGTCCCCCTAAAATTCCACACTCATATCCAAAAATTCCTATTAAAAGGTTTCGCATATTGGAGTGCTTTTTGACTAATGCCTATTACCAGGCTTTGATGGTTAAATCAATTTGTTTTGTTTTGAAACATTCTTCTTTTCCTTTTCTTCTATCTCTCTCTTTTTTAAACGCACATTCAAGTAACTCTATTTGGGCTCTCCTAGGAGATTTTATTATCATTGAACATTATCGAAGTAATAGTAATCTTACTTCCCGCGCTCTACCGACCAGGGCGGATGGGGGAATTACTTTTCATCGTTATTACAACATTCAATTGATCGCTTTTGTCAGAATCAATGCCACATCATACATGTGATATCCGAGGACCAACGAGGGCAAGAAGGTATATATATATATATATATATATATGATTTCAAGACCATTGTATGTTAAGCAACATGCATTTTTATTAGAAGGAAAATCCGTAAACATGACAAGTGCCCTTTACAAAAAGATCGTTGCTATCTTCGGGAAAATGATAGCAATGTTGGTTCCATGCATTACTTCAAAGAAAGTGAAACATACAAGAAATTTAAACACACAAATTCCTAACAGAGAAAACCGAGGACCAAAACCCCAAAGGTCGTGCTTTTATTCTTTCTTTTCAAAACTTCAAAAGGTCGTTCTCGACCAGAGCCTGAACCTTATTCCTCAATGCCCCACAATTCTCTGTGGTATGCCCCGTACTTCCTATGTGATAGCATACACGACATTGACGTCATAACCTTCAGGATAGGGAAGATCCTTCGATTTTGACTGAACTGAGGTCAAAAGCTTATTCTTGATAAGTATTGGGAGCAGCTTGGTGTATGATATAGGAACGGGATGAAGAACCCTTATAGGCTTTGCAGACCAAGATGATTGATTATAGGAGCAGCCATGAGGCTGATTGTTTGGGCGAGAACCCACCATATGAACCTGAGAGTCATGCCCCTTGTGGGCAGTTGTGCTATAGGGGTCAATTATCTTCCCTTTCCTAATGGAATTTTTAATGCGCTCTTCCGTCATGACTAAATCCACAAAGCTACTGACAGGGTTGCTGATCAAATGATTGTACAAGGCTCCTTTTAGAGTGTCCACAAACATGGGGATGATTTCATCTTCTCGAATTGGGAGCCGAACTTGAGCCGCCACATCTCGCCAACATTGGGCATACTCACGGAAGCTTTCATTGTACCTTTGTTCCAAACTTTGTAGCAAGAGCCGATTGGGGACCATATCATTTATGTCTTTATATTGATCCATGAAAGCTTGGGCCAAATCTTTCCAAGACTTGATTTGGGCATGAGTCAACTAATTGTACCACCTCATAGCGGGCCCCGCTAAGCAATCTTGAAAGCAGTGAATTAGAAGCTTCTCGTTGCTGATGAACTCGGCCATCTTCCGAAAAAACATGATGATATGTGTAGTAGGGCAAGTCCTCCCATCAAACTTCTCAAATTCTGGAGTTTTGAACTTGTATGGGATCATCATATCCGGGACCAAACGAGCTCTTTTGCATTCAGTCCAAATGAACCTCCTTCATCTTCTATTATCTGAAATTTCTCCTCGAGATCCTTCCGGGTGTCTTCCAATTGCTTGGAGAATTCTGCCTTCACTTGGTTCAATTTTTCCAATTCATCGAAGTCTAGGATACTACCCCCAGCATCGCCAATGTTTTCGAAGGTCACGTTCGGTTGAGATTGGGCAAAGGTGTCGGCCTGATGAGCAGAAGATTCCCCTTGCGGTGGGATGGATGAGGGATTGATAACAAGAGGATTCTTAAAGTTCAGGGTGCCCAAGTGGTCCCCCGGACCTCGAGCAGGATTCTCGACAACGCTCTTTCCTTTTAGACTGGATTGTAGCATCTGAGTAATCTCTTTCATCATGTCTTGTTGGGACATGATGATGGTGTCCTTTAACTCTTACTGAGTTCGTTCCATCTAACCTCTTAAATCATCCTCTAGCTTAGCAAAACTTTCCTCATTTTTTCTTCTTTTGGTGTCGGGTAAAATGCGGATGCAGAATCTTTGATGGCTGAGAATGCTGCCATAAACCCCCATCGATTAATTTTATTTATTTTATGAATGAATGCATGCAATGCGTTGTATGCATAACAAAGATAGATGATTAAAGGGAATCAATAAAAAAGGTACAATTAAAATGCAAAGAAGCATTGATTTGAAGGACATTCTCATTAAGTAACTTTTCACAACGAAGATCAAGCCTTGTTACAACGAGTAAAGAGTATGAACTTCCATATAGGGTACAACTGGAACTTGAGTTCCTTCCCCACCAATAATTGGGCTGGCCTTGTTTATCTTGTGATCAATCTTGAACTTCGAGATTCTTTAACTCGTCTTTACAGACTCTTTCTCCTATTATAAAAGTCTTAAATTTGAACTGTTCTCGAATCAACATTTCGTGTGAAAAGCGCTAAAAATATGCACGAAAAGAATTAAACAAGAAAACAATTCGTCACAAAATAATGCTACTATGAAAATATGAATGCAAAGAGCGACATTGAGTTCGGCAAACATCCTCGTTACGACTTGCATTAATGGGAACTGATAAGTGTTCAAAAGTACTATTTTTATTACCCTTTTTACTCATATTATTGTTAGACTTAAGCTCGTATTAGTTGCATAATTAGTTATTCAAGCATTAATTCATGTTTCTTTCCACCGTTGAGCTTGATTACATAACTTGGTGATTTTTGTAGAAAAAGATGTTGCTTTGGTGTGTTTTTGTGTGTGTGCAGAATCACTTGCCTAAAAAAGGCTAGAACCAGTTGCCAGGGCAGTGCATGAAGGAGATGTCGAGCTAGTTGTTAGGGCAATGCATGAAGGAGACGCCGAGCCAGTTGCCAGGGCAATTGTCGACAAAGAATAAGGTGATATGGTAGTCGAAATTGATGACTAGACAAGCCCAAGATGACGTGGAGCAAAGCTAAATCCCAAAGGAATTTGATTTCCATGAAGAGATTAAAGAAGAATTAAATTTCAAGAAGATAGGAGAAGTTCTAGTAGGAATATAATTATAATAAAGAATTATATTCTTTAAAGATAATTTAATTCCAACTTAACTTCCTCCTCAAAGAAGGACTTTGACCTAGCCCTATAAATTAGAGGCCATATCGTCAACTTAGAGGAGAGCAAGATGAGGGAAAATTTCGACAACCCCATAGGGCAAGAAAAGAGAAATTTCGATAAGAGAGCAAGGGGGAGAGAGTTCGATTTCTTCTTCTTCTTCGTTGCTTCCATTAGATTCATGGTTTAGGGATTATTCTTTGTATATCTTTTGAACCCAACCATGAACTAACTTGATTGGTTGGGGTTATTGTGTTTTGTTGTTGTGAGAAACAATTGGATTTTGTTTAGGTAATAAGAGTTTGCACTTTCAATTTAGGGTTTACTCATTTTTGGTTCTTATTCTTGTTTGCGAGTGAATTGGGAGAGGATCTCGTGACTTCATCTATTTATCTAATATCAGGAGAGTTAGATTCAAGAAACGAATGAGTATGGTCTTTATTCAATCTATTGATGGTGAAGATTAATCCAGCTTAGGAATAAGTTAAGGATTTCAACGGCTAAGAGGAGTGCAAGATTGGTTGTTGTTCACCCTTGATTCACGCAAGGATGTATTATCAAGGCATGCACAAGTAGCTAGAGTTTCGACTTAGGGATAAGAAGAAACCATTGAAGAACGCTCCGCCGAACCTTGAAGTTGCTGCCCAGACGCCCAAGTAGTTGCCCAGCTAGTCGCCCAGGCAACCATCGATTAGTTGCCAAGGCAACCCCGCTGTGCAAGTTACCACGACAACTGAGTTGCCCTTGCACTCTTTTACCAAGACGATCCAATCGGCTATCACACCTCAACTCACGATAACCTGGCCTATTTACTCTATTTTAATTTCATCTATTCTTTTAGTTTATTGCTCTTAGTTTAATCATTAATTAAAACCTCTATTATCAATTGTGTTTTTATTTTCACAGTGCAGTAACTTAAGCAAAGTGGCCCAAACCAATCCCTGTGGAGACGATACTCGATACTCGTATCACTTTATTACTTGCGACGTGTATACTTGCACATTTGCGTAGCACTTATCACACGCAACAAGTTTTTGGCGTCGTTGCCGGGGATTGGCAATTGGTGTTAGTTGTTTTTGTTATTGCATTTTTTTCTCTTAGTTTTACTAACTTTTCTTTTTGTTTGTTTTATCAAAAAAAAATTAGGTGCACTACAAGTTAAGGGACATCAACATGTCGGGAAATAAAAGCCGATCTATTCGAGAGATGGTGTTAGAAGATATGAATCAATCTAATCAAGAGTTTCTTGTACCCTTTGATGATTACCTATACCAACCGAGAAAAGCCCAAAGAACTTATACCGTGGAAAAATCTTGTGCTATGTGTGGAGAACATCATGTGTTTGAAAATTGCCCTCACATTTTCGGTGCATATAACTACATGGAGGACCATAGAGGGAACCAACAAAAAAATTCTTCATGGTATGGTCAAAAAGCTCAAAATATTTTTTACCATAACAATTTTGCCGCAGCAACAGATATGTCATGGCAATGTAGTCCTTTTCAAGAGCATTCCAATTCCTTGGAGGAAACGTTACTAGCTTCCTTGGCTAGACTTGACGGATCAATTGAAGAGATTCGAGAGCTATCAAAATCTATGGATACGAGGATAGCTCAGTGGGATGCAACCTTAGGGGATTCAGAAGATCAATTGGGGAGATCTACATATGTCATGAATAACATGCACCAACAATTCATTCCTAGGGATACTGACGTCCCAAGGCAATAGAATAAGGAGAAATGCAAAGAAAGCTCTCCGATGTGTGGGGAACAACTAGAACCTCAAAGTCAAGAGGATGCCAATGAAAGAGACTGCCCAACACATGATGAGCCTGAACAACAAATTGCCTCGGTAATGATTGAGGAGCCTGAACAGAGCAATGCCGCGACAACACTCAGTGAAGCTGAGAACAACAATACTACAGCAAATTCTGAGGAACCTGATGCCCAGAAGGTTACAAAGTTGATGTTGAAACAAGAATCTATAGATTGCTCTCATCTACAATTGCCACGGCAATTACACGACCACATGCAAGATCAACGAGATGATAATACTTTGCCAATGGAATATGAGCAGGTAATGGTTGAACCTTTCGAATTCTTTAAAAACTCACATCGTCCATTGCATGTATGTCTTGAGGAACCGAGGTTGGTAGATTTGAAGCCATCAAAATCTCTACTGATGGAGATGTTTGAGAGGTCAAAAGAAAACGGTGTTTGGATTCGTAAAGCTTTTCAAAAAATTGGTTCTTCCCTTGACTTACTGCAAATTTTGGTAACTGATTGCCACGGCAATTGGCTTGAGCAGCAATTGCCACGACAACAAAGGCTACATCCAACCATGATAGAAGTCAACAAGAATGAGGTAATTGAATGGTTGAGAATGGATATAAATTTTACCTATTAATATATTTGTGTCTTCAAGAATAGTAGCAAGGTGGAGAGTATGCATGGACTACAAGGGAACATGAAAGAAAGACACATCCACCATGGTAATGCAAAAGGGAGTAGCTGGGAGCACATTGGCCCAACTCTTTTTGGGCAATATTGTCACCCGATGGAGGGTACGGATGGACTATAAGAAGTATCGAAAACGACCCTCCTCAAGTTTTCTCAGATATGCAGTAACATTAGAAGATGCATGATGGCACTCTTTTCAGACATGGTCGAAGACTTCCTTGAGATCCTCATGGATGATTTTTCCATTTTTGGTAATGAGTTCGACAGTTGCCTCGGCACCCATTGTCGTTCCACCAGATTGGACGCTACCTTTTGAGCTCATGTGTGATGCAAGTGATTTCGCGGTAGGAGTAGTCCTAGGCCAATGCACAGGAAAGGAACAAAAAATCAAGTGGCCGATCACTTATCACGTTTAGAACGCAATAGGGAGGAGGACGCGGATTTAGAGATATGCGATGCATTCCCGGATGAACAACTTTTAGTTGCCTCAGCAACCATGGATGCGTATGCCTCGGCAACCCTCGACGCCACGGCAACTACTGATACGCACGCCTCGGCAACCATGGATGCGTATGCCTCGGCAACTCTAGGCACACACGACTCAGCAATCTTGGGAGCAGTCGCCACGACAGCATATGCCTCGGCAATACCCTGGTACGTGGATTTAGTTAATTTCCTTGTTTGTGGTATTTTACCTTATGGCCTTACTCACCAAGGGAATAAGTGGTTCTGCCATGATGCTAAGCATTACGTTTGGGATGAGCCTCTTTTATTTAAACAATGTGCAGATCAGGTCATACGCCGATGTGTCCCTGAAGAAGAGCAGCAGCATGTACTCTGGTAATGCCATTCTTCACCCTTTGGAGGACATTTTGGAGGAACTCGTACCGCGGCCAAAGTTTTTCAATCTGGTTTGTATTGGCCAACACTGTACAAAGATGCCCAAGAGTTTTACAAGCAATCTGATCGTTGCCAGAGGATGGGCAATATCACCTACAAACCAATGGGCAATCAAGACCGTGAATATGGATTGCGAAAGTGCCGGACAAAAGCGTTTGTTGTACCTCAATGAGATAGAAGAATTTCGTGCATTCGCCTATAACAATGCACAAATCTACAAGGAGAAAACAAAGCAATGGCACGACAAGAAACTATTGCCGCGACAATTCATGCCAGGGCAACTAGTTCTCTTATTCAATTCTCGGCTAAAACTTTTCCCGGGAAAACTACAATCAAGATGGTCGGGACCATTCGAAGTTGTCAAACCACTCTCCCATGGTACCGTGATAATCAAGTCCATTACCGACGAACATGAATTCAAAGTTAACGGACAAAGATTGAAGCACTACAACGGTGCCATGTAGAACGAAACAAAGAAGTTGACACCTTAGGAGATGCATGGGCATGCTCTCATTTCGATATTTTCTTTTTATTTTTATTTTTTTGTTCGAACTATTTTTCGTTTCTTTCTATTATTTTCAGTTATCTTTTTTTTCTCTTTATTTATTTTTGGAATTTTTAGGAGAGATTTTATTTTTTTTCATTATCTTTAGTTTCCAGGTTTTCTTTTCCACAACAAGACTCACAACCACCATGCTAAGGAAATTTACTGCCGACTACTTGCCACAGCAACCACAACAGAAACTGGCGATGCCCAGGCAATAACAATGGCTTCGGCAACTACTGATGCCCATGCAAGTGAACCTGCATCGGCAAACATGGATCAAATCAAAGCAATGCTATTCACGCGGTACCAGCATTTAACCATCGACTGGAAAATGAATCAAGCAAACGACACGAAAGAAACTTATCACTCGAGGTGACGACCTCTTCGATTAACTCATTTCATTTAGTTTCTTTTAAATTTTGTTTCACTCTTACATGCATTGAGGACAATGCTTCTCGCGAGTTTGGGGGGGGGTGTTGGTTTCTAGTTAGTTTCATGTTTAGTTGCATTCATCTTTAGCAATCACATATAGGTTGCATATGTTACTTGCCATGCCTTTAATTGGATTTAATTGCTTAAGACTTGTTGAATATCCAATGATGAATTTTTGCCACTGCACTTAATTGAAAGAACCTTTAATTTTAGGATTGCATGAAAAGAACTTAGAATTTTACTATGATGCTGAATTTTTTTTACACGGTTGTGGCTTGTTGATTGAAAGAGACTTAGTGAACTTAGGTTGCTTAAAATTTGGGTAAATTTAAGATTGAAAATTAAAAGTTTAATTCTTGCTAGAGGTGCCCGAAACTGGCTCTAGTACTAAATGCACTTTCTTGCTAGAGGTGCCCGAAACTGGCTTTAGTAGTTAATGCACATTAAAGAATCGCTAGAGGTGCCCGAAATTGGCTCTAGCCTATTGTTCACATAGAATCTTGAAAATCAACTTGTACACAACTACGCACACACATTGTCACGAGCATTATAGTTTTGTTCCGGGTAATTTTTGTGCTATCCGAAAAATTAAAAGGTGATCATACATTGTGCCACGATTTCGAGGTTTGAATTCAAGTTTGAAGCATGTCTTTGATGATTAAAGTCTTGGCAGGTAATTGTTAGTTTGCATTGCTTGAGGACAAGCAATAGTTCGAGTTTGGGGGTGTGATAAGTGTTCAAAAGTACTATTTTTATTACCCTTTTTACTCATATTATTGTTAGACTTAAGCTCATATTAGTTGCATAATTAGTCATCCAAGCATTCATTCATGTTTCTTTCCACCGTTGAGCTTGATTACATAACTTGGTGATTTTTGTGGAAAAAGATGCTGCTTTGGTGTGTTTTTGTGTGTGTGCAGAATCACTTGCCTAAACAAGGCTAGAACCAGTTGCCAGGGTAGTGCATGAAGGAGATGCCGAGCTAGTTGCCAGGGCAATGCATGAAGGAGACGCCGAGCCAGTTGCCAGGGCAATTGTCGACAAAGAATAAGGTGATATGGTAGTCAAAATTGATGACTAGACAAGCCCAAGATGACTTGGAGCAAAGCTAAATCCCAAAGGAATTTGATTTCCATGAAGAGATTAAAGAAGAATTAAATTCCAAGAAGATAGGAGAAGTTCTAGTAGGAATATAATTATAATAAAGAATTATATTCTTTAAAGATAATTTAATTCCAACTTAACTTCCTCCTCAAAGAAGGACTTTGACCTAGCCCTATAAATTAGAGGCCATATCGTCAACTTAGAGGAGAGCAAGAGGAGGGAAATTTTGACAACCCCATAGGGCAAGAAGAGAGAAATTTCGATAAGAGAGCAAGGGGGAGATAGTTCGATTTCTTCTTCTTCTTCTTTGCTTCCATTAGATTCATGGTTTGGGGATTATTCTTTGTATATCTTTTGAACCCAACCATGAACTAACTTGATTGGTTGGGGTTATTGTGTTTTGTTGTTGTGAGAAACAATTGGATTTTGTTTAGGTAATAAGAGTTTGCACTTTCAATTCAGGGTTTACTCATTCTTGGTTCTTATTCTTGTTTGCGAGTGAATTGGGAGAGGATCTTGTGACTTCATCTATTTATCTAATATCGGGAGAGTTAGATTCAAGAAACGAATGAGTATGGTCTTTATTCAATCTATTGATGGTGAAGATTAATCCAGCTTAGGAATAAGTTAAGGATTTCAACGGCTAAGAGGAGCGCAAGATTGGTTGTTGTTCACCCTTGATTCACGCAGTGATGTATTATCAAGGCATGCACAAGTAGCTAGAGTTTCGACTTAGGGATAAGAAGAAACCATTGAAGAACGCTCCGCCGAACCTTGAAGTTGCTGCCCAGACGCCCAAGTAGTTGCCCAGCTAGTCGCCCAAGCAACCATCGATTAGTTGCCAAGGCAACCCCGCTGTGCAAGTTACCACGGCAACTGAGTTGCCCTTGCACTCTTTTACCAAGACGATCCAATCGGCTATCACACCTCAACTCACGATAACCTGGCCTATTTACTCTATTTTAATTTCATCTATTCTTTTAGTTTATTGCTCTTAGTTTAATCATTAATTAAAACCTCTATTATCAATTGTGTTTTTATTTTCACAGTGAAGTAACTTAAGCAAAGTGGCCCAAACCAATCCCTGTGGAGACGATACTCGATACTCGTATCACTTTATTACTTGCGACGTGTATACTTGCACATTTGCGTAGCACTTATCACACGCAACAGGAACATTGTTTCATTACAACGATCAAAGAAAATCCATTATTCATGGTCCTAGAGCTAGCATCTAGGTCGATGATTTTCCCCAAGATCCAAACAATCCCTTATTCTTTCTTAGAAGCTTGGCAGCATCTTTCGCTTGGGCGATCTCTTGTATCAGAGTTATCAAATGTGCCAACTCTTGGCCTTGCACCAAAATGGTGTAGGCAACGAATTGTAATTACTCCGATGTCAGTATTTGGTACTCTTAACTTGCTCCTCGATAAGGGTCCCGCCGAATTCAACCTTCAGGGTGTATTGTAATTGAGGTCAGAATTCCTTCTGAATTGAAATATTCTTTCTTGTTCTAAGTTGAGACCTGATTGTCGACCCAATATGGCAAAATGTCCAAGAAACTTTCGATCTTGCCCCAGAAAGCCTCGTTCTTGTTTGGCATAATTTTCGTTGATCTCTTTGCAAGACTTGGTATTTCTTAATTGCCAAGGTCAAATCAAACTTTCCAATCACGGAACAACTGTTGAATGAACTCAAAAAATCCTACCAAGGCTTAGTGATTAACTGATCGAAACATCTAACAAATATGCGATGTCCCCATACTCATCTTTCTCGCCTCGTACTCTTGACCATCATCAAATGAAGGTTTCGACTGACATTGCTGACCTGAACCTAATAGGAAGACTATCGCCGTCGTATATTTTTTCTTATAGGGATTCTTTGCATCATTGTTACGAACCAAATTTCCCATTAATCTAGTCTTTAATTTCAGACTATTTCCAACTCAATGTGCTCTTCATGATATGACAAGATAGGAAAATAATAGAAGAAAAACAAAAGGCTGTTAGTCATAAGATAAGCAACCAAATTGAAAGCGATAAAAGATAAACACAAACAAATTAAGCATAAGGCATACCGATAAAGAAAGAACCCTAACTGCAAGAATTCTAGTTCGCTAAGGTTATCCGCGTGGCTCAAATGGGGTGGGCTCCTTAGATTCTCACACGTGGTTTCAATTTTAATTGGGGTACTCAAACCTATCTCATCACCTACTAAGGCAATAAGAACCCCAATTCTGGCCCATTACAAGCTTGCGAATTGGTTTCGGTTCGAGGGAAAGCACGAACTAGTGATATGGAGGGTTGCTCACATGTCAAAAGGCGTGGATTTCGAAAGTGAATTACCGACCCGTGGAGGGCTGCTCACGTGGGTATGTGGCGTTTCACTCCCGCTTAAGGGATGGAGGTCGGGTATAGAGCTTGATGATATGGTGCAACAAATGTCGGTGTTTCCTTAGAAATTAAATGAAAAATCAATTCAAAGACCACCAATTATCAAAGCCCGTGCAAAACATATCGGTGATTCCTTAGTCACATTAAAGCCAATTAAAATTCCAACATTTTCCATCATTTAAGGGCAACAAACATTTTCTTGGCCTAACTCTCATTTTGTTTTGGAAAAACAAAATCGTCCCCAGCGGAGTCGCCAAGCTGTAGCGACATTTTTTTGAAAACAACATATATATATATATGTTGTTTCATGGGTTCGGTGCTACGGGTGATCCCCTAAATCATCTCTTTGAAATCTTAGTTTAAGATGAGGATTTCTTTTGGAAAATTCTTTTTTCTTTCGAAAATCGATAAAAACTTGGAGTCGCCACCGACCACTTGGGTAAGATAGGCCGGACACCATAAAATACCAGAGATTCGTTATGAAAGGGTCCGAGATTTGGTTATGCGTGGGGAAGGATTAGCACCCCCATCACACCCGGATATCAGTACCATAATATTTGTTGCCTTTAAGATGATGGAAAATCAATTGAAATTTGAAATGACTTTAATTTGGTATACTTAGTTAAAAATAGGCCTTAATTGCACGGACCTCATTGAATTGGTAAGATCAAATTAATTAGACATTTAATTTATAAGGATAACGATACACCGGACCATAGACTAAACTGACATCGAATAAGGCCGACTATCGTGTTTGTTTACGGTTCGAATCCCGTAGGTCACCCTTATGCATGATGCGGACAGTTAAAATATGATGTTATGATCTTGACAATTTTAATCATCATTTACCTTGGGACGATAAATATTAATCCAAGTATTCGGTCAACATCTATTAAGGCAAGACTGTTACGACACGAATATCAGGATTAATGAATACCACTTTTTTATTATTTCGGTTAATTAACATGCAATCAAGATGTAGTGACGTTTTCCTCCTTTTGAAAAATCTTTAAAAAGTGTTAGTTTTATTTGGAAAAATCATCGGCTACTAATTATACCCTACAATCGCTTTCAGAATCTTGGTTTAAAATGAGGATTTGTTTTGAAAATTCTTTTTTCTTTTGAAAGCATAAAAACTTGGAGTCGCCCCCGGCCACTTGGATAAGGTAGGCCAGATACCACAAGAAATTAGAGATTCTAACTTTAAAGGGTTCGGGAGTTGGTTACGCTTGGGGAAGGATTAGCACCCCCATCACGCCCGGAAATCGGTACAAAAATATATGTTGCTTTCAAAAAGATGGAAATTATTGAAATTTAAATTGAATCTTATTTGGCGTACTTAATTGAAAATTGACTTTAATCGGGCAAGCTTTATCAAATTGGTGAGTTCAAATTAATTGTTCATTCAATTAATAAGGATGACGATACATCAGACCATAGATTAAACTGACATCGAATAAGGCTGACTGCCGTGTTAATTTATGGTTCGACTCTCGTACGTCACCTTTATGCATGATGCGAGCATTCAGGTATGATGTTATGATATTTCCAATTTTAATTATTATTTACCTCGAAACAGTAAGGATTAATCCAAATATTCGGTCAACATCTATTAAGGCAAGATTGTTATGACACGATTATCGAGATTAATGAATACCACCTTTTCTATGATTTAAATTAATTAACACACAATCAAAATATTAAAAGTCACATGAATGACAATTAAGGGATGACAAGCAATGACTTAAAGATAAACACACAAAAGGAAGCCCACTTGAAGTTTTAACCTAAAAGGCCCAAGTTATGGAAGATCCAATTAGTGATCTAATTATTAGCTAAGTGATTCTAATATTTAATCATAAATTGATTAGCCCCAAAAGACTAGAAACCCTAACAAATTAAGGTGATTAATTTGAAATTCAATGTCAATCTAAACTTGAGATTAATTTTATCCTAAAAGTAATTAAGAAATGTTCAATTAAGTTAATAAATTTAACATCCGCTCGCATAAGCCAAGGGCAAATTTAAATTCACTAAATTAATTCAAACCCTAAACTAACTAAGGCTCTAAAGGACCTAATCCTAGAATTAACTTAACTAATTTAAGGATCGTGCCCCTATGAGACGAGCACACGATCTAAATTAATCAAATTAATGTGTCTAATCTAATCTAAAGCTCAAAGGCCTAAAACTACCGAACCTAAAAAGGACAAGGCCCAAACTACAAGGCCCAAAACAAGCCTAAAGCATATAAATTAAAAAACACATATATATACAAAAACCTTATGTATATATATATATAAACTATCTATATTAGGCTTTATATAAAAACTACATTATATATATATGGTAAAAAGTATATATTATACGCATTGCAAAAAAACCTTTTATATACGTATATATATATATATGTAACTTTATACTATATAAAAACTTATTATAAAAAAACTTCTTATATATATAAAAACATATTGTATATATATTTACATAGTTATGCGTCATATATATATATTCTTAAAAGAACTACTTTATCACATATTATATAAAATATATTATATGTCATAAAAAACTGTATAATATAACCAAACTATACATTATATTATATATAAAAAAACACATTCCACACAAAGATTACATATTAATACTAACCCAACCACATATCATACCACAATACATAACAAAGAAAACAAAACTGGAAGCATAAGATAAAATAATCACTAATTTTGTCTGGGATAGGCTCATTCTCATTTTTCTTTGTTTTACAAATAATGAAAATATATGTGCTATTGTTTAAGCTATATGTGGCTGTTATTAAAACCCAAAAAAAGAGAGCAAAAAAATACTACTATTAGTGTATGTCTTATTAGCTATATATATGTGTGTTGCTACCTTAAAAACCTTTTCTCAGTTGATTGCTAGTTTTTAATTAGGTATATGTCATGTGTTACCTTATCTTTGTTATAACCTACTATGTTTATCCAATTTCAAAACCCAAAAATATTACTAAGTTATATATGTACCTATATATGTTTCCTTTGCCACGATCAACTATGCTAAACGCTATACCCAGTCTATTAATACTACTATTTTCCTAGTACTATTACTACGTTATTGACGTCTTTGCTATATGCCATTAGCATTATTGTTACTACGGTCCCGTTACTGTTATTATTATTGTCATCACTACTGTTACTACTTTTGCCTTTTTTGTTATGTAACTAAAATAAAAAAAAGAGAGAATGTTTGATAAATAAACAACCCAATTTATAAAATTATTCTATATTATCATAAAGATCAGAATCCAATAAAGCATACAGTCCATTTACAAAGGCCCAGACTTCTTTTAATTACATGTCGGCCCAATAGGGCCTTGAACAAAAAAACCCTAATTATCTCCATCTCCTGCACATCCAAATCTCTGCCATTGGATCAAGACGAGGATGAACGGTTAAGATCGTAGCATGAAAGGCTCTCCAGATTCCGCGTGCATCTCACGCGAGACGGTTGGAGTCCCCACGCGCTGCACGCGCACCTCTTTACTTCCCACGACCGACCAGTTATTGGCCACGCCTTCACCATGGCAGCAACCACCTCAGCACCACCTCTCCACGTTGGCTGCCACATCAGAGGATTGCTCCCCAAGCTGGTTCTCCTCTGGTACCTCTCGATTGTTAGGGTATATACAAATAAACCAACAAAATGTCAAAAAAGGGGAGAGTGCGCAACAAATTCAGGATTTTCAGAGAATTAACAGATCAAAGTTAGAGATACATGTGAATCAAGATGAAATAACGATCAACCAGTAGGTTTTTTATTTTCTTTTCGCATTTATAAAATATATGTAACCTAGGGTATATAAATACACTGCCCTAAATTGTAAAGAGAGCATTCTGGAAATTTTAATGGAATACAGCAAAAAGTAGAAAACCTCTCAAACTTCAGAGGTATATCCTTTCTTGTTTCCTTCGCTTTAAATGCATGTATGAGTAGAGATTAGGGTTTGGTTCTTTTACCTTTCTATTTTGACCCTTTGGTTGTCGTGGTGCCTTTCGGTTTCCTCTTCCCCGATGATTACCCTCACGCCTTCTCAGCTTCTAGAGAGATGAAACGATAGTGGAAAGAAACAACCACCATTGTTTAAAAAAGTGGGTGTTTTGGCTTTGGCTTTTCTAGAAAAAAGGTTGATTTCAACGATTTTGGGAAATTCGAGTTTGGTTTCGGTTTTAAAAGAGGAAAAGGGGTTTTTTGGGGTTAGTTTTGGTCTCGCCAGCCACCGTCGTATGGCGGCTGACACAACGAAGCGGTGGCTATTTTTTGGAAATTGGGGCTGCGGGTCACCGGAATATTGGTTCGTGATGAACCCATATGAACATGAGAGGCAGATTATAAGAGCTTAATAGCTCTGTTTTTGCCAAAAGAGGAAATTTATCCGAAATAAGGGGTATTTATAAAGTTTTTTTGTTTTAAAATTGGTCTAATAGCCATTTAAGAACCTCCGCGTCTTTGAAATAGCGCCTTCAGCCCTTCTCCCTTTTGTTATCACAACATCAGTCCTCCGGCGTGGTATAATCACACTCCCAAGCCATTCCGTATTTTGAAACCTCGTCCTTGGTCCTCCTAAGTTTGAAGCGTTTTACGATCTGGTCCCTTCATTTTCTTTCAATTAGGTCTTCGAAGTTTTTTATCTATCCAATTAAGTCAATTTCTAGTGTTTAAACCCTCTTTAATCATGCATATTTAAGTTTCAGTTCAGTATTTAAATTTCTTTAAGTTCGGTATTTTATTCTTGCCATGTATGATAAACGTGTGATATGTGGGTGTTTTATGCCTTTTTTGTGTTATATGGTTGTCATATATAATATATATTTAAAGTTTTACACATAAAACATGGTTTTAATGTAATGCATAGTTTTATGTACAATGTATAGTTTTACATATATATAATGTAATATATATAGTTTTTTTAAAAATGAAGGGTATAACATATAGTTTTTTTTATAAAATATATATAATGTATAGTTTTTTTATAAAATATATATTGTATAGTTTTTTATAAAATATATAATATAGTTTTTAAAATATACAATATATGTAATTCTATAAAGGATATGATATATATTTTCCTTTAATATACTTAATTTGTTTTATTAAATCAATATAACATATATTCTTAAGATAATAGGTGTTCTTGTTTTTATAGGCTTGGCTAAGTTTTTTAGTGTAGGCTTAGTTAGTAATTTGGGCCTTTAGTTTTGGGTTCTAGTATCGGGCCTAGTTTTAGTGGTTTGGGCCTTAGGTTTTGGGCCTAGCTAATAGTTTTTGGGCTTTAGATTAGGCTAAGTGAATTAGTTTAATTAATTTAGATCATGTGCTTGTCTCATAGGGGCACGATTCTTAAATTAATTAAGTTAATTCTAGGCTTAGTTTCTTTAGAGCCTTAGTTAGATTAGAGTTCGAATTAGTTTAGCCAATTTAAATTCATTCTTGTCCCATTTGAGTGAATGTTAAATTCATTAAATTAATCGAACATTTCTTAATGACTTTTAGGATAAAATGAACTTCTAAGTTGAGATTAACATTAAATTAATTATCATAATTTGTTAGAGTTTTAGTCTTTTAGGGTAATTAACCTAGGATTAAATACTAGAATCACCTAATTAATAATTAGATCATCATTTGGGCTTTCCATAATTTGGAACTTTATAGGATACGTATTGGGTTGGGCCTTTTGTGTTTATTTTTGTGCCTTTATTTTCCATTCCTTGTTTATCATTCATACGACCCATTAATTTTGCATTATTAATCTAAATCATAAAAGGGAGATATTTATTAATTCTGATATTTGTGTCGTAACAGTCCGAGCTTAAAGGATGTTGACTAAATATCTGAATTAATTCTTACCGTCCCAAGGTAAAGTTAAAAGTTGATAAAATCATTACATCATATATTAACTGCTTGCACCATGCATAAAGGTGACGTGCGGGATTCGAACCATAAATTAACACGGCAGTCGAGCTTATTCGATATCGGTTTAATCTATGACCCGGTGTATCGTCAACCTTATTAATTAAATGTCCAATTAATTTGAACCCACAAATTTGATAAAGCCCGTCCAATTAAGGTTAATTTTCAATTAAGGTCACCAAATTAAATTCTTTTCAAATTCCAACAATTTCCTTCGATTAAAAGCAACAAATATTTTGGTACCAATTTTCGGGCGTGATGGGGGTGCTAATCCTTCCCCACACGTAACCAACTCCTGAGCCCTTTCAAAATGGATATCTGGTTTTGTGGTGTCCGACCTACCTTATCCAAGTGGCCAGTGGAGAATCCAAGTCTTCATTGTTGTCAAAAACACGAATTTTCAAAAAAGATCCCTTAAAATTCAATTCCTTATAAGAAAGCGAGGGGTATACAAGTAAGCTTTCAAAAAAAGACATAAAGGGCTTATTAATGATGTTCAAAGGATTATGATTTTTCGAAAAGAAATTCCCCTTTTAAGCAAACCTTCTCCTAAAAGTGGGATACATTTTAGTAGCTTTCAAAAAATGTCGCTACAGCATGGCGACTCCGATGGAGATCAAACTTTGTTTTTACAAAACAAAAGAGAGTTAGGCCAAATAAAATATTTTTTGTTTATTAATGATGGAAAATTATCGCAATTTCGATTGATTCTAGTAAGGTTGACCCTTTCTTGAAAATGTAACTACAATTGAACGAGCTTTGATAATTGGTGGCCTTTGAATTAATTTTTCATTTATTTTCTAAGGAATCACCGACATGTGTTGCACCATTTCATCAAGCTCTATACCCGAGCTCCGTCCCTTAAGTGGGAGTGAAACGCCACATACCCACGTAAGTAGCCCTCCATGGGTCGGTAATTCACTTCCGAAATCCATGCCTCTTGACACGTGAGCAACCCTCCACGTCATTAGGTCGTGCTTTCTATTAAGTGTCTAAAAGTACTATTTTATTCACCCTTTTTATCCATATTATTGCTAGACTTAGGCTCATATTAGTGGCATTGTTAGCCATTCATGCATGTTTGCATTGTTTCCTTGGTGGACAAGCTTGATTTCATATTTTGCTTAATTTTGTGGAAAAAGATACTGCTTTGGTGTGTTTTGTGTGTGTGTGCAGAATCACTTGCCAAAGCAAGGCTGGAACTAGTTTCCAGGACAATGCATGAAGGAGATGCCGAGCTAGTTGCCAGGGCAATGCAAGAAGGAGATGCCGAGCTAGTTGCCAGGGCAATTTTCGGTAAGGGATAAGATGATAATGTAGTCGAAATTGATGACTAGATAAGCCCAATATTACGTGGAGAAAAGTTAAATCCCAAAGGAGTTTGATTTCCATGAAGAGGTTAAAGAGAAATTAAATCCCAAGAAGATAGGAGAAGTTCTAGAAGGAATTTAAATATAATAAAGAATTATATTCTTTAAAGATATTTAATTCCAACTTAACTTCCTCCTCAAAAAAGACTTTGACCTAGCCCTATAAATTGAGGACCAAGCCGTCAACTCCAGAGGGGGAGAGAGGAGAAATTTCGACAAAGAGAGTAAGGGAGATTTCGACAAGAGCTTTGGAGAGATTTCAACAAGGCTTCAACCATTCTTCATCTTTTTCTTTCTTGTTCAGTTAGGTTTATGCTAGGAATTCTTTATCTTGTGTTTCTTTGGAACCTAGCCATGAACTAAATCTATTTGGCTCAGGTTATTGTGTTTTGTGGTTGTGAGAAACAATTGGATTTTGTTTAGGTAATAAGACTTTGCACTTTCAATTCAAGGTTTACTCATTCTTGGTTTTTATTCTTGTTTGCGAGTGAATTGGGAGATGATCTCGTAACTTCATCTATTTATATAATATCGGGAGAGTTAGATTCAAGAAACGAATGAGTATGGTCTTTATTCAATCTATTGATGGTGAAGATTAATCTGGCTTAGGAATAAGTTAAGGCAACGGCTAAGAGGGGCGCAAGATTGGTTGTTGTTCACCCTTGGTTCACGCAGGGGTGTATTATAAAGTCATGCACAAATAGATAGAGTTTTGACTTAGGGATAAGAAGAACCATTGAAGAACGCTCCGCCGAACCTTGAAGTTGCTGCCCAGCCGCCCAAGTAGTTGCCCAGCTAGTCGTCGAGGCAACCGTCGATTAGTTGCCAAGGCAACCCCGCTGCGCAAGTTGCCACGACAACTGAGTTGCCCTTGCACTCTTTTACCAAGACGATCCAATCGGCTATCACACCTCAACTCACGATAACCTGACCTATTCTCTCTCATTTGATTACATCTTCTTTTACTTATTTGCTTTCTAGTTTAGTTGTTAGTTAAACTCCTACAATCACCTACTTGTGTTTTTACTTTTTACAGTGCAAGAGATTAGAATCTTGAAGTGGCCCCAATCCCTGTGGAGACGATATCTTTTATATTATAACTTGCGACGTGTACACTTGCACAATTGCAGAGCACTTATTACGTGCAACAAGTTTTTGGCGCCGTTGCCAGGGATTGGCAATAGCAACTTTGTTTTTATTTTCTTGCACTTTTTATTTTTCTTGTTTAAGATTCAAAGGGTTAACAAAATTTGGTTTTGCATTGGTATATGACAAGGGCGAGACCGATTACACCAGAATATCCTTTTGATCCAGAAATCGAACGAACCTTGCAAAGACTCAGACGAAGGTTAAAAGTAGCAATGGCTAATCAAGACAGCAATATGAATCAAGATGTTCCAGCAGCAGGAGGAGTGATTCTTGCACGAAATAGAACTATTTGAGACTATCTTGAAGATCTTGAAGAACTTAATACAGGAGTTGTCACACCTGAAATTGAAGCCGACCACTTTGAATTGAAACCGATGATGTTCAATATGATCAACACAATTGGTCAATTTGGCGGCTCAGCAATTGAAGATGCACGACAACATCTTAAATCTTTCCTCGAGATTTACAATTCATTCAAAATACAAGGAGTCACCCCCGATGTTTTACGACTAAGATTATTCCCCTATTCATTAAGGTATAGGGCGAAAGCATGGTTGAATAGTATTCCTACCGGATCAATAGGATCCAACTATCACACCTCAACTCACGATAACCCGGCCTACTCTCTCTCTCTCATTTGATTACATCTTATTTTATTTACTTGCTCTTTTACTTTACTCGTTAAAATCAACTCTTACTATCAATTGTGTTTTTTTACTTTTACAGTGTGATAAGTAAAGTAAAGTGGCCCAAACCAATCCATGTGGAGACGATACTCGATATTTATCATATCACTTTATTACTTGCGACGTGTATACTTGCACCGTTTGCGTAGCACTCAATACACGCAACAAGTTTTTGGCATCGTTGTTGGGGATTGACAATTGGCGTTAGTTGTTTTTTATTGCATTTCTTTTATTATTTTTACCAACTTTTCTTTTTGTTTGTTTTATCAAACAAATATAGTCCTTTCCAAGAGCATTCCAATTCCTTGGAGGAAACTTGGCTAGCTTCCTTGGCTAGACTTGACGGATCAATTGAAGAGATTAGAGAGCTATCAAAGTCCATGGATATGAGGATAGCTTAGTGGGATGCACCCTTAAGGGATTCAAAAGATCAATTGAGGAGATCCATATATACAATGGATAACATGCCCCAGCAATCAATTGCTATGGATACTGAAATCCTAAGGCAATATGAGAAGGAGCAATACAAAGAGAGATCCTTGATGTGTGAGGATCAACTAAAACCTCCAAGTCGAGGGCATGCCAATGAGGAAGACTGCCTGACACTTGATAAGCCTATGCAACGAATTTCCACGGCGATAATTGAGGAGCCTGAACAGAGCAACGCCGCGATAACATACTGAGAGGCTGAGAAGAGTAAAGCTACAGCAGATTGCTCTCATCTACAATTGCCACGACAATTGCATGACCATATGTAAGATCAACGAGATGACAATACTTTGCCAATGGAAAATGAGCAGGTAATGGTTGAACCTTTTAAATTCTTTAAAAACTCACCTCGTTCATTGCAGGTATGTCTTGAGGAACCGATGTTGCTAGATTTGAAGCCATCGAAATCTCTACTGATGGAGATGTTTGAGAGGCCAAAAGAAAACTGTGTTTGGATTCATAAAGCTTTTCAGAAAATTGGTTCTTCCCTTGACTTACAAAAAATTTTGGTAACTGATTGCCATGACAATTGGCTAGAGCAGCAATTGCCATGACAACGAAGGCTATATCCAACCATGATGGAGCCCGACGAGAATGAGGTAATTAAATGGTTGGATGTTGATATAATTTTTCCTAATAATATATTCATGCCTTCAAGAATAGTAGCAAGGTGGAAGATGTGCATGGACTACAAGGGAACACGAAAGAAAGACACCTCCACCATGGTAACACAAAGGGGAGTAGCTACAAGCACATTGCCCCAATTCTTTTTGGGCAATATTGTCACTCGATGGAGGGTGTGGATGAACTATAAGAAGTATCGAAAATGACCCTCCTCTAGTTTTCTTGGATATGCAGTAACCTTAGAAGATGCATGAAAATGCTCTTTCTAAGAATTTTTAATTTTTGTTTTTAATTTTTGGAACTTTATTTTATTTTTGGTTATTTTTGTTCTTTACTTATTTTGGAAATTTTAGGAGATATTTTATATTTTTGTCTACAGTGTTCTTTAGTTTCCATGTTTTCTTTTTTTTCTTTTCTTTTCTTTTCCACAACAAGACTCACAACAACCATGCTAAGGAAATTCCCTGCTGACTAATTGCCACGACAACTGCAACAGAGGATGCCCCGACAACTACCCCAATAGTTGCCACGACAACAAAAACTGGCGATGCCCAGGCGACAACAATGGCTTCGGCAACTACAGATGCCCAGGCAAGTGAACCTGCCTCGGCAAACATGGATTAAATCAAAGCAATGCTATTCACGTGGTACTAACCACAAGCATTCAACCACCGACCAGCAAATGAATCAAGCAAACGGCACGAAGGAAACTTATCACTCGAGGTGACGAGCTCTCTGACTAACTCATTTCATTTAGTTTCTTTTAAATTTTGTTTCACTTTTACATGTATTGAGGATAATACTTCTCTCGAGTTTGGGGGGTGTTGGTTTCTAGTTAGTTTCATGTTTAGTTGTATTCATCTTTAGCAATCACATATAGGTTGCATGTGTTACTTGCCATGCCCTTGATTGGATTTAATTGCTTAAGACTCGTTGAATATCCAATGATGAATTTTTGCCACTGCACTTAATTGAAAGAACCTTTAATTTTAGGATTGCATGAAAAGAACTTAGAAATTTACTATAATGCTGAATTTTTATTTACACGGTTATGGCTTGTTGATTGAAAGAAACTTAGTGAACTTAGGTTGCTTAAAATTTGGGTAAATTTAAAATTGAAAATTAAAAGTTAATTTCTTGCTAGAGGTGCCCGAAACTGGATCTAGTAGTTAATGCACATTAAAGAATCGCTAGAGGTGCCCAAAATTGGCTCTAGTGAAAACAAAAATAAATACCCGGTAATTAAATTGTTAAAAACCTATTGTTCAAAAAGAATCTTAAAAATCAACTTGCACACAACTACGCACACACTTGTCACGAGCATTATAGTTTGGTTCCGGGTAATTTTTGTGCTATCCGAAAAGTTAAAAGGTGATCATACTTTGTGCTACGGTTCTGAGGTTTGAATTCAAGTTTGAAGCATGTCTTTGATGATTAAAGTCTTGGCAGGTAATTTTTAGTTTTGCATTGCTTGAGGACAAGCAATAGTTAAAGTTTGGGGGTGTTTTAAGTGTTCAAAAGTACTATTTTTATTACATTTTTACTCATATTATTGTTAGACTTAGGCTCATATTAGTTGCATAATTAGTCATTCATGCATTAATTCATGTTTCTTTCCACCGTTAAGCTTGATTACATAACTTGGTGATTTTTGTAGAAAATGATACTGCTTTGGTGTGCTTTTGTTGGCATGAACTAATTGCCTAAGTAAGGCCAGAACCAGTTGCCATAGCAATGCATGAAGGATATGTCGAACCAGTTGCCAGGGCAATTGTCGACAAGAAGGGATAAGCTGATGTGGTAGCCGATTGTTGATTGGATAAATCCAATATGACGTGGAGCAAAGATAAATCCCAAAGGAGATTAAATTCCAAGAGTTTAATGAGGAGTTTTAGGAGGAATAAAATAATAAAATAAAAAGAGATTTATTTCTTTTATTATATTGTATTTAATTCAAACTTAACTTCCTCCTCAAGAAAGACTTTAACCTATCCATCTCCTATAAATACAAGCCTAGCCGCCAACTACAAGGGAGTTCGATTGAGAGAGAGTTCGACTAGGGGCTGCACCCATTCTTCTTCATCTTCTTCTTCTTTATTCTATTCGATTCATGTTTGGGGATTACTCTTTGTATATCTTTCGAAACCCAGCCATGAATTGATGTGAATTGGCTTGGGTTATATTGGTTTGTGGTTTTGATAAATGATTAGATTTGTTTAGGTTTTTGAGTTTGCAATTTTAATTCAAGGTTTATTCATTCTTGGTTTTTAATCTTGTTTGCGAGTGAATTGGGAGAGGATCTCGTGAATTCATTTATTTATCTAATATCAGGAGAGTTAGATTCAAGAAACGAATGAGCATGGTCTTTATTCAATCAATTGATGGTGAAGACTAATCCGACAAATGCGATCCCGTCTTCAGATTGCTCTCACCACCTCAGACCCAAAAAGAAGTTTAAGGTTTCTTGGGAAGATTAAATTATATATCTCAATTTATTTCTCAGTTAACCAACAAATGCGACCCCGTCTTCAGATTGCTCTGAATGAATAATCTAGGAGTGTAGGATGAGGAGTGTCAAGGGGCTCTAGACAAGATCAAGAAGTATTTGACTAATGCTCCAATTCTAGTAGCACCAGTACCAGGTAGGCCATTGATCTTGCATCTAATAGTCTTTGAGAATTCAATGGGTTGTATTTTGGGGTAACACGGTGAGTCTAGAAAAAAAAGAGAAGGCAATATACTATCTGAGCAAGAAATTCACCGATTGCGAAACACGGTACCCGCCAATTCAAAAGTTGTGTTGTGCTCTAGTATGGGCCACCAAAAGGCTTAGGCAATACATGTTGTATCACACCACATGGTTGATATCCAAGTTGGATCTTTTGAAGTTCCTAATGGAAGCACCAGCACTAAACGGAAGGTTAGCCCGTTGGCAAATGCTATTGTCTGAATTCAAAAGGTAGTAAAAGGGAGCGCTATAGTAGACTTTCTGGCAAGCTGCGCTTCAGATGACTACGAATCTTTGAACTTCAATTTCCCCGATGAAGACTTAATGGCATAGCAGTAGACGAAAAGGCTATTTTAGAGGACGAGTTGTGGAAGCTTTATTTCGACAGGGCATCCAATGCATTAGGTCTTGGAATTGGGGCCGTGTTAATCTCTCCAGAAAATGTGTATTATCCCTTCACCAGTAGATTAGAATTCTTTTGTACAAATAACATAGCCGAGTATGAGGCTTGCATTATGGGTCTAAATGCAGCCATTGAAAGGAAAGTCAAAGTGCTTCAAGTTTTTGGGGATTCATCTTTGGTAATCTACCAGTTGCGGAAAGAATGGGAAACAAGAGACCCAAAATTAGTCAAGTATTACAACTTGATCCAAGAGATAGTCAAAAGCTTCGAAAAAATCAGCTTCACCTACCTTCCAAGGGAAAACAATCAAATGGCGAACGCTTTGGCGACATTGGCTGCAATGTTTAAAGGAGGTACTGAAGCTGAAATAAAGCCGTTTGAAATACAAATTTTCGAAGTACCAGCTCATTGCTGTAGTTTGGAAGAGGAGACGGACGGTAATCCATGGTACTATCATATCCTTCAGTACATCAAGTTCCAAACCTACCCTAAAGAGGCCAATGAAAATGACAAGAGAACCATCAGACGAATGGCAGTGGGATATGTTTTAGATGGGGAGATCTTATAGAAAAAGGGTAAGTATCAAATTCTGTTAAGTTGTGTCAATACTCAAGAAGCAAAAAACATATTGGCTGAGGTACATGATGGGCTCTGTGGGACACATACCAATGGTTTCTCGATGGCTCGAAAAATCATGAGGTATGGATATTTCTGGTCAACCATGGAAGGGGGTTGTATTGTCTATGCAAAGAAATGTCACAAGTGTCAGATATATGCCGACAAGATCCACTCTCTATCATTACCTCTACACACTATGAACTCGCCATGGTCGTTTGCTATATGGCGGATGGACGTTATTGGTCAAATTTATCCCAAGGCATCCAATGGGCACTATTTCATTTTGGTTGTCATCGATTAATTTACTAAATGGATAGAAGCAACATCCTATGCCAGTATTACGAGAGCGACAATTTGCAAGTTTTTGAAGAAAGAGATCATTTGTCGCTATGGCTTGCCAGATATGATTATCACCGATAATGCTTCTAACTTAAACAACAAGATGATGGACGAGGTATGCGAGCAATTCAAAATAACACACTATAATTCCACCACCTATTGTCCTAAGATGAACAGAGCGGTAGAAGCGGTAAACAAAAATATCAAGAAGATCATAGCAAAGCTACAGACACCTATCTTCCTAAGATGAACAGAGTGGTAGAAGCAGGCAACCCCATACTCACTGGTCTATGGTACAGAGGTTGTGCTACCTATTAAAGTAGAGATTCTATTGCTTCAAATTCTAAATGAGGTAAAGATGGAGGAAGCCGAATGGGTGCAAGCTCGGTTTGACCAGTTGAATCTTATCGAGGAGAAAAGATTGAAAGTTCTTTGCCATGGTCAGATGTACCAAAGAAGGATGATACGAGCTTACGATAGAAGGTTCGCCTGAGAGAGTTCCGAGAGGGGGATCTGGTGCTTAGGAAAATCATACCACACAAAAAGATTCCTACGGGAAATGGATGCCTAATTAGGAAGGACCTTATATCGTTAAAAAAACCTTCTCCGGAGGGGAATTGATCCTAGTAGAAATGGATGGAAAAGGTGTTGAACAATTTGGTGAATTTAGATTCGGTTAAGAGGCACTATGCATGAAAAAAAAGAAAAAGGCGGAGTGAAAAACCTAAAGGGCGCTTCGCAAAATGAACATACCTAAAGCGAAAACCCCAAAAAGGCACTTTAGATATAAAAAAGGAGGAAGGGTTCAGAAAAAAAACCAAAAAATGGCATCTTGGAACCAAAGGAGGATTTGAGTTGGAAACACGGAAAGGGCTGCTCAGGTGATCGTTGTGGATTAGGCATCCGGAAAAAGGAGTTCCCTCCAGAATTAAAAGTTTTAGCGATGAATTTCTAGCAAGAGATCTATTCTGGTCGATCAGCTCTCACATCTTTCATACAATTGATGATTGGGATATAACGCCATACCTTGTATTCCATTTCTTCTGTGTTTGCCATGACTTCCAAATTGTCCCACATTTTCAAAATATTAAATAAGTATAATTTTGTGCCTTCTCATATAATTTTATTTACAAGTATCATGAAAATAAATTGACATAGATTCATGAAAAGAAAAAGATTTCTTAGTATTACTATGTTCTAACCTTTGAAATACAGACGACACAAAGAGGTATGTTAAGATCCAGGAGGAGGCTCCATTTAGTGGGTCGATAAAGGAAAATAAGTTTCAACCACATCAAATTCCAAGCATGTCACGTGGAAGCAAAAAAGATTATGGAGATGAAACCATCCCTAGGTGAAAACCCGAAAGGGCACCCAAAAAAGAGAAAAAAAGAAAGAAAAAACAAACAAAAACAAAACAAAACAAAAAGAAGAAAAAGAGAAAAAAGAAAAAAATAAAAAAGAAGAAAAAAAAAAGCTAAAGTGAAAACCCAAAGAGATACTTTAGAACTAAAAAGAACTTAGAAAGATCAAAACGAAGAAAGGGGCATGAGTGGTAGGACCCAGGCATGAGATAAAATACCGTTCGTTGCAAAAGTCGAGAAAGAGAAGAAGGAGGTAAAGAGGAAGTCAAGGAGGATCGATCGAGGAAGCAAAAGCTTTGAGTAGTGATTAGGTCCCACTAGTCATGCATCATATGTAGACTGGACATCCCAAAGATAGAAGCATGCTAACATATACCATCATAGCATTTTATTTCTTTCCACATATAGCTAAACGATAAAGTAAAGAATCAGGAAAGGATTTCAAACTCGCCACACCAAGATTTCAGAGCAAAGGAGGCAGATACTCAAAGCTCAAGGATTTCAGGCAAAAGATTTAAAACTTGCCACACCAAGACTTGAGAGAAAATAAGGCAGATACTCAAAGCTCAAAGATTTCAGATGAAGGATTTCAAACTCGCCAAACCAAGACTTGAGAGCAAAGGTGGCAGATACTCAAAGCTCAAAGATTTCAGGCGAAGGTTTTCAAACTCGCCACACCAAGACTTGAGAGAAAAGGAGGTAGAAACTCAAAGCTTGAAGATTTCAGGCGAAGGATTTCAAACTTGCCATATTAGAACTACCGAACGAAGAAGGAAGATACTCGTAGTTTAGGGTTTTTAGAGCGAAGGAGGTAGATACTCATAGCTCCATGTCGTAGGGGGAGGGAGAACGAACAGTCCTATATAGGAGGGACTGGTAGCTTCAGATCTCTAGAATAGGAAGTCAGACAAGATTAGTGCTTATGGTCTTTGCTTTATGCTTGTTCCACAAGTATAAGGAAAGAAGGGTAGCTGTAATCACTAATTTTGTCCATGATAGACTTATTCTCATTTTCCTTTGTTTTACAAATAATGAACATATATGGGCTATTGTTTAAGCTATATGTGGCTGTTATTAAAACCCAAAAAAGAGCAAAAAGATACTACTATTAGTGTATGTATTATTAGCTATATATATGTGTGTGTTGCTACCTTAAAAACCTTTTCTCAGTTGATTGCTAGTTTTTAATTAGGTATATGTCATATGTTACCTTATCTTTGTTATAACCTACTATGTTTATCCAATTTCAAACCCCAAAAATATTACTAAGTTATACATGTACCTATATATGTTTCCTTTGCCATGATCTACTATGCTAAACGCTATACCCGGTCTATTAATACTACTATTTTCCAGTACTATTACAATTTTATTGACTTCTTTGCTATATGTCATTAGCATTATTGTTACTACGGTTACTGTTATTATTATTGTCTTCACTGCTGTTACTATTTTTGCCTTTTTTGTTATGTAACTAAACTAATAAAAAGAGAGAGGATGTTTGATAAATAAACAACCCAAATTATAAAATTATCCTATATTATCATAAATATCAGAATCCAATAAAGCATACAGTCCATTTACAAAGGCCCAGAGTTCTTTTAATTACATGTCAGCCCAATAGGGCCTTGAACAAAAAAACCCTAATTATCTCCATCTCCTGCGCAGCCAAATATCTGCCCTTGGATCAAGACGAGGATGAACGGCTAAGATCACAGCATGAAAGGCTCTCCAGATTTCGTGTGCATCTCACACGAGGCGGTTGGAGTCCCCACGCGCTACACGTGCGCCTCTTCACTTCCCACGACCGGCCAGTTATTGGCCACACCTTGACCACGACAGCAGCCACCTCAGCACCATCTCTTCACGTTGGCGACCACATCAGAGGATTGCTCCCCAAGCTGGTTCTCCTTTGGTACCTCTCGATAGCCAGGGTATATACAAACAAACCAAAAAAAATTTTAGAAAAGGGGAAAGTGCGCAACAAATTTAGGATTTTTAGAGAATTAATAGATAAAAATTAGAGATACATGTGAGTCAAGACGAAATAGTGATCAGCCAATAGGTTTTTTCGATTTTCTTTTCGTATTTCTAAAATATATGTAACCTAGGGTATATAAATACACTGCCCTAAATTGTTAAGAGAGCATTTTGGAAATTTGAACGGAATAGAGCAAAAAGCAGAAAACCTCTCAAACTTCAGAGGTATATCCTTTCTTCTTTCTTTCTCTTTAAATGCATGTATGAGTAGAGATTAGGGTTTGGTTCTTTTACCTTTCTATTTTGACCCTTCAGTTGTTGTGGTGCCTTTCGGTTTCCTATTCCCCGATGATAACCCTTGCGCCTTCTCGGCTTCTAGAGAGATGAATTGGCAGTAGAAAGAAACGGCCACCATTGATGCATTGGCTTCGGTTTTCTAGAAAAAGGGTTGATTTCAACGATTTTGGGAAATCCGAGTTTGGTTTCAGTTTTAAAAAAGGAAAAGGGTTTTCTGGGGTTAATTTTGGTCTCACCGGCCCCCTTCGTATGGCGGTCGATACGGCAGAGCAGTGGCTATTTTCTGGAAACTACGGCGGCGAGTCACCAGAATATGGGTTCGTAATGAACCCAGATGAACATGGGAGGGGGATTATAAGAGCTTAATAGCTTTGTTTTTGCCAAAATAGGCAACTTATTTGAAATAAGGGGTATTTATAAAGTTTATGTGTTTTAAAATTAGTCTAATAACCATTTAAGGACCTCCTCATCTTTGAAATAGCGCCCACGGCCCTTCCCCCTTTTGTTATCGCAACATTAGTCCTCCCGCGTGGTATAATCACATTCCCAAGCCATTCTGTTTTTTGAAACCCCGTCCCTGGTCCTCCTAAGTTTGAAGCGTTTTACGATATGGTCTTTTCTTTTTCTTTTAATTAGGTCTTCAAAGTTTTTTATCTGTCCAATTAAGATCATTTGTAGCGTTTAAACCCTCTTTAATCATGCATATTTAAGTTTCAGTTCAGTATTTAAATTTCTTTAAGTTTAGTATTTTATTCTTGCCATGTATGATAAACGTGTGATAAGTGGGTGTTTTGTGCCTTTTTGTGTTATATGGTTGTGATATATAATATATATTTAAAGTTTTACATATAAAACATGGTTTTAATGTAATGTATAGTTTTATGTACAATGTATAGTTTTACATATATATAATGTAATATATGTAGTTTTTTAAATAGGAAGGGTATAACATATTGTTTTTTTATAAAATATATAATGTATAGTTTTTTTTACAAATTATATACTATATAGTTTTTTTATAAAATATATAATATAGTTTTTAAAATATACAATATATGTAATTCTATAAAGGATATGATATATATTTTCCTTTAATATACTTAATTTTTTTTAAAATCAATATAACATATATTCTTAGCATAATAGGTGTTCTTGTTTTTATGGGCTTGTGTTATCACTAAATTTTCACCTAACTACTTTTACTTTCATTGTATTAATTATGTCATTTCCAGTTTAGTAGTATTATATTATATTGTTAGTGTTTCATCATAATTAGTATAAATGCAAAATGTTAGAGTAGTAATTAGTATTAGAATTATCTAGGTGCCATATTGTTAATATACTTAAGGTATTATAATAATTGTTATATGTTAGTATATTGATATGGTAGTTAGAATTAACATAGGTTATATGCATTTTTGTTAATAATATAGTAGTTAGATATTAAAACCCAAAAATTAAAACATGCAACCCACTTAAATAAAATAAGAAAAGGTCCATTAGATTTAGTAAAAAAACATTACAAAAAAAGAGTCCATTATACAAGGGCCCGTTTGGCCCGTTTTCTTGGATAAACTAAGCCCCTTTCTTTGTTTGTTGTACAGCCAAATGGAGGCTGTTGGATCAATTTGGGATCCAACGGCGCAGATCGCGCCATCTCGGGATGATATAGCGCCACACTCGCATAGTCGTTCGATTAGGATGAGATCTGACAGCCCATATCACTTCGGGGTGTATCACGTGGATCACCACTCGCGCGTGGCAGCTACACGCGCGCCTTTTCAGTCTCCGGCAAACATTTCATCTCCTCTGATGGGTGCCTGAGCCAATTCCACTTCAATTGCTCCTTGACGGTGTTGCTCGAGTCATCAGAAATTTGCAAACAAAGAAACAAGAGGGTTAAATCCCCAAATTGGAGCCCGACAATTCAAGATAAAATCAAAAGGGAATTAAATCCCTAAACCGAAGCCTTAGATGCAAATTAGGATCAAATCAGAAGCAAATCCAAAAGATAAATCCCTAATTTGAAGCCCTAGCTGGAAAATCAGAATCAAAACGGGAAAGGCTAATCCCTAAATCGATGCCATGGCAAAGATCAAGCAATTTCAGAGGAAAAAATTAGGGATTTGTTCTTGTAATCCAAGTATTTCAATATCTATATAAACCCCACTATAATTATTTGTAAAAAACAACAATTACACACAACAATTACAGAAAACACACACTAGATACATACACAGACTTACAATTAGCATTCAGAAGTTGTAAAGCCAGCAAGCAAGGATTGTAATCAAAGTTTCAAAGCAATAAGAGAAGCAAGTTTCTGGTAACATTTTCTATCTTTTTTTTTCTTTCTGTTACGAATTTAATAAAGAAAAGGGGATTGTTTTTACCTTTATTCTGTTTAAAACGCCGTTGTGATTTGGCTTCGATGTAGCTCCGGTGGAAAAATGCAATTTTGAGGTAGCCAAAATCTGGGCAAATTACGGTTTTCTGGGAATTTTGCCGCCGACAACGCCAGCCGACGTCGGTGGAAGGCGGTCGGCACGGCGGACCACCGTCGTGTTCTTCATGAAATGGAGAACACGGATGAACACATTAGAAGATTTAAAGTAAACTGAGTTTTATCCATTTGGGGGAAATGTATAAAATGGTTTATGTTTATAATATTAGCTATATATACCAAGCCGTTTGACCTAACCTGACTCGATTATAACCCGCGCCCTTATTTCTCGGTTCTTATACTGCAACACCTTTGTTTTAAATCTATTCAAATTTGTCCTTTTTCATTTCAATTTGGCACTGAAATTTTAATTGTTTTCAAATTAACCCGCACATTTTGTTTTTCTTTCAATTAATCACCAATACATTCTTTTAAAAGGTAAAAATAATTATCCTTTTCTTTGTTTAGCAATTATTTTTTATGTAATTTAAGTAATTTGGTTCCTTTATACGTGCATGTATATTTGCGTGTAAAACCTTAGGATTAAGGACTTAAAACCTAGAATAGAGACGTATATGTTGTAAAATATTCTTCATATTTTCAATAAGACACACTTAATTGTATTTAAACTTTGATAGTTAAAATGAATGTAGATGTTTCTTTAAGTGTTAATCACTTATTAGATTTTAATTGAAAAACTTTAAATCATCTAATTTTCTTGTTGATTTGTTAAAAAGTGAAAACTTAATTAATGCGATGTTTTATCAAACGGGAATGACGGGTTAGCACCAGGAGTGTTGGCGGTGATTAAAGTTCATTTCTTGGGCGATAAGGCCGTTAAAATAGAATTACATTTACTAAGCTGACAAATAAATTGAAATATTGTGAACTTGCAAATTCCAGTTTTTAAAGCACTTTTTGAAATCAATTAGGTACCAATTTTTAGGCGTTGTGGGGTGCTAACCCTTCCCCACATGTAACCAACCCCAAACCTATTTTCTTTGTTTTCCATGGAACAAAATGTTATTTTGATAAATAAAACGTTTTATCAAAGTATCCTTGTTTTAAAAGTGATCCAATCACATTTTTTAAAAAAGATTGGTGGCGACTCTGTGTTTTTATAAAGTTTTCCAAAATGTCAAAACTCCTAAAAAAGGGTTGCGACAGCTTGGCGACTCCGCTGGGGAAATTTTGTTTTTTATAAAACAAAAAAAGAGGGCCAAACCACAAATTGTTTTCAAAAATATTTTTTTTAAAAAAGGAATTCGCAAGTTCACAAAGGTTTCAACTTATTTGTCCGCTTAATGAATGTAATTCTATTTTACCCATTTTAAATTTATTACAAAAAGCTCTATTCCGAGCTTTACCCAATTGTTAAATGAGGGGAAAACGCTTTGCTCATGTCAGAATATTGATTCTCCGTATGAGCCTAGCAAGTACCTTCGGGACTCATATGCCTCATGTCTTTGTAAGGATACTGATTCTTCGATAAGACATAGGAAGTGAGTCATCCCGAGTTGAACTTGGTTCATTTGAAACCTATAATGGGTGAGAACCAGGGGTCTTACTACCCTTAGTAGGGGACAACAAGGACAGCTCGGGTACCTTTTAGAACCCAACTGTTTGAGAACTAAGACCCACCCCAATAGAGCCATGTGGAAAACCTAGGGTTTTAGTAATAAGAGGAGACATGTCCTGGAGTGTTGGAATGTGCTGCCCATAATTGTTTTTGAAATTATTTTGAACTCTTTGTGTTATCTTGGTTCTAATCTTTCTTCCCCTTGTCTTGTTGTTTTGCATATCCATTCATGTAGCATCATTACATATTTAGAAGGGGTTGATTCTCTAGATCATTCTCAACTTTGAAAAGCTCTTGTTATGGACGGAAGAATTTTGAAAAGTGAAGATGAGAATGCAAAGGTGCGACATTGGTCCAAGGTGAATCAACGAACATTTGGAGATAGTCTAGTAGCTAATCATGAGACAGAGACTTCAGAATTTGCCCACATCAGTATCAAACAAAACAACGTGCAAGAATTGCAGGGAATCTGGGAGCACTTTGATTATGAGACTAAGTAGTTGTTCCATGAAGTCTATGGTGACATAACCTATCTCTTGTACGTGAAGGTTGATGAACAGTTTCTGAAAGCCTTGGTTCAATTCTGGAATCCATGGTATTGTTGCTTCACTTTTAATAAAGAAGATATGATGCCTACATTTGAGGAGTACTTAGCCCTTTTCAACCTGTGCAAAGTGAAGAAGAACTGGGTCTATGCCAAGCCTCCTAAAAACAAAAACCCACATGCAAAGCTTCAAGCGTTCGCTAGCATGAGTGATGGATGGGTCAAGGGGTTGATAAGGAAGAGAGGAGGCACATTTAATTTCCCTTGGTCAAGCATTAGAAGTATAATTTCAATTCACCCCAATAGGGAAAATAGAGTTGATCTCCTAGCCATTGCAATTTATGGTTTAGTCATCTTTTCGAAAGTTCTAGGGAATATTGATGTGGCATTACTTGATTTCCTTGAACAGATAAAGAGAGGAGCCAATCCAGTGCTAGTTGTACTTGCTGAGACCTTCATCTCCCTCAATGCTTGTCGAAAAGTCGAAGTTGTCCGTTTTGGAGGATGTGCTCCGCTTTTATAGGTTTGGGCTCTTAGTCACTTCTAGAAATGCCCAACATTGGCCTTATCTAATATGTTTTCCCCGAACTTCTCACCTGTTCGAGAATTCTTGGCAAAGGAGTGGCCCATTGTTAAGAAGAATAAATGGATTGATATTTCAGGGATCGTCATGACGAAGACATCAGATGAAGGGTTCCTTGGATGGGCCATACCAAGCTTTTGTATAAGTGTGGAGATTTCAATTTCCTAATGCTGCTAGGTTTGTGGGGAGGAATTGGATGTGCTCCTTTGTTGGTATCTCGTCAGTTTGGGTCTCGACAGTTCATCCCATTCACTATTGGTATTGGCTCTAGAATTTGAGTTCCAAGGAGAGTTCAGACAGAAGGTTCAGGTAATCAGTGATGCATGAAATCATCATTATCATATGAAGTTAGAATCTGACAGTCATTGCATGTATACTGATAAGTGTTCAAAAGTACTATTTTTCTTACCCTTTTTACTTATATTATTGTTAGACTTAGGCTCATATTAGTTGCATAATTAGCCATTCATGCATTAATCCATGTTTCCTTCCATCGTTGAGCTTGATTACATAACTTGGTAGTTTTTGTGGGAAAAGATGCTGCTTTGGTGTGTTTTGTGTGTATATGCAGGATCACTTGCCAAAGCAAGGCTAGAGCTAGTTGCCAGGGCAATACATGAAGGAGACGCCGAGCCAGTTGCCAGGGCAATTGTCGACAAGAGAAAAGGTGATATGGTAGTCGAAATTGATGACTAAACAAGCCCAAGATGACGTGGAGCAAAGCCCAATCCCAAAGGAATTTGATTTCCATGAAGAGATTAAAGAAGAATTAAATTCCAAGAAGATAGGAGAAGTTCTAGTAGGAATATAATTATAATAAAGAATTATATTCTTTAAAGATAATTTAATTCCATCTTAACTTCCTCCTCAAAGAAGGACTTTGACCTAGCCCTATAAATAAGAAGGAGATTTCGACAATCCAAAGAGAGCAAGAGAGAGGAATTTCGACAAGTCCAAGAAGGGCAAGAGGAGAGAATTTTCGACAAGCATCTAGGGCAAAGAGGATTTCGACAAGCCTCCTTCTTCATCCTTTTCTTTCTTGTTCGATTGGGTTCATGCTAGGGATTATTTATCTTGTGTTTCTTTGGAACCTAGCCATGAACTAAATCTATTTGGCTATGGTTATTGTGTTTTGTGGTTGTGAGAAACTATTGGTTTTTGTTTAGGTAATAAGAGTTTGCACTTTTCTATTCAAGGTTTATTCATTCTTGGTTCTTATTCTTGTTTGCGAGTGAATTGGGAGAAGATCTCGTAACTTCATCTATTTATCTAATATCAGAGAGTTAGATTCAAGAAACGAATGATTATGATCTTTATTCAATCTATTGATGGTGAAGATTAATCCGGCTTAGGAATAAGTTAAGGATTTCAACGGCTAAGAGGAGGGCAAGATTGGTTGTTGTTCACCCTTGATTCACGCAGGGATGTATTATCAAGGCATGCACAAGTAGCTAGAGTTTTGACTTAGGGATAAGAAGAAACCATTGAAGAACGCTCTGCCGAACCTTGAAGGTTGCTGCCCAGAAGCCCAAGTAGTTTCCCAGCTAGTCGCCCAGGCAACCATCGATTAGTTGCCAAGGCAACCCCGTTGTGCAAGTTGCCACGGCAACTGAGTTGCCCGTGCACTCTTTTACCAAGACGATCCAATCGGCTATCACACCTCAACTCATGATAACCTGGCCTATCTCTCTCAATTGATCTCATCTATTCTTTTACTTTATTGCTTTCTAGATTAGTTATTAGTTAAAACTCCTATAATCCTTTATTTGTGTTTTTACTTTTTACAGTGCATGAGACTAGATTCTTGAAGTGGCACCAATCCTTGTGGAGACGATATCTTTTATACTATAACTTACAACATGTATACTTGCACAATTGCGTAGCACTTATTTATTACGCAACAAGTTTTTTTGGCGCCGTTGTTGCGGGATTGGCAATAGCGACTTTGTTTTTATTTTCTTGCACTTTCTTTTTACTTTTCTTGTTTAAGATTCAAAGGGCTAACAAACTTTGGTTTTGCATTGGTATATGACCGGGGCGAGACCGACTACACGAGAATATCCCTTTGATCCGAAATCGAACGAACCTTACAAAGACTTAGGCGAAGGATAAGAGTAGCAATGGCTAATCAAGGCGGCAATATGAATCAAGATGTTCCAAATAGGAGAGGAGGAGTGATTCTTGCACGAAAAACAGAACTATTCGAGACTATCTTGAAGAAGATCTTGATGGACTTAATCCAGGAGTTGTCGCACCTTTGAAATTGAAGCCGACCACTTTGAGTTGAAACCGGTAATGTTTAATATGATCAACACAATTGGTCAATTTGGCGGCTCAAAGAATCGAAGATGCGACAACATCTGAAATCTTTCCTCGAGATTTGCAACTCATTCAAAATACACGGAGTCACCCCGATGTCTTACGATTAAGATTATTCCCCTATTCACCGAGGATAGGCGAAAGCATGGTTGAATAGCATTCCTGCCGGATCAATAGCATCTTGGACCGATCTTTGTCGTGATTTCCTTGCTCGATTTAATCCTACAAATTTGACTGATAAGCTTCGTAACGACATTACTTCTTTTCAGCAAGCAGATGATGAATCCATGTACGAGGCTTGGGAGCGATATAGAGAACTTCTACACAAATGCCCCCTACACAGATTCCCGGTGTGGACTTAAGTAACAATGTTTTACAACACCGTGAATACACCAACAAGGATGATGCTAGATGCCTCGGCAAACGACATACTCTTAGATAAGTCGACGGAGGAAGTAATGCAAATTTTAAATAGGCTGGCCAAGAATGATTATCAATTCCCATCTACTAGAAGAGGAGGAGTTAGACGCCAAGCCACAATACATGAACTAGGATCATCAGATTCAATTTCGGCACAATTGGCCACTTTAACCAAGATGGTCCAGAACATGCAAAAACCAAACAACACACATGAAGTCAAGGTAATGGATTCTTTTTGTGAGTTATGTGGTGATAACCATAATTCTTCTGAATGTATGCAGAATCCAGAATCCAGCTTCTATGTGGGGAATTACAATCGGAACAACAATGTGATATCCAATACATACAATCCAGCTTGGAAGAAGCACCCGAATTTTTCATGGAGTAATCCCAACAATGCTTTAAACCAGAACAATCAGAATGCACAAGCATCGGGATTCCAGCAGAATATGCCACGGCAACAGTTACCGCAGCAACAACCGACAACATCTAGTTCTTTGGAAAATTCTCTAAATGCTTTTATGATGAAAACTGAATCTTATATGGCTGAGAATGGTAACTTTATAAAAAGAACTGATGCTTTTATTAACAGGACCGAGATGAGATTGCAAAACCAAGAGGCGGCAATCAAATCATTAGAAAATCAAGTCGGACAGTTTGCTCAAAATCTGAATACTAGACCGCAAGGAGGTTTACCTAGCGATACTGAAGTCGCAAGAGGAACTGACCATGAGCAATGTAAGGCAATCACCACTAGAAGTGGCCAACAACTTAGAGAAGCTCAAACCCGCTCATCAAACAAAACTCCACAAAAAGATCAAGACGAACCTAGCGGCAAAGCCTCAGATGCTGAACCAGGAATTGCCGCAGTAACCGACAATAAGCATGCCTCGGCAACCGACGATAAAGATGCCTCGAAAACTTGCGATAAGCATGCCTCGGCAACCCCAGTTGATAACGCCTCGACAACTCCAGTTGTCCCGGCAATGCCGTCAATCAGGTTTCAAACTAATGAAAGGATCGAAGATATCCGACTTCCACCACCATTCCCACAAAGGTTGAAGCGACAAAAGCAAGAATATCAATTCAAGAAGTTTCTTGATATCCTAAAGCAAGTCCACATCAACTTGCCATTGGTGGAAGCAATTGAACAAATGCCAAACTATGCCAAGTTTCTTAAAGACATTGTGTCTAAAAGAACAAGGCTAGGAGAGTTTGAAACAATTGCCGCAACAGAAGGATGCATGGCCATGTTGCACAATCGTAGGCCACCCAAGTTGAAGGATCCCGAAAGTTTCACAATACCCTGTTCTATTGGAAATCACTATGGTGGGAAAACATTATGCGACCTTAGGGCTAGCATAAACTTGATGCCTAAATCGGTTTTCCAGAAACTAGGAATCGGGAAGGCAAGACCTACAACAGTTATGCTACAGCTAGCAGACAGACCCTATGTGCATCCAGAGGGAAAAATCGAGGACATACTGGTAAAAGTTGATAAATTTATTTTTCCCGCTGACTTTATTGTTTTGGATTGTGAAGCAGATGAGCATGCACCCATCATTCTCGGGAGACCATTCTTAGCAACAGGGAGAACCTTGATCGATGTTGAAAAGGGAGAACTCACAATGAGGGTGAATGACCAGAAAGTTAAACTAAATGTGTTCCAAACACTAAGGCATGCCGATGATCCAGAAGAATGCCAACTACTTCATGCCACGACAGAGTTTAACTCCGACGAGGAATTTAGTTGCCTCGACAACTACATTGTCGATCAAGAGGAACCTGAGGAGTATGAAAAACCGGTCGATGAGGAACAACAAGAAGAGGAAAATTGGCTAGTCAATCGACCAGGTACATACTTTGAACCACTGGATTACTCAGGTAAGGAAGGTAAACTCGAAAAACCCTCTATTGAACAACCACCGATTCTTGAGCTGAAACAATTGCCAGAGCAACTAAAATATGCATACTTAGGAACCGATAATACATTACCTGTAATTATTTCTTCTAAGTTACAGCCTGAGCAGGAAAAGAAGCTGATCAAGATGTTGAAGCTACACAAAAAGGCAATAGGGTGGATAATTGCCGACTTGAAGGGAATTAGCCCGGCAGTGTGCATGCACAAGATTTTGTTGGAAGATGATCACAAACCTTCAATTGAGGCCCAGATGAGACTGAATCATGCCATGAAAGGGGTTGTAATAAAAGAAATCATCAAGTGGCTTGACGCCGGCATTATATACCCTATCTCTGATAGTACGTGGGTAAGTCCGGTACAATGTGTACCGAAAAAGGGAGGTATAACAGTGGTAAGTAATGAAAACAATGAACTCATTCCAACCAGGACTGTGACCGGTTGGAGGGTTTGTATGGATTATCGAAAGCTAAACAAAGCCACTAGGAATGATCACTTCCCATTACCCTTTATTGATCAAATGCTTGACCGTCTTGCAGGTAAACCCTTTTATTATTTTCTTGATGGTTATTCAGGTTACAATCAAATTGCCATAGCACCGGAAGATCAAGAAAAGACAACCTTCACATGCCCATACGGTACTTATGCCTTCCGAAGGATGCCGTTCGGATTGTGTAACGCCCCGGCAACCTTCCAAAGATGCATGATGGCACTCTTTTCAGACATGGTCGAAGACTTCCTTGAGATCTTCATGGATGATTTTTCTATTTTTGGTAATGACTTCGACAGTTATCTCGGCAATTTAGAGAATGTGTTGGCAAGATGTGAAGAAACTGATTTAGTCCTCAATTGGGAGAAATGCCATTTTATGGTAGATGAAGGAATAGTGCTCGGCCACAAGATTTCATCCAAGGGAATTGATGTAGACAAAGCCAAGGTGGACGTGATCGAGATATTACCCCCACCAAGTTCGGTTAAAGGAATTCGAAGTTTTCTTGGACATGCAGGTTTTTACAGGAGGTTCATTCATAATTTTTCTAAAATCACTAAACCCTTGTGCAATTTGCTTGAACAGGATAAAGTCTTCAATTTTGATGATTCTTGCACCCCAAGCATTCGAAACCCTAAAGGAAAAGCTTGCCTCAGCACCCATTGTCGTTCCACCAGATTGGACGCTACCTTTTGAGCTCATGTGTGATGCAAGTGATTTCGCGGTAGGAGCAGTCCTAGGATAACGCACAGGTAAGACCTTCCATGTGATATACTACGCTAGTAAAACTCTTAATAGTGCTCAAGTGAATTGCAGAACAACGGAGAAAGAGTTACTAGCTGTAGTTTTCGCATTTGACAAGTTCCGATCCTATTTGATTGGTACAAAGGTAATTGTTCATACGGACCATTCGGCAATCAAATATCTATTTGCTAAAAAGGATGCCAAACCTCGCTTGATTCGTTGGATATTACTTTTACAAGAATTTGATATTGAAATTAAGGACAAGAAAGGAATAGAAAATCAAGTGGCCGACCACTTATCACGTTTAGAACGCAACAGGGAGGAGGACGCAGATCTAGAGATATGCGATGCATTCTCGGATGAACAAATTTTAGTTGCCTCGGTAACCATGGATGCGCATGCCTCGGCAACCCTCGACGCCTCGGCAACCATGGACGCGCACGCCTCGGCAACCCTCGTCGCCCCAGCAGCCTTTGACGCGCACGCCTCGGCAATTCTGGGAGCAGTCGCCACGGCAGCACATGCCTCGGCAATACCCTGGTACGCGGATTTAGTTAATTTCCTTGTTTGTGGTATTTTACCTTATGACATTACTCACCAAGGGAAGAAGCGGTTCTGCCATGATGCTAAGCATTACTTTTGGGACGAGCCTCTTTTGTTTAAACAATGTGCATATCAGGTTATACGCCGATGTGTCCCTGAAGAAGAGCAACAGAATGTACTCCGGCAATGCCATTCTTCACCCTATGGAGGACATTTTGGAGGAACTCGTACCGCAGCCAAAGTTTTGCAATCCGGTTTGTATTGGCCAACATTGTACAAAAATGCCCAAGACTTTTACAAGCAATGTGATCGTTGCCAGAGGACGGGCAATATCTCTAGACGACATGAGATGCCACTCCAGAACATCATCGAGGTGGAATTGTTCGATGTATGGGGGATCAATTTTATGGGACCTTTCCCATCTTCATTTGGCAACCTCTACATTCTACTTGCCGTGACTACGTGTCTAAATGGGTTGAGGCAGCTGCAGTTCCCAACAATGATTCCAAGACCGTGCAACGATTCTTGCAGAAAAACATATTTACACGGTTTGGGATGCCGAGAGCAATTATCAGTGACGAAGGCAAGCATTTTGACAACAGACTAATTGCCAAGATGTTGCAACGCTTCGGCATATCACACAAGATCGCCACGACATATCACCCACAAACCAACGGGCAAGTAGAAATTTCCAACCGAGAATTGAAGGGTATACTCAAGAAAGTTGTAAATCCCTCTAGGAAGGATTGGTCATTAAGACTAGATGGCGCACTTTGGGCATATCGCACTGCATTCAAAACACCCTTAGGTATGTCCCCCTTCCGACTTGTCTATGGAAAAACATGCCATCTACCGGTGGAAATCGAACACAAGGCATACTGGGCAATCAAGACCGTGAATATGGATTGGGAAAGTGCTGGACAAAAGCGTTTGTTGGACCTCAATGAGATAGAAGAATTCTGTGCACTCGCCTATAACAATGCACGAATCTACAAGGAGGAAACAAAGCAATGGCATGACAAGAAACTATTGCCGCGGCAATTCATGCCAGGGCAACTAGTTCTCTTATTCAATTCTCGGCTAAAACTTTTCCCGGGAAAGCTGAAATCAAGATGGTCGGGACCATTCGAATTCGTCAAACCATTCTCCCATGGTGCCGTGATAATCAAGTCCATCTCTGACAACCATGAATTCAAAGTTAATGGACAAAGATTGAAGCACTACAATGGTGCCCATGTGGAACGTAACAAAGAAGTGGTCAACTTAGGAGATGCTTGAGCATGCTCTCCTTTCAATATTTTCTTTTTCTTTTTTTCATTTTTATTTTTAGGAGATATTTTATTTTTCTTCATTATCTTTAGTTTCCAGGTTTTCTTTGTTTTCTTTTCTACAACAAGACTCACAACCACTATGCTAAGGAAATTTCCTGCCGAGATCCTTGCCCCGGCACCCAATGAAGTAGTCGCCACGACAACCGCAACAGATGATGCCGCGGCAACCTACATCGTGCCTGCACAAGCTGATGCCACGGCAACCAAAGCTAAAGACATCCCGGCAACCACTGCAAAAGCCAAAGGTAAAGCACCTATGCCCGAATCAACTCCTACAGAATCATTTTCTGATTTTTCAGATTCAGACGAGTCCTCCATTGCACCAACAAAGACCGCACCAATTGAATCCTCCAAGCGAAAAGCCAATGACATGGATGAAGAGGACGATGAGGACAACCCCGTACGAGGATCGATTCCACCACCGACAACAAGAAAACAACCATCACGTTCAAGCAAGAGAATCAAGACACCGACCAAAAGGAAACTAATCATCTACGATGACAAACTCTCGGAGTAAGTCCTCGTATGCATTTTATTTTTCGTTATTTTTATTTTCCTTTAATGCATGCATTGAGGACAATGCCTCACTCGAGTTTAGGGGGGATTGTTATTAGTAGTTACCATATTTAGTTACATTCATCTTAAGTATTACATTTAGGATACATAAATTGATTGCCATGCCTTTAGTTGGAACAAGAATTGCTTAGATTTGATGAATATCCGATGATGACTTTGCCAATGCACTTAATTGATAGAATTTTTATTCTAGGATAACCATGGAAAAAATTAGAATTTTACTATGATGCTAATTTTGATGAAACACTGTTGTGGTTTGATTGATTTAAGGAATTCTAGTGAACTTAGGTTGATAATTAACAAATTGGGGGATTAGAATAAAAATTGGATGAATGCTAGAGGTGCCCGAAATTGGCTCTAGCATGTGCTAAAAAAATTTATCACTAGAGGTGCCCGAAACTGGCTCTAGTATGTGTTAAAAAAATTGATCGCTAGAGGTGCCCGAAACCGGCTCTAGTCGAATAAATTAACTTAATAAAACTAAAAACAAAACACTAGAGGTGCCCAAAACTGGCTCTAGTTAAAACATGTTAAAAAGAACCCAATAAAGTAATTTGAAAACCTATTGTTTGCATAGAATCCGAAAAATCAACTTGCACAACAACTCGCACACACTCACAAGCATTATAGTTTGATTCGAGAAACTCCTAAGTTTTCCGAAAAATAAAGAGCCAATCATACTTTGTGCCCGGTTGAGAGAATTGAAATCAAGTTCAAAGCTAAGTTTGTGAAAATTGAAGTCTTGGCGAGGTAATTATGAGTTTGCATTGCTTGAGGACAAGCAATAGTTCGAGTTTGGGGGTGTGATAAGTGTTCAAAAGTACTATTTTTCTTACCCTTTTTACTCATATTATTGTTAGACTTAGGCTCATATTAGTTGCATAATTAGCCATTCATGCATTAATCCATGTTTCCTTCCATCGTTGAGCTTGATTACATAACTTGGTAGTTTTGTGGGAAAAGATGCTGCTTTGGTGTGTTTTGTGTGTATATGCAGGATCACTGCCAAAGCAAGGCTAGAGCTAGTTGCTAGGGCAATACATGAAGGAGGCTGAGCTAGTTGCGGGGCAATGCATGAAGGAGAGATGAGAGCAGTTGCGGGGCAATTGTCGACAAGAGTAAAGGTGATATGGTAATCGAAATTGATGACTAGACAAGCCCAAGATGACGTGGAGCAAAGCCCAATCCCAAAGGAATTTGATTTCCATGAAGAGATTAAAGAAGAATTAAATTCCAAGAAGATAGGAGAAGTTCTAGTAGGAATATAATTATAATAAAGAATTATATTCTTTAAAGATAATTTAATTCCAACTTAACTTCCTCTTCAAAGAAGGACTTTGACCTAGCCCTATAAATAAGAAGGAGATTTCGACAATCCAAAGAGAGCAAGAGAGGGGAATTTCGACAAGTCCAAGGAGGGCAAGAGGAGAGAATTTTCGACAAGCATCTAGGGCAAGGAGGATTTCGACAAGCCTCCTTCTTAATCCTTTTCTTTCTTGTTCGATTGGGTTCATACTAGGGATTATTTATCTTGTGTTTCTTTGGAACCTAGCCATGAACTAAATCTATTTGGCTATGGTTATTGTGTTTTGTGGTTGTAAGAAACTATTGGTTTTTGTTTAGGTAATAAGAGTTTGCACTTTTCTATTCAAGGTTTATTCATTCTTGGTTCTTATTCTTGTTTGTGAGTGAATTGAGAGAGGATCTCGTAACTTCATCTATTTATCTAATATCGGGAGAGTTAGATTCAAGAAACGAATGAATATGATCTTTATTCAATCTATTGATGGTGAAGATTAATCCGGCTTAGGAATAAGTTAAGGATTTCAATGGCTAAGAGGAGCGCAAGATTGGTTGTTGTTCACCCTTGTTTCACGCAGGGATGTATTATCAAGGCATGCACAAGTAGCTAGAGTTCTGACTTAGGGATAAGAAGAAACCATTGAAGAACGCTCTGCCGAACCTTGAAGGTTGCTGCCCAGAAGCCCAAGTAGTTGCCCAGCTAGTCACCCAGGCAACCATCGATTAGTTGCCAAGGCAACCCCGTTGTGCAAGTTGCCACGACAACTGAGTTGCCCGTGCACTCTTTTACCAAGACGATCCAATCGGCTATCACACCTCAACTCACGATAACCTGGCCTATCTCTTCCAATTGATCTCATCTATTCTTTTACTTTATTGCTTTCTAGATTAGTTATTAGTTAAAACTCCTGTAATCCTTTATTTGTGTTTTTACTTTTTACAGTGCATGAGACTAGATTCTTGAAGTGGTACCAATCCCTGTGGAGACGATATCTTTTATACTATAACTTGCAATGTGTATATTTGCACAATTGCGTAGCACTTATTACGCACAACATATACCATGGACTGTGATATTTGGAGACATACGAAAGTAAATGTCAAAGTCATAGCACCTACACCTGGATAATCCAAGTCTTTAGAAGAACACTTAAAGGTAGTCCCTATAGAAGCTGACGTCCTAAGAGAAGAATTAAGAAGGGCAAAGTTGGAGATAGAGGCCTTACGAGAGCAAAACCAAAGAGACAAGTTTGAGTCAAGCCTTGATGTTGAGAAGTATAAAGGGGAGACGAAACGAGTGATAAAGCTGTATAAAGACCTAGAAAAGAAATTTGAGGTTCAAAGGGTTGACTTCCTCAAGCTCCAAACTACTGTTAGGAATGTTGATCTAAGAAAGACTACAGAACATTGGAAGCAAGAAATCGAGCATGCTATAGGAAAAGAAAAGGAACGAGGAAGGTGCGAGGTCGAGAAATATAGACGAGCCCTTGTTGAAGAGAAGAAGAATGGTAAGCTGGCAACTGAAAATGGAAATGGAAAACGGGTTCATGAAAGTGAGAAAAGAAGTGTGGCTGAATGGAAAAGGAAAACCCACAACAACAAGATTCGCTTGCTTGAGTTGCAGAAGGCATATGACCAGACTAGTACGAAGCTAAAGCAGAGTCAAGCTTGTGTTACTGAGTTGAAAGCCAAAATAGATGATCTGAACTGCTCGTTGCATAGACTCCAGAATCATCACACCTATATCGAACTTTAGGCCTGTCTAATTGAGAATGATATCTTGAAGAAACAGGTTGAAGGAATGGATAACATCATCTAAGAATATAGGACGAAGATCCTGGTCCTTGAAGACATAGCTGAGGGAGGTAACGATTATTGGTTCACTCGTCTTATAGACGTTGCTAGAAGATTTTAAGAATGGGATGAGTTTGATAGGACTGTCATGACCCAGGTATAGGATGTGGCTCGACAAGTGCTCATGATAGCCACTGAAGCTATAGCTCTTCGTCAGTACGTCAAGCCAGCAGAAGAAGTGGGACCGAGGCTTATGTGGCTCACTGAAGAAATCAAGGAACTAGGAGTTCAGGCTAAAAAATATTTGTAAATGAAATTTGATGTAATAAGGACCATTTCATATTTAATAAAAGAGTTGTTTCTTGAGTAGATGTTTCATGGAATTGACAGCCCTTCGCTTGCATTCATGCATTTGCATTCTATTCTTCTGTGTTTCATAGTTTTTCTTTGCATTTGTGTTTACATTTGTGCATGCATACATGACATAATAAGAATCTAACTTAAATAAAAATGAAAGAAAATCAAAATAGCAAAAACAAATCACAAGTACGGTACTCGGTCTCAAGGTTCGTGACTTCAAAAAATATAATAGAACTACGTGCCCTAGAGAACATCTAAATATGTATTGCAGGAAAATGTCGATGTATCTTGAGAAGGAGAAGTTGCTTATCCATTGCTTCCAAGACAGTCTAGTAGGATCAACTGCACGCTGGTACACGTAGCTAAGTCGAGTTAACATCAAATCATGGAAAGATTTGTCCAGAGCCTTCAGTGAGCAGTACAAGCATGTTTCAGACATGATTCCAACCCGTTTAGTTCTGCAAGGGATGGAGCAAAAGCATCATGAGAGATTCTGCCAGTACGCGCAAAGATGGAGGGATATGGTTGCCCAAGTCCAACCACCATTTCTGGAGAATGAGATCACCCTAATGTTCGTGGAGACATTAAAGGGTTCTTTCTATGATCGTATGCTCAATCATGCCACAAAGAGTTTCGCGGACATGCTTATAAATGGAGAGTTAATCTTTGCGGCCATGAAAAATAGAAAGTTGGATAGTAGGGAAACAAAGAAACCATACAAAAAGAGAGATAATGAAGCCAATGCCACTAATGCCTACAACCCCAACTACTCAAATGGGGTAGTCTTTAACAAACCTAATATCTTGACCACAGCTCCAGCAGTCACAAACCTGCCGAAGGAAGAACGAAGATATCAAGGGAGCTTGAAACCATATTTCCCTCATATTCCAATGACATATACAGAATTGTTTGCTGAACTGGTCAAATCCCAGATGATGCTGCCGATACATGTTCCCCCATTCTCACCACCATACCCACCATGGTATGATGAGAAGGCACAATGTGAATACCATGCAGGAGTTAGGGGGCATACCATTGAAAATTGCACTGCATTCAAAAGGGTGGTGGATGACTTAAGAAAATCATGGATGTTATCATTTGATACGTCAGAAGAAAAGGGAAACCCTCAGCCAAATCATCAGAAGGCATGTGTGAATGTAATCATAGAGGATGAGAAGGAAAAAAGATGTTAAGGAATGTGTTGCTAAAGTTAGAACTCCCATGAAGTGGGTATGCGTTCAAATGGTGGCAGTAGGGATGTTGGAAGAATGAGCCCAAAAGCTGAAAGTTGAAGACAAACTGTACTGTGAATACCACATGAAGGAAGGACATGAGATTGATTGTTGCTTAGAGTTTAGGAAACTAGTTCAAGACAAGATGAATGAAAAAGAACTTGAGTTCTTTGAAAAAGAAGTCAAGGAATGTATGTTGGACATATGTGCATCAGAGGAGTCACAGCTGATAGTTCCAATTGAAGCTCAACCCGACTAAGTGCACATTTGGAGTCACATCTGGGAAGTTATTGGGTTTTGTTGTGAGCGGAAGAGGAATTTAGATTGACCCTGATAAGATAAAAGACATACAGGAACTCTCTCCACCTCAAAACAAAAGGAAGTTCGAGGTTTTCTGGGACGATTAAATTACATCACACGTTTCATTTCTTAGCTAACTAATAAGTGCGATCCAATATTTAAGTTACTTAGGAAGAATAACCCAGGGACATAGGATGAAGAATGTCAAGCGGCTTTGGAAAAGATCAAAGAGCAGCTGAGCAATCCTCCAGTATTAGTACCATCTGTTTTAGGGAGACCACTGATGTTGTACTTAACGGTCTATGAAAATTCCATGGGTTGTGTGTTAGGGAAACATGACGATACTGGAAGAAAAGAAAAGGCGATATACTACTTGAGCAAGAAATTCACTAATTGTGAAACCAGATAATCGTCAATTGAAAAACTATGATGTGCTTTGGTGTGGACAGCTAGAACACTAAGGCAATATATGCTTTATCACGTTACGTGGCTAATCTCGAAGTTAGACCCACTAAAATTCATCACGAAAGCTCCATCCTTATCAGGAAGGTTAGCGCATTGGCAAATGCTATTGTCAAAATTTGATATCCAGTATGTAAGCCAAAAAGCGATAAAAGGGAGTGCTATAGCTGACTATTTGGCAAGCCGCGCCTATGATGAATATGAAGCGTTAAATTTTAATTTTCCTGATGAAGACTTGATGTGTATCTCAGAGGATGATGAGGCTCCCACGGAATCTTGGGTTATGAATTTCGATGGTGCAGCAAATGCATTAGAATGAGGTATAGGGGCAGTTTTGGTTTTGCCAGAAGGAAATTATTACCCTTTTACCAGTTGTTTGAGATTCTTCTGCACTAATAACATGGCAGAGTACGAGGCCTGTATAATAGGACTAAGAGAAGCTATAAGGAGGAAAATTCGTACTTTAAGAGTTTTTAGGGACTCTGCATTAGTCATTTATCAGATATGTTGCGAATGGGAGACAAAAGATGCAAAGTTGTTGGAATACCACAAGTTGGTCCTTAAGTTGACCAAAGAATTTGATGAGATCACTTTCAAATATCTTCTCAGAGAAGACAACCAAATGGCTGATGCTTTAGCCACCTTAGCCGCCATGTTTAGGGTAAGTAAAGGTTCTGAGATGATGAATATCAGGTTACATATGCTAGAATCTCCAGCTTATTGTTATGATGTGGAAGAAGAGATGGATGGATTTCCATGGTACCATGACATCTTGCAATATGTAAAATTCCAGGCCGCAAGCTACAGAGAATGAAAAGAAAATGATCAGGAAAATAGCATCAGGGTATGTCCTTGATTGAGAGATTTTATACAAAAGAAGTTGTGATCAAGTGCTTCTAAGATGCGTGGGAGCAAAAGAGGCTCAATTAATTATGGAAGAAGTTCATGAAGGAATTTGCGGAACACATCCTAGTGGTTTCACCATGTCTAGATTTATTATGCATCTTGGATATTATTGGTCAACCATGAAAGGTGATTGCATTAATTATTCTCGCCAATGCCACAAGTGCCCTGGCCTTTCACCATGTTATGACAGCACCCTGGCCTTTCTCCATGTGGGGCATTGATGTCATCGGACAGATTCACCCTAAGGCATCAAACGGGCATGGTTTTATCTTGGTAGCCATTGATTATTTCACGAAGTGGGTAGAAGCAGCCTCGTATGAAAATGTCACCAGATCCATGGTTTGTAAGTTTTTGAAAAAGGAAATTATTTGTCGATACAGCTTGCCTGGAAGTATCATCACAGACAATGCCTCTAATTTGAATAATAGGATGATAAGTGGAGTCTGTGAGCAGTTCAATGTCAAACATCATAATTCTGTGGTATATCGTTCGAGGATGAATGGGGCAGTGGAGGCTGCGAATGTAATACCCACCCCGGCCTATAAAGAGATTACACACTCAAGGTAGACGGTCTAACTTGATTAACAAGTTAGAGTTTCATTTACTTAGATTTGACATAGAAGGTAGCAAAACAATCGAACAGAAGATATAACCAACCATTTAAATAGTACTCATGAATTTCCAACTTATCTAATCAAAAGGATTAGGCCATTAAAGAACAAAGGAAGTCAAGCAAAAGGTACATATGTGACATGTAACTTGTATCTCAAGCAAACACAAGAAAAATCAATCAACATAATATTCAATGCATGTTCATGGCATTAGATTTTTTTATAGCAACAATTAGTCTTGAATAATGCCATACCTAGCACCCAAGCATTTCGTAATAAAGGAACTTCTCGAACAAGTCTCTTACCCTAAATGCCAAATTGAGTTACATTACTAACAAGCATAAATGTGCAAACATGTAATGACTAACCATTTGTATGACTGACTTATAAATCACTTTCAAACTCTAACTCCATCCATATCGATCAAGAGCTAACATACTTGTTGTGCGTAATAAGTGCTACGCAAATGTGCAAGTATACACGTCGCAAGTTATAGTATAAAAGATATCGTCTCCACAGGGATTGGTGCTACTTCAAGAATCTAGTCTCTTGCACAGTAAAAAGTAAAAACACAAATAAAGGATTATAGAAGTTTAACTAATAACTAATCTAGAAAGCAATAAAGTAAAAGAAAAGATGAATTCAAATGAGAGAGAGATAGGCCAGGTTATCGTGAGTTGAGGTGTGATAGCCGATTGGATTGTCTTGGTAAAAGAGTGCACGGGCAACTCAGTTGCCGTGGCAACTTGCACAACGGGGTTGCCTTGGCAACTAATCGATGGTTGCCTGGGCAACTACTTGGGCGTCTGGGCAGCAATCTTCAAGGTTCAGCAGAGCGTTCTTCAATGGTTTCTTCTTATCCCTAAGTCGAAACTCTAGCTACTTGTGCATGCCTTGATAATACATCCCTGCGTGAATCAAGGGTGAACAACAACCAATCTTGCGCTCCTCTTAGCCGTTGAAATCCTTAACTTATTCCTAAGCCGGATTAATCTTCACCATCAATAGATTGAATAAAGATCATATTCATTCATTTCTTGAATCTAACTCTCCCGATATTAGATAAATAGATGAAATCACGAGATCCTCTCCCAATTCACTCGCAACAAGAATAAGAACCAAGAATGAATAAACCTTGAAATAGAAAAGTGCAAACTCTTATTACCTAAACAAAAACCAATAGTTTCTCACAAACACAAAACACAATAACCATAGCCAAGTAGATTTAGTTCATGGCTAGGTTCCAAAGAAACACAAGATAAACAATCCCTAGCATGAACCCAATCGAACAAGAAAGAAAAGGATGAAGGAGGAGGCTTGTCGAAATCCTCCTTGCCCTAGATGCTTGTCGAAAATTCTCTCATCTTACCCTCCTTGGACTTGTCGAAATTTCCCTATCTTTCTCTCTCTATCTGTATCTTGTCGAAATCTCTATCTTATTTATAGGGCTAGGCCAAAGTCCTTTTTTGAGGAGGAGTTTAAGTTGGAATTAAATTATCTTTAAAGAATATAATTCTTTATTATAATTGTATTCCTACTAGAACTTCTCCTATCTTCTTGGAATTTAATTCTTCTTTAATCTCTGCATGGAAATCAAATTCCTTTGGGTTTGGGCTTTGCTCCACGTCATCTTGGGCTTGTTTAGTCATCAATTTCGACTACCATATCACATTTTCTCTTGTCGACAATTGCCATGGCAACTGACTTGGCGTCTCCTTCATGCATTGCCCTGGCAACTAGCTCGGCATCTCCTTCATGCATTGCCCTGGCAACTAGCTCGGCATTGCTTTGGCAAGTGATCCTGCACATACACACACAAAGCACACCATAGCAGCATCTTTTCCACAAAAACTACCAAGTTATGTAATCAAGCTCAACGATGGAAGGAAACATGGATTCATGCATGAATAGCTAACTATGCAACTAATATGAGCCTAAGTCTAACAATAATATGAGTAAAAGGGTAAGGAAAATAGTACTTTTGAACACTTATCACACCCCCAAACTCGAACTATTGCTTGTCCTCAAGCAATGCAAACTCATAATTACCTGCCAAGACTTCAATTTTCACAAACTTAGCTTTGAACTTGATTTCAATTCTCTGAACCGGGGCACAAAGTATGATTGGCTTTTTATTTTTCGGAAAACTTAGGAGTTCCTCGGAATCAAACTATAATGCTTGTGAGTGTGTGCGGAGTTGTGTGCAAGTTGATTTTTCGGATTCTATGTAAACAATAGGTTTTCAAATTACTTCATTGGGTTCTTTTTAACATGTTTTAACTAGAGCCAGTTTTGGGCACCTCTAGCGTTTTGTTTTTAGTTTTATTAAGTTAATTTATTCGACAAGAGCCGGTTTCGGGCACCTCTAGCTAAATTTTTTTTAACACATACTAGAGCCAGTTTCGGGCACCTCTAGTGATCAATTTTTTTAGCACATGCTAGAGCCAATTTCGGGTACCTCTAGCATTCATCCAATTTTTATTCTAATCCCCCAATTTGTTAATTATCCACCTAAGTTTACTAGAATTCCTTAAATCAATCAAACCACAACAGTGTTTCACCAAAATTAGCATCATAGTAAAATTCTAAGTTTTTCCATGGTTATCCTAGAATAAAAATTCTATCAATTAAGTGCATTGGCAAAGTCATCATCGAATATTCATCAAATCTAAGCAATTCTTGTTTCAGTTAAGGGCATGGCAAGCAATTTATGTATCCTAACTGTAATACTTAAGATGAATGTAACTAAACATGGTAACTACTAATAACAATCCCCCCTAAACTCGAGTGAGGCATTGTCCTCAATGCATGCATTAAAGAAAAATAAAAATAACGAAAAATAAAAATAAAAATGCATATGAGGACTTACTCCGAGAGTTCGTCATCGTAGATGATTAGTTTCCTTTTGGTCGGTGTCTTGATTCTCTTGCTTGAACACGATGGTTGTTTTCTTGTTGCCGGTGGTGGAATCGATCCTCGTACGGGGTTGTCCTCATCGTCCTCTTCATCAATGTCAATGGCTTTTCGCTTGGAGGATTCAATTGTTGCGGTCTTTATTGGTTCAATGGAGGACTCGTTCGAATCTGAAAAATTAGAAAATGATTCCGTAGGAGTTGATTTGGGCATAGGTGCTTTACCTTTGGCTTTTGCAGTGGTTGCCGAGATGTCTTTAGCTTTGGTTGCCGTGGCATCTTCAGGGTTGATTGCCGTGGCGTCAGCTTGTACATGCACAAAGTAGGTTGCCGTGGCATCATCTGTTGAGGTTGCCGTGGCGACTGCTTTATTGGTTACTGGGGCAAGGATCTCGACGGGAAAGATTGGGAACGGCACGCAATTGTCCGGGTACTTTTCTAGGATGACTTAGTGTAATCACTCATTTTCACTTGTAAATATATTAATATTGCATGTATATTTATTATATGAATGTTACTAATATAAGGTGGTGTGTGCATGTATAAGCTATTTATACGTATTAGGGGTGTATGTATGTCGCGTATGTATCTAGAGTATGAGCGTATTTGATTAATATATATATAGATGTTATGTTAATTATATGTATGATTATACGTACGTATACTAGAATATTATATTAATTAATGATTGTATAATATAAGTATACATTTTCGTATGTATATGTATTGCTGTTATAATTATATTATTATTATTATTGGGCTGACAAAATGAAAAGAATTAAATATATTAAACCCAAATAAATTTACAGTCCAATTACAAATCCAATTGCAAGGCCCGGTTGGCCCAAATCTGAATCTTATCTAATTACAATGTGCAGGTAACTGTGGGCCGTTGGATCAAGATCTTGATCCAACGGCCACGATGCAACCAGGAGGTCAAAAATATCTGCCAGGCGCGTGTTCCACACGTATGGACCGTTCGAGTGCCACGCGCGCGTGTGGTCCACGCGCGGTCGCTTTAACATCCCACGCGCGCGTAAGATCCACGCGTTCTGACTCCTCGACTACGGAGCTCCAAGTGGCAAAATCTGAAGCCGTTTCATCGAATCGAGGCTTCATCCAGGCCGATCGTTCTTCAAGCCATCTCGACCGTTAGATCAGATCTGATCTAACGGCCGAAAACGCGTCTGGCCGCTGGCAGAATGTCCATACCGCCACCGCGCCGATATTCAGTCCCCGTGTTCAGAATATGCCCAAGACAACAAGCAAAGTGTCAGTTCAGATCTGAAAAAGAAGATGCAACTTGCAACAAACAGAGAATAATATATATGAAACGGGGCTTTTGTAACGGGGGGCGAAAAAAAAACGAGAGGAACAAAAAAAAGAGAACGAAGATCTTGTAATACAAAAAAAATCTGAAAGTTGTAAACATCCAAGATAATCAAAAGACAGTGCAGTGGTAAATTTTTGTCTCTTTTTCTTACTTGTTTTCTTTACATGCATATACGAAATAGAACAAAAAAACAGAAACAAAAAAAAGGAAGTAGTCTTACCGGTGTTGTTTGTGGGTCTTCCCTTCCTCAGTGATAAGCCTTTCGGCTTCTATAAGCCAGATCTGGTGAACTAAAGGGAGGAGAAGACCCTTTGTAGTTTTGTTTTGGTCTAAAAAAAATATTTTTTGTGGTTCGTATTTCCTAAATCTAGGGCGAATAAAGGTATATCCTCTGAATCCAACCACGGATTCATGTTGAGGACGAAAAGAAGGTTATTTTGGGGTATTTTAGGAGCCTGCCGGCGCCGGTTAGCGGCGGCCGGCCGCCGGATTCTGGGTTTCAGAAGAACAAAGGAGAGAAAATGAAGAACACCGTTCTTGCAAAACCAAAAAAAATGAGACGAATGACCAAAATCTGATTTCGGCCTAAAAAGGGGTTTTTATAGTTATTATTATTTTGCTAAATGGGTAAATTACGCACTTAACCATCCCGCGTTTTCAATATTTTCGTTTTTGTCTCGTCGTATGGTATAATTACAATCCCAGTCCCCCTGATATTTCAAAAGTTTACAATCTAGTCCCTAAATTACACCGAATCAGTTTCTAAATGGTAAAATTACGCTCTTAACCATCCCGCGTTTTTGAATTTTTCACTTTGAGTCTGCCCCTTGGTCTAATTACAATTATGGTCCTTTTAGGTTTTGTTTGTTTCGCAATTTCGTCCTTAAATTACATATTATTGCTCTTTAATTTCTGCCACTGACTTTTGTTTTTCTTTCATTTCAGTCATGTATTCTTTGTAAATACTCATGTTCGTATTATAATCGTATATGTTGATGTATTCTATTATTTTATTTTATGTCCCTCGTATATGACTCGTATTTTATGTTTACATGTATATATTAAGATTATAATGGTCATGCGTCTTTTTATCCGGTTATTCATATTAAGCATGTTATGTTTTAGTTGATTCGTACATGGCGTATTTAGTATTTTTATATGTGTGTGTGTTTTCTTGTTTTTATGGTTACATGTTAGTGTATTTACCCTTTTTGTACGATATGTGGACCCGTATATGTTGAAATATGTTTTATTACCAGTATGCATGTCTTTTTGAAATACTTGTTCGTCTATACGTACTTATTCCTGCCTTGTTATTTTGACATATTATAGTTGTTTTTATCTATTATTTAGAATAATATGTATATATACATGTTTTAGTCTAGAATATCATTTATGTTAGATTAGTATTCTAGTATGTCAATATTTATTATATTTAAATATTTTGCCATGTTTTACATTTTTGCCACTAAGATTGCATATCGAGATATAACTTGTTAATGCGGTGTCCTTTTATCCGAGCGTAAACGGGGCCAATATCAAGCGTAGTGATAGTGGTTGGGCGTTTATTCTCGGGTAACGGGACCCTTAAAATTAATTCGCAATTATGACCGAATTTTAAAATAATTGTCACTCTAATCCGGAAAATCCAATATTAATAAAGCGGTAATTATTAAAGTACCAATTTTGGGCGGTGTGGGGGTGCTAATCCTTCCCCATCCGTAACCGACTCCCGAACCCAACACTTTTTGAATCTCTGGTTTTATGGTGTCCGGCCTACCTAAGTGGCCGGTGGCGACTCCATTTTTTTTAAACGCGGTTTTTAAAAAAAACCCATGGAATAAATATTTTATATCAAAAAAATCACAAACACCTTTCAAACACTTTCGAAAACCCCTCGTTTTTATTTAGCGATTTGAAAGAAGAGGACATCGCTACACTTGGGTGATGGCATTGTTGTGCTCCTTCATGTACCGCATGAACATTAGTTGCCGGTCTTCAATTTGCCTTAGGTGGCTTGCCAATGGGTGCAAAAGTGCTTCAAAGTGTCCCGGGGTTGGTGGCCGAGTTGCCCTGGCGTTAGGTGCTTGGGCATTATGAATTGTCGGGGCGGCAGGAGTTGCCGTGGCAATTGGAGGCTTTGAAGAATCTCCCGATGCCTCTCCCATTAGCTTTCGGATTAGTGCTTGATTCCAACCAGACTTGGGTAGGGCCTTTTCATCGGTGGACTCACTTGGGACATGCATCTCCTTGCAAAGATTAGAAATTAAGCAAGGGAAGAAAAGGGAACCCTTATCTTTTGAGTTGCATACAAAAATCTCATCACAAATAATTTTTCCAATGTTAATGATGCGATTATGCAAAATAGAATGTATGAGCAAAAGACGTGGTATATCAACGGTAGTATTGTGTGTGGTGGGCATTAAAGAAGTTTTAACAAACTTATTCTATAGTTTTGCCTCGGGTTTAAGCCGAAGACGATTTACCGTGCCCTTGTATTTACCGTCATTCCAATGAGTTCCCGGTTGAGTGAGTTCTTGAAGCACCTTGTCGAGTTGCTTGGGATTGATTTGATCAACGAAGGCTTGATGCTCGTCCTTCTCAATGTAAAGTCCGTAAAAGGTGTTGATGCTTTTGGGACTTATAAGTATGGCCTTGTCACGAACAAAAACATAAGGATTATCCAGGTTAGGTGAGTGAGCATAGAATTCTCTTACCCATGAGATGTTACCCGGTTCCGGTTGATGGCAAAAGATTTGCCACTTTTGATGTGCAATCCTCTCGAAGATGAATGGTTCAAGGCCGAAATCTTGATGAGAGTTGGAGTATTCAAAACCTTGTTCTTCATGAATCTTTCGGCTTTCAAACTTGGATTGAAATCTTTCTTGAACCACCGGTGTAGCAAACTTCTTGTATCTTGGTTCTTTGGTGGAACTTGGATGAACTAAAAGTTTAATCTTGGATGCCATGGATGATCTTGGTTGTGAGTAAAAACAAAGAAAAGAAAAGAAAAGAAAAGAAACTAAAAAGTTGCAAGATAGAAAGTAGGAATAGGTTAAGGGTGATGGTTTTATAGAAAAGATAGGTGGGTGGGATTAGGGGAAAACGAAAAAGGGTTTAGAGTTTGGTAGAAGTTGTCGACAAGGGGTTTTGGTTAGGATGAATTGGAGGCTTTATATAAGCCTTAGATTCAGCCCATTAGTTTCCTTGTTGAAGATGTTTTCCTACTTGGTTTAGAATTCCTCTTTATCTTGAACTTCTTTTCCTACAATTCAAAGACAAATCAAATAAGGATTAAAATAAAAGATAAACTAATAAAGAAAATAAATAAAGATGTGTAATAGGATTCTTAAACTTAAATAAAAAAAATCTATCCTAAAAACTACTAATAATCGGAAATATATATATAAAAATAAAAAAAATCAAAAAAAAAATAAAATAACTAATTAATCGAAAAATAAAAATAAATAAATAAAAATAAAAATATCAAAAGGGAGAGCATGCTCATGCATCTCCTAAGTTGACCACTTTCTTGTTACGTTCCACATGGGCACCATTGTAGTGCTTCAATCTTTGTCCATTAACTTTGAATTCATGGTTGTCAGAGATGGACTTGATTATCACGGCACCATGGGAGAATGGTTTGACGACTTCGAATGGTCCCGACCATCTTGATTTCAGCTTTCCCGAGAAAAGTTTTAGCCGAGAATTGAATAGGAGAACTAGTTGCCCTGGCGTGAATTGACGTGGCAATAGTTTCTTGTCATGCCATCGCATTGTTATAGGCGAGTGCGCGGAATTCTTCTATCTCATTGAGATCCATCAAATGCTTTTGTCCGGCACTTTCCCAATCCATATTCACGGTCTTGATTGCCCAGTATGCCTTGTGTTCGATTTCCACCGGTAGATGGCATGTTTTGCCATAGACAAGACTGAAGGGAGACATACCTAAGGGTGTTTTGAATGCAGTGCGATATGCCCAAAGTGCGTCATCTAGTCTTAATGACCAATCCTTCCTTGAGGGATTTACAACTTTCTCGATTCCCTTCAACTCCCGGTTGGAAATTTCTGCTTGCCCGTTGGTTTGTGGGTGATATGCCGTGGCGATCTTGTATGATATGCCGAAGCGTTGCAACATCTTGGCAATTAGTCTGTTGTCAAAATGCTTGCCTTCGTCACTGATAATTGCTCTCGGCATCCCAAACTGTGTAAATATGTTTTTCTGCAAGAATCGTTGCACGATCTTGGAATAGTTGTTGGGAACTGCAGCTGCCTCAACCCATTTAGACACGTAGTCGACGGCAAGTAGAATGTAGGGGTTGCCAAATGAAGATGGGAAAGGTCCCATAAAATTGATCCCCCATACATCGAACAATTCCACCTCGATGATGTTCTGGAGCGGCATCTCATGTCGTCTAGAGATATTGCACGTCCTCTGGCAACGATCACATTGCTTGTAAAAGTCTTGGGCAACTTTGTACAATGTTGGCCAATACAAATCGGATTGCAACACTTTGGCCGCAGTACGAGTTCCTCCAAAATGTCCTCCATAGGGTGAAGAATGGCATTGCCGGAGTACATTCTGTTGCTCTTCTTCAGGGACACATCTGCGTATAACCTGATCTGCACATTGTTTAAACAAAAGAGGCTCGTCCCAAAAGTAATGCTTAGCATCATGGCGGAACCGCTTCTTCCCTTGGTGAGTAATGCCATAAGGAAAAACACCACAAACAAGGAAATTAACTAAATCCGCGTACCAGGGTATTGCCGAGGCATGTGCTACCGTGGCGACTGCTCCCAGAATTACCGAGGCGTGCGCGTCAAAGACTGCTGCGGCGTCGAGAGTTGCCGAGGCGTCGAGGGTTGCCGAGGCGTGCGCATCCATGGTTGCCGAGGCAACTAAAAGTTGTTCATCCGGGAATGCATCGCATATCTCTAGATCCGCGTCCTCCTCCTTATTGCGTTCCAAACGTGATAAGTGATCGGCCACTTGATTTTTTGTTCCTTTCCTGTCCTTAATTTCAATATCAAATTCTTGTAAAAGTAATATCCAACGAATCAAACGAGGTTTAGCATCCTTTTTAGCAAATAAGTATTTGATTGCCGAATGGTCCGTATGAACAATTACCTTTGTACCAATTAAATAGGATCAGAACTTGTCAAATGCGAAAACTACAGCTAGTAACTCTTTCTCCGTTGTTGTGTAATTCACTTGAGCACTATTAAGAGTTTTACTAGCGTAGTATATCACATGGAAGGTCTTACCTGTGCGTTGGCCTAGGACTGCTCCTACCGCGAAATCACTTGCATCACACATGAGCTCAAAAGGTAGCGTCCAATCTGGTGGAATGACAATGGGTGCCGAGGCAAGCTTTTTCTTTAGGGTTTCGAATGCTTGGTTGCAAGAATCATCAAAATCGAAGACTTTATCCTGTTCAAGCATATTACACAAGGGTTTAGTGATTTTAGAAAAATTATGAATGAACCTCCTGTAAAAACCTGCATGTCCGAGAAAACTTCGAATTCCTTTAACCGAACTTGGTGGGGGTAATCTCTCGATCACGTCCACCTTGGCTTTGTCTACTTCAATTTTCTTGGATGAAATCTTGTGGCCGAGAACTATTCCTTCATCTACCATAAAATGGCATTTCTCCCAACTGAGGACTAAATCCGTTTCTTCACATCTTGCCAACACCCTCTCTAAATTTTCGAGACAATTGTCGAAGTCATTACCAAAAACAGAAAAATCATCCATGAAGATCTCAAGGAAGTCTTCGACCATGTCTGAAAAGAGTGCCATCATGCATCTTTGGAAGGTTGTCGGGGCGTTACACAATCCGAACGGCATCCTTCAGAAGGCATAAGTACCGTATGGGCATGTGAAGGTTGTCTTTTCTTGATCTTCTGGTGCTATGGCAATTTGATTATAACCTGAATAACCATCAAGAAAACAATAAAAGGGTTTACCTGCAAGACGGTCAAGCATTTGATCAATAAAGGGTAATGGGAAGTGATCTTTCCTAGTGGCTTTGTTTAGCTTTCGATAATCCATACAAACCCTCCAACCGGTCACAGTCCTGGTTGGAATAAGTTCATTATTTTCATTGCTTACCAATGTTACACATTGTACCGGACTTACCCACGTACTATCAGAGATAGGGTATATAATGCCGGCGTCAAGCCACTTGATGATTTCTTTCATTACAACCCCTTTCATGGCATGATTCAGTCTCCTCTGGGCTTCAATTGAAGGTTTGTGATCATCTTCCAACAAAATCTTGTGCATGCACACTGCCGGGCTAATTCCCTTCAAGTCAGCAATTGTCCACCCTATTGCCTTTTTGTGTAGCTTCAACTTCTTGATCAGCTTCTTTTCCTGCTCAGGCTGTAACTTAGAAGAAATAATTACAGGCAATGTTTTATCGGTTCCTAAGTATGCATATTTTAGTTGCTCTGGCAATTGTTTCAACTCAAGAATCGGTGGTTGTTCAATAGAAGGTTTTTCGAGTTTAACTTCCTTACCTGAGTAATCCAGTGGTTCAAAGTATGTACCTGGTCGATTGACTAGCCAATTTGCCTCTTCTTGTTGTTCCTCATCGACCGGTTCTTCATACTCCTCAGGTTCCTCTTGATCGGCAATGTAGTTACCGAGACAACTAAATTCCTCATCGAAGTTAAACTCTGTCGTGGCATGAAGTAGTTGGCATTCTTCTGGATCATCGGCATGCCTTAGTGTTTGGAACACATTTAGTTTAACTTGCTGGTCATTCACCCTCATTGTGAGTTCTCCCTTTTCAACATCGATCAAGGTTCTCCCTGTTGCTAGGAATGGTCTCTCGAGAATGATGGGTGCATGCTCATCTGCTTCACAATCCAAGACAATAAAGTCAAGCGGGAAAAATAAATTTATCAACTTTTACCAGTATGTCCTCGATTTTTCCCTCTGGATGCACATAAGATCTGTCGGCTAGCTGCAGCATAACTGTTGTAGGTCTTGCCTTCCCGATTCCTAGTTTCTGGAAAACTGATTTAGGCATCAAGTTTATGCTCGCCCCAAGGTCGCATAATGCTTTCCCGCAATAGTGGTTTCCATTAGAACAGGGTATTGTGAAACTTCCGGGATCCTTCAACTTAGGTGGCATACGATTGTGCAACATTGCCATGCATCCCTCTGTTGCGGCAACTGTTTCAAACTCCCCTAGCCTTGTTCTCTTGGACACAATGTCTTTAAGAAACTTGGCATAGTTTGGCATTTGTTCAATTGCTTCCACCAATGGCAAGTTGATGTGGACTTGCTTTAGGATATCAAGAAACTTCTTGAATTGGTATTCTTGCTTTTGTCGCTTCAACCTTTGTGGGAATGGTGGTGGAAGTCGGATATCTTCAATCCTTTCATTGCTTTGAAATCTGATTGACGGCATTGCCGGGACATCTGGAGTTGCCGAGGCGTTATCAACTGGGGTTGCCGAGGCGCGGTAATTCCTGGTTCAGCATCTGAGGCTTTGCTGCTAGGTTCGTCTTGATCTTTTTTTGGAGTTTTGTTTGATGAGCGGTTTTGAGCCTCTCTAAGTTGTTGGCCACTTCTAGTGGTGATTGCCTTACATTGCTCATGGCCAGTTCCTCTTGCGACTTCAGTATCGCTAGGTAAACCTCCTTGCGGTCTAGTATTCAGATTTTGAGCAAACTTGATTTTCCAATGATTTGATTGCCGCCTCTTGGTTTTGCAATCTCATCTCGGTCCTGTTAATAAAAGCATCAGTTCTTTTTATGAAATTACTATTCTCAGCCATACAAGATTCAGTTTTCATCATAAAAGCATTTAGAGAATTTTCCAAAGAACTAGATGTCGTCGGTTGTTGCTGCGGCATCTGTTGCCGTGGCATATTCTGCTGGAATCCCGATGCTTGTGCATTCTGATTGTTCTGGTTTAGAGCATTGTTGGGATTACTCCATGAAAAATTCGGGGTGCTTCTTCCAAGCTGGATTGTATGTATTGGACATCACATTGTTGTTCCGATTGTAATTCCCCACATAGAAGCTGGATTCCAGATTCTGCATACATTCAGAAGAATTATGGTTATCACCACATAACTCACAAAAAAAATCCATTACCTTGACTTCATGTGTGTTGTTTGGTTTTTGCATGTTCTGGACCAGCTTGGTTAAAGTGGCCAATTGTGCCGAAATTGAATCTGATGATCGTAGTTCATGTATTGTGCCTTGGCATCTAACTCCTCCTCTTCTAGTAGATGGGAATTGATAATCATTCTTGGCCAGCCTGTTTAAAATTTGCATTGCTTCCTCCGGCGACTTATCTAAGAGTATGTCGTTTGCCGAGGCATCTAGCATCATCCTTGTTGGTGTATTCACGGTGTTGTAAAACATTGTTACTTGAGTCCACACCGGGAATCCGTGTAGGGGGCATTTGTGTAGAAGTTCTCTATATTGCTCCCAAGCCTCATACATGGATTCATCATCTGCCTGTCGAAAAGAAGTAATGTCGTTACAAAGCTTATCAATCAAATTTGTAGGATTAAATCTAGCAAGGAAATCACGACAAAGATCAGTCCAAGATGCTATTGATCCGGCAGGAATGCTATTCAACAATGCTTTCGCCCTATCCCTCAGTGAATAGGGGAATAATGTTAATTGTAAGACATCGGGGGTGACTCCGTGTATTTTGAACGAGTTGCAAATCTCGAGGAAAGATTTTAGATGTTGCCGTGCATCTTCAGTTGCTGAGCCGCCAAATTGACCTATTGTGTTGATCATATTAAACATTACCGGTCTCAACTCAAAGTGGTCGGCTTCAATTTCAGGTGCGACAACTCCTGGGTTAAGTCCATCAAGATAGTCTCGAATAGTTACATTTGTTGCAAGAATCACTCCTCCTCCTCCCGCTCGAACATCTTGATTCATATTGCCGTCTTGATTTGCCATTGCTTCTCTTATCCTTCGTCTAAGTCTTTGTAAGGTTCGTTCGATTTACGGATCAAAGGGATATTACGGTGAAGTCGGTCTCATACTGGTCATATACCAATGCAAAACCAAAGTTTGTTAGCCCTTTGAATTTTAAACAAGAAAAATAAAAGAAAGTGCAAGAAAATAAAAACAAAGTCGCTATTGCCAATCCCGACAACGGCGCGCAAAAACTTGTTGCGCGTAATAAGTGTTACGCAAATGTGCAAGTATACACGTCGCAAGTTATAGTATAAAAGATATCGTCTCCACGAGGATTGGTGCTACTTCAAGAATCTAGTCTCTTAATTGTAAAAAGTAAAAACACAAATAAAGGATTATAGAAGTTTAACTAATAACTAATCTAGAAAGCAATAAAGTAAAAGAAAAGATGAATTCAAAATGAGAGAGAGATAGGCCAGGTTATCGTGAGTTGAGGTGTGATAGCCGATTGGATTGTCTTGGTAAAAAGAGTGCGGGCGGCAACTCGGTTGCCGTGGCAACTTGCACAATGGGGTTGCTTTGGCAACTAATCGATGGTTGCCTGGGCAACTAGTTGGGCAACTACTTGGGCGTCTGGGCAGCAATCTTCAAGGTTCGGCAGAGCGTTCTTCAATGGTTTCTTCTTATCCCTAAGTCGAAACTTTAGCTACTTGTGCATGCCTTGATAATACATCCCTGCGTGAATCAAGGGTGAACAACAGCCAATCTTGCGCTCCTCTTAGCCGTTGAAATCCTTAACTTATTCCTAAGCCGGATTAATCTTCACCATCAATAGATTGAATAAAGATCATATTCATTCATTTCTTGAATCTAACTCTCCCGATATTAGATAAATAGATGAAATCACGAGATCCTCTCCTAATTCACTTGCAACAAGAATAAGAACCAAGAATGAATAAACCTTGAAATAGAAAAGTGCAAACTCTTATTACCTAAACAAAAACCAATAGTTTCTCACAACCACAAAACACAATAACCATAGCCAAGTAGATTTAGTTCATGGCTAGGTTCCAAAGAAACACAAGATAAACAATCCCTAGCATGAACCCAATCGAACAAGAAAGAAAAGGATGAAGGAGGAGGTTTGTCGAAATCCTCCTTGCCCTAGATGCTTGTCGAAAATTCTCTCCTCTTGCCCTCCTTGGACTTGTCGAAATTTCCCTATCTTTCTCTCTCTATCTGTATCTTGTCGAAATCTCCATCTTATTTATAGGGCTAGGCCAAAGTCTTTCTTTGAGGATGAGTTTAAGTTGGAATTAAATTATCTTTAAAGAATATAATTCTTTATTATAATTGTATTCCTACTAGAACTTCTCCTATCTTCTTGGAATATAATTCTTCTTTAATCTCTGCATGGAAATCAAATTCCTTTGGGTTTGGGCTTTGCTCCACGTCATCTTGGGCTTGTTTAGTCATCAATTTCGACTACCATATATCCTTTGCTCTTGTCGACAATTGCCATGGCAACTGGCTCGGCGTCTCCTTCATGCATTGCCCTGGCAACTAGCTCGGCATCTCCTTCATGCATTGCCCTGGCAACTAGCTCGGCATTGCTTTGGCAAGTGATCCTGCACATACACACACAAAGCACACCATAGCAGCATCTTTTCCACAAAAACTACCAAGTTATGTAATCAAGCTCAACGATGGAAAGAAACATGGATTCATGCATGAATAGCTAACTATGCAACTAATATGAGCCTAAGTCTAACAATAATATGAGTAAAAAGGGTAAGGAAAATAGTACTTTTGAACACTTATCAATACTCATGCAATCATAAACCAACCGATCACATGCACAACAACATCATGATATGGTTCTAGAACATTACCAGCTCATTTAAATATAAACCAGTGCATTCACATCATCTCATTGCAAGGCACACAAACGATCTCAATTACATAAACAAAACACATCGAAAATTCATCCTTATATTATTTACATACAAGCCAACTACCCTGCCCAGATTAAATACATATAGACTTTATTCTACTGCAACCTCTATAGAGTTAACAAAACATAATTTCAAAACATACATTAGAAGCTTCGGGTGACCTTGCTGGATCTCCTAGCTAGAGCTGGCAGGGAATTAAGCTAAGGAATGAAACAGGGTGAGTAGTCAGAAAGGTAATATCACAAGCAATTCAATTAACTAGAATGTGTAATATTAAATGTATAATCATAGTCAAGCTATCAGAATAGACTAACTATCCATCATAGTTAGTTCTCATCTCATTATTTTCAACCGAACATAAAGATCCATTGTATCAAATACCATTGTCTCATATGCTTATATAATGTGGTCACCAATATACAACTTCTCATATAGAATTTGCAATTCTAGCAACCTCTACGGTTGATCTAATATTAGGCAAACATTCGAAGATGCTTAAAATACAAGCAATCATATTTGAGACCTTCGATACAGACTAGAATACATTCTAGAATCACCAATGTAACCATTTTATTAGTAGGCAGTGACATTCTTGTCATTGAATCATTCACATTAATGTCGATTAGGGGTACAATTGTACCTTTTAGGGGACCTTAGTACTATATTTCAGGCTGAGCTCAAGGGCATATCCTGTTAGCATGCAATTTCGACTAGACCAGGACTAGACGCATCCTTCTAGTGATCTTTATTAACTCTAACTAGGTATTCACGATTCAAAGTATGTATATAAGCATGTAACAAACACTCCACAAACATCCAGGATGCCTTTTTTGGCATTCAATTCATTATTTCATAACATGTCTAAAATCTACATTTAACATACATGTTACCTTGATACTTGCCTTCTAAAGATTTCCAAGACACATACAAGCAAGTAAGGCGATGGAGCCTTCTCGACATTCGAATAGTTTAACATTTATGCAACAATTTAAACAATTTAACACGGGCTACACTCACAGATTTTTTTAGCTATACTTGTTCTTGGATCACAACTCATTTTTTCCTCTCGTCTTCTTGACCAAATTCTTTTTTGTCTAATTAACAATAATTAAATCATACATTAGAGTAATTCAATATCACTTGACTTGTCTATGAGCTTCACACACAATTGTTTTAATCAAGTGTCAAGGTGATACATTCAAAGCATCCAATTAACACTAAATTTCTAACCAAGAATGCAACTCAATAATCTAGGGCATTATCATACACATAAAATAGTCTTCTAGTTATCCAACCATTCGAATCTGCCCCTAACATTTACATAGCCTAGTCGAACAATAACAAACCAGTCCCCAAACTGTCATGTTTAAAATAGGGCTCAATTATATTTAATTAATTGCTTCCATACAATTGAAAGCCATTCAATTAGTCCCTTAATTCAAGTATAATGTTACCAACAATTTAGCCATTCGAATTTTAGCAAAACAGTCCCTAAACTAAGCTGTTAAAACAGGGCAATTTCATTGCTTAATTAAACTATCCAACTATAAAAACAACCCTTGAATTAGATTCTTTCAATTCCATTATATCCAATTATCAAGTATTCACATGCATACACCTTCTATTGCAAGTAACCAATTTCATGACTACAATTCCTACTCATTTATTCATCAAGCAGGGTAGTTCCAAAACATATTGAATTCGGCCAAATACCCTCGATATCTAGGTAGGTTCGAATGTATATAAACATCCCAATTAACATTTCAATTTTGTACTCAGTTCACAACTTAATCAATCTCAATACTAGCATAGTTTATTCATCAATCACACTAACAATTTTAGGTAACCACTCAGCAATCATCAACATTCAACCAAATATAACAATCGACATGAAAAGGTCAATCTATAACTCTTTTATACAACATTCATACTTCATAATCAAGGGGTTTACAGGAAGGAAGCTTCCAAGCTTATACGATTAAACAATGTTAACAAGAATTTACTTACTCCAAAATGAAGAACACTAAGAAATTTTAGCATCTAGCAACCGAGACCTCAAGGTTCATCAATGGTGGTTCTATAATTCCTTTCTATTGATCCTCTTGATTCGGCCGAGAGAGACAATGAAGGAGAACAAACTATTTGTTTGTCTCCTCATGAATTGAAATCCATATGTCCACCGTCCCTTGAGCCATATCATCAAGCCCCAAATGTGTTTTATGATTATCATGCAAACATCAAATTCTATAATTCCCACATTTTGGTCCTTTAGATTCTACTCTCCTATTCCTCAAGGAGTTCAAATTGGTCCAATATGAGCCATTACTATGTATTTAATGTAACTCACTTCATTTACGAATGGAATGTTACAAATCTCTCCCCCTAAAAAGAAAATTTGTCCCAGAATTTACCTGAAAGAAAAAGATCAGGATATTGTTTTCTCATAGAAGATTCAGACTCCCAAGTTGCCTCTTTATTCCCATGATTCCTCCACAGAACTTTGACAAGTGATATTGTTTTGTTTCGAAGTTGTCTATCTTCGCGGTCAAGGATTTGAATTGGTTCTTCATCATATGTCAAGTCTTGATTCAATTCAACTTCATCAGGTTCAAGAACATGGGAAGGATCAGATCGATATCTACGAAGCATTGACACATGAAATACATTATATATTTTGTTGAATTCTTCTGGAAGGGCTAACCGATAAGCAACAGGGCCAATCCTTTCTGTTATTTCGAAAGGTCCGATGAACCAAGGGCTAAGTTTCCCTTTCTTTCCAAATCTCAAAACTTTCTTCTATGGGGATACTTTGAGAAATACTTTATCTCCCACACTGTGTTGAATGTCATTTCTTTTACGATCAGCATAAGCTTTTTGTAGGTCAAAAGCCTCTTTCAAACGACTGTAGATTAATTGTACTTGATATTCTATTTCTCGAAGTAATTGAGGTCATAAGGCCATTTTGATAGAAGATTGTTAATTGTTATTGTATGAAAATTCGGCCAGGGGTAAGGCCTTCTCCAAATTTTTTCCAATATCAATTACACATGCCTGTAGCATGTCCTCTAGGACTTGTATAGTTCTCTTTGATTGCCCATCCGATTGAGGATGAAATGCTGTACTGTAATTGGTTCTAGTTCCAAGGGCTTTTCGTAAGGATTTCCAGAATCTAGAAGTAAATCTAGAGTCCCGATCAGAGATTATTGAAGTAGGAATGCCATGAAGTCTACTTATTTCTCGGATATACAGTTCAGCTAACTGGTCCAGACTCATGCTTATACGAACAAGGAGGAAGTGAGCAGATTTAGAAAATCTATCTACTATCACCCAGACTGCATCATTCTTTTTAGGAGATACTAGTAGACCGCTAACAAAGTCCATCGTTATTTGATCTCATTTCCATTGTGGAATTTCAATGGTTTGCAAAAGTCCCGAGGGAACCTGATGTTCGACTTTTACCTTTTGACATACAAGACATTTTGACACAAAGTCAGTTATACCAGACTTCATTCCAGGCCACCAATAAAGACTCTTTAGGTCGTTATACATCTTCACTGAACCATGATGAATTGAAAAAGAACTATTGTGGGCTTCATGACGGATTTCTCTTCTTAATTCTGGATCATTAGGAACACACATCCTATTCTTGAAATAGAGCAACCCATCCTTTTTCAGAGTAAATTCTAATTCAGAACTTTCATCCATTTTGAGCTTAAATTTGAGTAGTTCGGGGTCCGATTGTTGTAACATTCGGATTCTTGATACAATCTTAGACTGGATTCGAATGGAAGCTAGGGTCCCTTTCCTTGCAACCAATTGAAAGTGGGCATTGATGGATGATGAAGCTACATTAGATTGCAAGGAAATATTTTAGGTGACACATATATGCTATAACTCGATTAAGATTAGGGGAAAGGTTGATTAGATCAAATTCTTACCATGGGAATGTTGTCGACTGAGTGCATCAGCCATAACATTGGCTTTCCCCGGATGATAATCTATGATTAAATCATAGTCTTTAAGGAGTTCAATCCATCTCCTTTGTCTGAGGTTAAGTTCCTTTTGAGTCAAGATATATTTCAGGCTCTTATGATCGGTGTACAAATAGCATCTTTCTCCGAATAGATAATGTCGCCAGATTTTTAAGGCAAAAACCACCGCAACAAGTTCCAAATCATGAGTTGGATAGTTAAGCTTATAGGACTTTAATTGAAGGGAAACATATGCCACTACATTGCCTCCTTGCATTAGAACACACCCTAAGCCCAAATGGGAGGCATCACTAAATACAGTGTATTCTTTCCCCGATTTTGGTTGAATCAAAACTGAAGCTTGGGTTAGAACTTCTTTCAGCTGATCAAAGCTCCTTTGTTGTTCCTCAGTCCAAATAAATGGTATATCTTTACGGAGTAGCTTAGTTAAAGGTGCGGCTAAAATTGAAAAGCCCTTAACGCATCTTCGATAGTATCCGGCCAAGCCAAGGAAGCTTCGGACTTCATTTACATTCCTCGGAGATCTCCATTCAAGCACATATTGGATCTTTTTTGGGTCAACTTTGATTGCTTCAGCTGCAATTACATGCCCGAGAAAATAGACTTCAGGCAACCAAAATTCACATTTGTTGAATTTGTCATAGAGTCTATTCTCTAAGGGTTTGTAGAACAATTCTGAGATGTCTTGAATGCTCATCTTCATCTTTCGAGTAAACAAGAATATCGTCAATGAAAACCGCTACGAATTTATCCAAGTAGGGTTTAAAGGCTCGGTTCATAAGATCCATAAACGCAGCAGGGGCGTTTGTCAGACCAAAAGGCATTATGGAACTCGTAATGGCCATATCGAGTCCTAAAGGCAGTTTTGGGAATGTTAGAATCCTTTACTTTCATCTGATAGTAGCCCGATCTAAGATCAATCTTAGAAAATATTGAAGCACCCTTCAGTTGATCAAACAAATCTTCAATTCTGGGAAGCGGATATTTATTCTTAATCGCGACTTGATTAAGTTGCCGGTAATCTATGCATAGCCTCATTGATCCATCTTTTTTCTTGACAAAGAGTACTGGTAATCGTACGAGCCCCTTATCTTGCAGTTCTTGTAACTGCTTCTGAAGTTCTTTTAATTCCACGGGAGCCATTCGGTAAGGAGTAATAGATATGGGATTAACTCCCGGTTGAATATCGATCTTGAATTCAACTTCTCGAGTCGGTGGCAATCCCGGAAGTTCCTCAGGAAAAATATCAGGAAATTTAGATACAGTCATGATTGAATTTATATCAGACTCGATTTGAACAGTTCTGAGCATATCAGCAGATAAAACATTTAATCGTTTTGGCTTTTGACTAATAAGGGATATCGAATCTTTTCCCAAACCCCGTAAGTATAATTTTCTTTTATTACAGTCTACCCAAGCCTGATGTCTTCCTAACCAGTCTAAACCCGGAACTAAATCGAATTCACAGAAGGGCAGTACATAAAGATCAATAAGGAAAGGAATGTTCTGAATATGCAAAGGATAATCCCTATAAAGAACATTTAGGGTTAGACACTTCCCCACAGGGTTCGAAATTAGGAGTTCTCAATCAACAATTTTAGAATTTAGGTTCAACATATCAATCAAAGGAGAGCGAATAAAGGAATGAGTAGGTCCCGGATCAATTAAAGCATATACATGACTACTATTTAGTTCAACAGTACCTGCTATGACATCAGGTGCCTCTTCTTCATCATGGCTTCGAATTTGGTACATCCGAGTAGGGGCCCGGGACTCTTGTTGAGTGGTAGTGGCAGCCTGGCCCCGAGATCTTCCAGAGTTTCCCGATTGAGATTGTCTCGGCCCATTTCCCTTAGGAGGTATAACTTGATTCAAATTAGAAGCTACCTTAATCGGGGACTTGCCAAAGGGTTGAGGACAATCCCGGACATAATGATCCACACTTCCACACCGGAAACAGGCATTTGATTATTTCCTACACTGGCCAGAGTGATAATTTTGACAGATATTGCAGTGTCGAGATTGTGGTTCTTTACCCAAATTTCCCGAGCTATTGATAGAGACTGTAGGAGCAAAAGATTTAATTATAGTCTGAAGCTTCGGAATGTATTTGTCCCTTGGTGAAGCAATTTGGTTTTCACAATTCCTTCCTTGGCCCTTCGGCCTCTTAGAAGGCCATATCAGTTTATTATCGCCCCAAAATCTTTTATCCTTCTTGGAAAAATTCTCATTTTTTTGTTAGCAGCTTTCATATGTGATTCCATGGCGATCACTCAATTAACCAAATCTTGGAAGTTAGTTATTCTGAGGGCTATGAACATCGGCCTTAACTCATAATTTAATCCTTCGATGAACATTCTACATTTGTCCTCCCCTCTCTTGATGTATTCAGCTTCGTACTTACAATATTTACAGAAGTCACTGATGTACTGCTCTACAGGTCTTCCACCTTGCTTAAGATGTAAGAAACATCTTTTTCTTTCAGCTAAATATTGCTCACTAACATACTTCTTTTGAAATTCCTTCAGAAAGAATTCCCAGGTAACAAAATTCTGTGGAACTGTAAGGATTGTGGTTTCCCACCAATTCAAGGCTTCATCAGCAAGTAAAGCCACAGCACACTCCAACTTGTGTGGATCAGAACATTGAAGTTGTTTGGTTAGGATTCGGATAGTGGTCTCTAACTAGTACTCAGCTACTTCCGAGTTCTTCTCATCTGATCCCGTAAAAGTATAGGGTCGATGCTGAGCCAATTTGTCAATAGGAGCTTTCGAATGGCCCACTGTAGGTACATGAGGATCATTTTTCTTCATTGTAGTGATGAACTGGTTAAACATCTCAGTCATGCTGAGAAAACACTTTTTTGTATTTGATTTATTTAAGGAACCTCTTGTTGTTGTTCTACAACCTTCGAAGGATTTACTGGTTCTTGATTCAGTCTAACACTTCCTCCTTCAATAGAGAGCCAGCCGGGCTATTTCCATCCCGGGCCAGATGTGTCTCAAACATCTGAAATTAACATTTAAAGGAGATTCAATCAAACAAGGTTATAAGCACAATTATTCAACTCCTAGGTGGCACTTAGTACAATAGATGACACAACCTAGACTGGTTTAGTCTTAGGATTGACTAAACCTTAACTCTGATTACCAATTTGTAATACCCACCCTAGCCTATAAGGAGATTACACACTCAAGGTAGACGGTTTAACTTGACTAACAAGTTAGAGTTTTATTTACTTAGATTTGACATAGAAGGTAGCAAAACATTCGAACAGAAGATATAACCAACCATTTAAATAGTACTCATGAATTTCCAACTTATCTAATCAAAAGGATTAGGCCATTAAATAACAAAGAAAGTCAAGCAAAAGGTACATATGTGACATGTAACTTGTATCTCAAGCAAACACAAGACAAATCAATCAACATAATATTCAATGCAAGTTCATGGCATCAGATTTGTTATAGCAACAATTAGTCTTGAATAATGACATACCTGGCATCCAAGCAGTTCGTAACAAAGGAACTTCTCGAACAAGTCTCTTACCCCAAATGCCAAATTGAGTTACATTACTAACAAGCATAAATGTGCAAACATGTAATGACTAACCAATTGTATGATTGACTTATAAATCACTTTCAAACTCTAACTCCATCCATATCGGTCAAGAGGTAACATACTCATGCAATCATAAACCAACCGATCACATGCACAGCAACATCATGATATGGTTCTAGAACGTTTCCAGCTCATTTAAATATAAACTAGTACATTCACATCATCTCATTGCAAGGCACATAAACGATCTCAATTACATAAAAAAACACATCGAAAATTCATCCTTATCTTATTTACAAACAAGCCAACTACCTTACCCAGATTAAATACATATAGACTTTTGTTCTAGAGCAACCTCTATAGAGTTAACAAAACATAATTTCAAAACATACATTAGAAGCTTCGGGTGACCTTGCTAGATCTCCTAGCTAGAGCTGGCAGGGAATTAAGCTAAGGAATGAAACAGGGTGACTAGTCAGAAAGGTAATATCACAAGCAATTCAATTAACTAGAATGTGTAATATTAAATGTATAATCATAGTCAAGCTATCAGAATAGACTAACTATCCATCATAGTTAGTTCTCATCTCATTATTTTCAACCGAACATAAAGATCCATTGTATCAAATACCATTGTCTCATATGCTTATATAATGTGGTCACCAATATACAACTTCTCATATAGAATTTGCAATTCTAGCAACCTCTAGGGTTGATCTAATATTAGGTAAACATTTGAAGATGCTTAAAATACAAGCAATCATATTTGAGACCTTCGATACAGACTAGAATACATTCCAGAATCACCAATGTAACCATTTTATTAGCAGGCAGTGACATTCTTGTCATTGAATCATTCACATTAATGTCGATCAGGGGTACAATTGTACCTTTCAGGGGACCTTAGTCCTATATTTCAGGGGTATATCCTATTGGCATGCCAATTTCGACTAGACCAGGACTAGACGTATCCTTCTAGTGATCTTTATTAACTCTAACTAGGTATTCACGATTCAAAATATGTATATAATCATGTATCAAACACTCCACAAACATCCAGGATGCCATTTTTGGAATTCAATTCATTATTTCATAACATGTCTAAAATCTACATTTAATATACATGTTACCTTGATAATTGCCTTCTAAAGATTTCCAAGACACATACAAGCAAGTAAGGCAATGGAGCCTTCTCGACATTCGAATAGTTTAACATTTATGCAACAATTTAACACGGGCTACACTCACAGATTTTTTTCAGCTATACTTGGTCTTAGATCACAACTCCTTTTTTCCTCTCGTATTCTTGAACAAATTATTTGTTGTCTAATTAGCAATAATTAAATCATACATTAGAGTAATTCAATATCACTTGACTCGTCTATGAGCTTCACACACAATTGCTTTAATCAAGTCTCAAGGTGATACATTCAAAGCATCGAATTAACACTAAATTTCTAACCAAGAATGCAACTCAATAATCTAGGGCATTGTCATACACATAAATCAGTCCTCTAGTTATCCAACCATTCGAATCACCCCCTAACAATTACATAGCCTAGTCGAACAATAACAAACCAGTCCCCAAACTTTCCTATTTAAAATATGACTCAATTCTATTGAATTAATTGTTTACATACAATTGAAAGCCATTCAATTAGTCCCTTAATTCAAGTATAATGTTACCAACAATTTAGCCATTCGAATTTTAGCAAAACAGTCCCTAAACTAAGCTGTTAAAACTGGGTAGTTTCCTTGCTTAATTAAACTATCCAAACTGTAAAAACAGCCCTTGAATTAGATTCTTTCAATTCCATTGTATCCAATTATCAAGTATTCATATTCATACACCTTATATTGCAAGTAACCAATTTCATGACTACAATTCCTACTCATTTATTCATCAAGCAGGGCAGTTCCAAAACAAATTGAATTCGGCCAAATACCTTCAATATCTAGGTAGGTTCGAATATATATAAACATCCCAATTAACATTTCAACTGTGTACTCAGTTCCCAACTTAATCAATCTCAATACTAGCATAGTTTATTCATCAATCACACTAACAATTTTAGGTAACCACTCGGAAATCATCAACATTCAACCAAATATCACAATCGACATGCAAAGGTCAATCTATAACTCTTCTATACAACATTCATACTTCATAATCAAGGGGTTTACAAGAAGGAAGCTTCCAAGCTTATATGATTAAACAATGTTAACAAGAATTTACTTACTCCAAATGAAGAACACTAAGAAATTTTAGCATCTAGCAACCGAGACCTAAAGGTTCATCAATGGTGGTTCTATAATTCCTTTTTCTCGATCCTCTTAATTTGGCCGAGAGAGACAATGAAGGAGAATAAACTATTTGTTTGTCTCCTCCTGAATGGAAATCCATATGTCTACCGTCCCTTGAGCCACATCATCAAGCCCCAAATGTGTTTTATGATTATCATGCAAACATCAAATTCTATAATTCCCACATTTTGGTCTTTTCGGTTCTACTCTCATATTCCTCAAGGAGTTCAAATTGGTCCAATAGGAGCCATTACTATGTATTTAATGTAACTCACTCAAGTCATAACATATTAGGGAATTAATTTACGAATGGGATGTTACAGCGAATAAGAATATTAAGAGGATAATTGCAAAAATGATTGATGCCTATAACGATTGGCACGAAAAGCTACCGTTTGCCTTATACGCTTATCGAACCTCAGTAAGAACTTCCACTGGGGCAACACCTTTCTCATTGGTATATGGAGTAGAAGCTGTGCTACCCATTGAGGTTGAAATAACATCGCTAAATGTCTTAATGGAAGCAAAACTAGAAGAGGCAGAATGGATGCAGGCAAGATATGACCAGCTTAATCTGATTGATGAAAAGAGGTTAAAGGCGATGTGTCATGGACAAATGTACCAGAGAAGAATGATAAGGGCTCACGAGAAGAAAGTTCACCCAAGAGAGTTCAAAGAGGGGGATTTGGTTTTAAGGAAGAAGTTACCGATTCAAAGTGATTCTCGAGGAAAATGGGCACCGAATTGGGAAGAACCTTACATTGTAACAAAGGTCTTCTTAGGAAGAGCGTTAATTTTAGCCGAAATGGTTGGAGATGAACTCCAGAACCCAATAAATTCAGACTCGGTTAAAAAGTATTATGTTTAAAGAAGAAAAGAAAAAAGAGAAAGAAGAAAAAGAAGAAAAAAGAAAAAGAAAAGAGAAGAAAAGAAAAGAAAAGAAAGAAAAAGAAAAAGAAAAAATAAGAAAGAAAAAGAAAAGGGGGGTTCAAAATGAAAACCCGCAAAGGACGTTTTGAAACCAAAGGAGGATCTGAGTTGAAAACCCGTAAAGGGCAGCTCAGATAATTTGCAAAAGTAGTCCTTCCACAAATCAATCTTGGGGATTCCATACCTGGAAGTTTCATATCTTTCCACATAATCATTATTTCCAGGGTCTGCTCAGCGTAGTTGACATTCAAGGCATCTTAAGAAGTCATGACAGAAGGAGTTTTGGTTTCTGATAACTGAATGCTTATTCTTTTCCTTGTAATTTCTTTTTGTGTTTGCCACAATACTAATAAAATTTTGTTGTGTAGACCTTTTCTTTTCCCCCTTTGACATCATTCCGTAAAGCATCTTGCATTGAAATGAGAATTAAAATTTGGCATCACTTGAAATATACAAAAGATTTTTGAGCATTACTTTGAAGTTTGTCTAGAAGGGTATTAAAACTATAAGGTATTCCATGGTCAAATTTGGAGTTTAGGGCATAAAAAGCAGCAAACTTTTGAAGGGATTCAAGATGGAAATAGGTTTTGTTGAAAATCTCTGCGGAAGTCCCTTAAGAGATGTTTTGACATTACCCTAAGGCAGCATGCTTACACGAGATAATTTGTTTTCTACAACAATGAGAACAATTTTACAGACATTGAAGGAAATAGCTAAGGATATGAGACATTGGAAGAACAACAGGATTCTAGAAAGCCTGTCACCGAACATTGATGTATCAACTACAATGATAACTTGATAAAGGCTAGAAGAGTGTTGAAGAATATGAGGATAAAGCCAGTCCTTCCAACCAGGAATGCAAGATATTTGGATTGAGCGAGCAAATGTACAAAGATCGTATGAAGCAAAGAAGTACTAATAATGAGAATGGTAAAGTAGAGATGATGGAAATGACTATCTATGATTATTTTGTCAACCATCGTAGCATTCAGTTGCAACTTTCAGATGATTTCCCTTGCATTAATGATGGTAAACCAATGCATTCCCCAAATCTCCATGGAGTTTCGCTCTTGAGTGTCCTAGCAACAAGGAGCTTCCCTGTTTAATGTCAAGGAAGAAGTCACAGGAAAGGATGAATGTATTGTTTAAAGTGACGTTGAATTCATGATGTGTCATGGTGAATGAAGGAGTTAAGAGTAGGCAATGGTGAAGATTACTTTCCAAGGAATGGTCGATGGAATTTTAACAACAAAAAATTGATGAAGCCAACTAGTATTGAAAGATGAGTTATTGCAAGCTTTCTTAGTGCAAAGCCATTCAGTGTAGAGAAATGAAAAGAAATCATACTATCTTTTTTGATGGGATAGGCCAAAACAGACACTCACCATCTGTTTCCAGAGTTGAGAAAATGTTTGAGATGATATAATCCAAGTTTCCCAGAGCTTCACAGTTTTTTCTGTGCCTATTGCTTGAGAAAAAATGTTCAGAAAAAGAGCAAAAGACATCTATTCATGACTAGGCATCCCTAGGGGCATATGCATCTTAGTTGGATCATTTGTGTTGCGCGTAATAAGTGCTGCGCAATTGTGCAAGTGTACACGTCGCAAGTTAAAGTATAAAAGATATCGTCTCCACAGGGATTGGTGCCACTTCAAGAATCTAGTCTCTTGCACTTTAAAAAGTAGAAACACAAATAGGCGATTGTAGGAGTTTTAACTAACAACTAAACTAGAAAGCAATAAAGTAAAAGAAGATGTAATCAAAAGAGAGAGAATAGGCCAGGTTATCGTGAGTTGAGGTGTGATAGCCAATTGGATCATCTTGGTAAAAGGGTGCAAGGGCAACTCAGTTGTCGTGGCAACTTGCGCAGAGGGGTTGCCTTGGCAACTAATCGACGGTTGCCTGGGCAACTGGCTGGGCAACTGTTTGGGCGGCTGGGCAACAACTTCAAGATTCGGCAGAGCATTCTTCAATGGTTTCTTCTTATCCCTAAGTCAAAACTCTAGCTAATTGTGCACGCCTTAACAATACATCCCTGCGTGAATCAAGGGTGAACAACAACTGATCTTGTGCTCCTCTTAGCCGTTGAAATCCTTAACGTATTCCTAAGCCGGATTAATCTTCACCATCAATAGATTGAATAAAGACCGTACTCATTCGTTTCTTGAATCTAACTCTCCCGATATTAGATAAATAGATAGAGTTACGAGATCATCTCCCAATTCACTCGCAAACAATAATAAAAACCAAGAATGAGTAAACCTTGAATTGAAAGTGCAAACTCTTATTACCTAAACAAAATCCAATTGTTTCTCACAACCACAAAACATAATAACCTTAGCCAAATAGATTTAGTTCATGGCTAGGTTCCAAAGAAACACAAAACAAAGAATCCCTAACATAAACCTAATCGAACAAGAAAGAAAAAGATGAAGAATGGTTGAAGCCTCTTGTCGAAATCTCTCATCTTTGCTCTCTCCTGGAGTTGACGGCTTGGTCTCCATTAAATAGGAGATGGCTAGGTCAAAGTCTCTCTTGAGGAAGAAGTTAAGTTGGAATTAAATACTTTAAAAGAATATAATTCTTTATTATATTTAAATTCCTTCTAGATCTTCTCCTATCCTCTTGGGATTTAATTTCTCTTTGACCTCTTCATGGAAATCAAACTCCTTTGGGATTTAACTTTGCTCCACGTTATCTTGGGCTTATCTAGTCATCAATTTCGACTGTCATATCATCTTATCCCTTATCAACAATTGCCCTGGAAACTAGCTCGGCATCTCCTTCATGCATTGCCCTGGTGATAAGTGTTCAAAAGTACTATTTTTCTTACCCTTTTTACTCATATTATTGTTAGACTTAAGCTCATATTAGTTGCATAATTAGTCATTCATGCATTAATTCATGTTTCTGTCCACCGTTGAGCTTGATTACATAACTTGGTGATTTTTGTGGAAAAAGATGCTGCTTTGGTGTATTTTTGTGTGTATGCAGGATCACTTGCCTAAACAAGGCTAGAACTAGTTGCCAGGGCAATGCATGAAGGAGATGTCGAGCTAGTTGCCAGGGCAATGCATGAAGGAGACGCCGAGCCAGTTGCCATGGCAATTGTCAACAAAGAGAAAATGCAATAGGGATGTCGAAATTAATGACTATACAAGCCCAAGATGACGTGGAGCAAAGCCCAAACCCAAAGGAATTTGATTTCCATGCAGAGATTAAAGAAGAATTAAATTCCAAGAAGATAGGAGAAGTTCTAGTAGGAATACAATTATAATAAATAATTATATTCTTTAAAGATAATTTAATTCCAACTCAAACTCCTCCTCAAAGAAGGACTTTGGCCTAGCCCTATAAATAGCAAGGAGATTTCAACAATCAAGGGGGAGAGCAAGAGGAGAGGATTTTCGACAACTCCAAAGGGCAAGAAGGAAGAGATTTCGACAAGATAACAAGGGGGAGAGAGTTTGATTTCTTCTTCTTCTTTGCTTCCATTAGATTCATGGTTTGGGATTATTCTTTGTATATCTTTTGAGCCCAACCATGAACTAACTTGATTGGTTGGGGATATTGTGTTTTGTTGTTGTGAAAAACAATTGGATTTTGTTTAGGTAATAAGAGTTTGCACTTTTAATTCAAGGTTTACTCATTCTTGGTTCTTATTCTTGTTTGCGAGTGAATTGGGAGAGGATCTCATAACTTCATCTATTTATCTAATATCGGGAGAGTTAGATTCAAGAAACGAATGAGTATGGTCTTTATTCAATCTATTGATGGTGAAGATTAATCCGGCTTAGGAATAAGTTAAGGATTTCAATGGCTAAGAGGAGCGCAAGATTGGTTGTTGTTCACCCTTGATTCACGCAGGGATGTATTATCAAGGCATGCACAAGTAGCTAGAGATTCGACTTAGGATAAGAAGAAACCATTGAAGAACGCTCTGCCGAACCTTGAAGTTGCTGCCAGACGCCCAAGTAGTTGCCCAGCTAGTCGCCCAGGCAACCATCAATTAGTTGCCAAGGCAACCCCGCTGTGCAAGTTGCCACGGCAACTGAGTTGCCCTTGCACTCTTTTACCAAGACGATCCAATCGGCTATCACACCTCAACTCACGATAACCTGGCCTATTCTCTCTTTTTCTTTCATCTATTCTTTGAGTTTATTGCTTTTACTTTTCTCGTTAATTAAAACCTCTATTATCAATTGTGTTTTTATTTTCACAGTGCAGTAACTTAAGCAAAGTGGCCCAAACCAATCCCTGTGGAGACGATACTCGATACTCATATCACTTTATTACTTGCGACGTGTATACTTGCACATTTGCGTAGCACTTATCACACGCAACAAGTTTTTGGCACCGTTGCCGGGGATTGGCAATTGGTGTTAGTTGTTTTTGTTATTGCATTTTTTTTCTTAGTTTTACTAACTTTTCTTTTTGTTTGTTTATAAAAAAAATTTTGGTGCATTACAAGTTAAGGGACATCAACATGTCGGGAAATAAAAGCCAATCTATTCGAGAGATGATGTTGGAAGATATGAATCAATCTAATCAAGAGTTCCTTGCACCCTTTGATGATTACCTATACCAACCGAGAAAAGCCCAAAGAACTTATACCATGGAAAAATCTTGTGCTATGTGTGGAGAACATCATGTGTTTGAAAATTGCCCTCACATTTTCGGTGCATATAACTACATGGAGGACCATAGGGGGAACCAGCAGCAAAATTCTTCATGGTATGGTCAAAAAGCTCAATTTTTTTTTACCATAACAATTTTGCCGCAGCAACAGATATGCCATGGCAATGTAGTCCTTTTCAAGAGCATTCCAATTCCTTGGAGGAAACGTTAATAGCTTCCTTGGCTAGACTTGACGGATCAATTGAAGAGATTCGAGAACTATCGAAATCTATGGATACGAGGATAGCTCAGTGGGATGCAACCTTAGGGGATTCAGAAGATCAATTGGGGAGATCCACATATGTCATGGATAACATGCACCAACAATTCATTCCTAAGGATACTGACGTCCCAAGGCAAGAGGATAAGGAGCAATACAAAGAAATCTCTTTGATGTGTGAGGAACAACTAGAACCTCAAAGTCAAGAGGATGCCAATGAGAGAGACTGCCCAACACATGATGAGCTTGAACAACAAATTGCCTCGGCAATGATTGAGGAGCCTGAACAGAGTAATGCCGCGACAACACTCGGTGAAGCTGAGAACAACAATACTACAGCAAATTCTGAGGAACCTGATGCCCAGAAGGTTACAACGTTGATGTTGAAGCAGGAATGTGTAGATTGCTCTCATCTACAATTGCCACAGCAATTACACGACAACATGCAAGATCAACGAGATGATAATACTTTGCCAATGGAATATGAGCAGGTAATGGTTGAACCTTTTGAATTCTTTAAAAACTAACCTCGTCTATTGCAGGTATGTCTTGAGGAACCGAGGTTGGTAGATTTGAAGCCATCGAAATCTCTACTGATGGAGATGTTTGAGAGGCCAAAAGAAAATGGTGTTTGGATTCATAAAGCTCTTCAGAAAATTGATTCTTCCCTTGACTTAAAGCAAAATTTGACAACTGATTGCCACGGCAATTAGCTTGAGCAAAAATTGCCACGACAACAAAGGCTACATCCAACCATGATAGAAGTCGACAAGAATGAGGTAATTGAATGGTTGAGAATGGATATAATTTTTCCTATTAATATATTTGTGCCTTCAGGAATAGTAGCAAGGTGGAGAGTATACATGGACTACAAGCGAACAAAGAAGAAAGACACCTCCACCATGGTAATGCAAAAGGGAGTAGCTGGGAGCACATTGGCCCAACTTTTTTTGGGCAATGTTGTCACCCGATGGAGGGTACGGATGGACTATAAGAAGTATCGGAAACGAATCTCCTCAAATTTTCTCAGATATGCAGTAACATTAGAAGTGGTCACTTTAGGAGATGCCTGAGCATGCTCTCCTTTCAATATTTTCTTTTTCTTTTTATTTCCATTTTTTAGGAGATATTTTATTTTTTTTATTATCTTTAGTTTCCAGGTTTTCTTTATTTTCTTTTCCACAACAAGACTCACAACCACCATACTAAGGAAATTTACTGCCGACTACTTGCCACAGCAACCACAACAGAAACTGGCGATGCCCAGGCAACAACAATGGCTTCGGCAACTACTGATGCACATGCAAGTAAACCTGCATCGGCAAACATGGATCAAATCAAGGCAAAGCTATTCACGCGGTACCAGCCACAAACATTCAACCACTGACCAGAAATTGAATCAAGCAAACGGCACGAAGGAAACTCATCACTCGAGGTGACGACCTCTCTGACTAACTCATTTCATTTAGTTTCCTTTAAATTTTGTTTCACTTTTTCATGCATTGAGGACAATGCTTCTCTCGAGTTTGGGGGGGTGTTGGTTTCTAGTTAGTTTCATGATTAGTTGCATTCATCTTTAGAAATCACATATAGGTTGCATATGTTACTTGCCATGCCTTTAATTGGATTTAATTGCTTAAGACTTGTTGAATACCCAATGATGAATTTTTGCCACTGCACTTAATTTAAAGAACCTTTAATTTTAGGATTACATGAAAAGAACTTAGAATTTTACTATGATGCTGAATTTTTTGTACACGGTTGTGGCTTGTTGATTGAAAGAAACTTAGTGAACTTAGGTTGCTTAAAATTAGGGTAAATTTAAAATTGAAAATTAAAAGTTAATTTCTTGCTAGAGGTGCCCAAAACTGGCTCTAGTAGTAAATACACTTTCTTGCTAGAGGTGCCCGAAACTGGCTCTAGTAGTTAATGCATATTAAAGAATCGCTAGAGGTGCCCGAAATTGGCTCTAGTCGACTAAAATAAAATAAGAAATTGCTTACTTTGCTAGAGGTGCCCGAAATTGGCTCTAGTGAAAATAAAAATAAATGCCCCGGCAATTAAATTGATAAAAGCCTATTGTTCACATAGAATCTTGAAAATCAACTTGTACACAACTACGCACACACATTGTCACGAGCATTATAGTTTTGTTCAGGGTAATTTTTGTGCTATCCGAAAAATTAAAAGGTGATCATACATTGTGCCACGGTTCCGAGGTTTGAATTCAAGTTTGAAGCATGTCTTTGATGATTAAAGTCTTGGCATGTAATTGTTAGTTTCCATTGCTTGAGGACAAGCAATAGTTCGAGTTTGGGGACGTGATAAGTGTTCAAAAGTACTATTTTTCTTACCCTTTTTTACTCATATTATTGTTAGACTTAAGCTCATATTAGTTGCATAATTAGTCATTCATGCATTAATTCATGTTTCTGTCCACCGTTGAGCTTGATTACATAACTTGGTGATTTTTGTGGAAAAAGATGCTGCTTTGGTGTATTTTTGTGTGTATGCAGGATCACTTGCCTAAACAAGGCTAGAACCAGTTGTCAGGGCAATGCATGAAGGAGATGTTGAGCTAGTTGCCAGGGCAATGCATGAAGGAGACGCCGAGCCAGTTGCCATGGCAATTGTCGAAAAAGAGAAAATGCAATAGGGATGTCGAAATTAATGACTATACAAGCCCAAGATGATGTGGAGCAAAGCCCAAACCCAAAGGAATTTGATTTCCATGCAGAGATTAAAGAAGAATTAAATTCCAAGAATATAGGAGAAGTTCTAGTAGGAATACAATTATAATAAAGAATTATATTCTTTAAAGATAATTTAATTCCAACTCAAACTCCTCCTTAAAGAAGGACTTTGGCCTAGCCCTATAAATAGCAAGGAGATTTCGACAATCAAGGGGGAGAGCAAGAGGAGAGGATTTTCGACAACTCCAAAGGGCAAGAAGAAAGAGATTTCGACAAGATAACAAGGGGGAGAGAGTTCGATTTCTTCTTCTTCTTTGCTTCCATTAGATTCATGGTTTGGGGATTATTCTTTGTATATCTTTTGAACCCAACCATGAACTAACTTGATTGGTTGGGGTTATTGTGTTTTGTTGTTGTGAAAAACAATTGGATTTTGTTTAGGTAATAATAGTTTGCACTTTTAATTCAAGGTTTACTCATTCTTGGTTCTTATTCTTGTTTGCGAGTGAATTGGGAGAGAATCTCGTAACTTCATCTATTTATCTAATATCGGGAGAGTTAGATTCAAGAAACGAATGAGTATGGTCTTTATTCAATCTATTGATGGTGAAGATTAATCCGGATTAGGAATAAGTTAAGGATTTCAACGGCTAAGAGGAGCGCAAGATTGGTTGTTGTTCACCCTTGATTCACGCAGGGATGTATTATCAAGGAATGCACAAGTAGCTAGAGTTTTGACTTAGGGATAAGAAGAAACCATTGAAGAACGATCTGCCGAACCTTGAAGTTGCTGCCAGACGCCCAAGTAGTTGCCCAGCTAGTCGCCCAGTCAACCATCAATTAGTTGCCAAGGCAACCCCATTTGTGCAAGTTGCCACGGCAACTGAGTTGCCCTTGCACTCTTTTACCAAGACGATCCAATCGGCTATCACACCTCAACTCACGATAACCTGGCATATTCTCTCTTTTTCTTTCATCTATTCTTTGAGTTTATTGCTTTTACTTTTCTCGTTAATTAAAACCTCTATTATCAATTGTGTTTTTATTTTCACAAAGGTCTGATAACTTAAGCAAAGTGGCCCAAACCAATCCTCGTGGAGACGATACTCGATACTCATATCACTTTATTACTTGCGACGTGTATACTTGCACATTTGCGTAGCACTTATCACACGCAACAAGTTTTTTTGGCTCCGTTGTCGGGATTGGCAATTGGTGTTAGTTGTTTTTGTTATTGCATTTATTTTCTTAGTTTTACTAACTTTTCTTTTTGTTTGTTTATAAAAAAAATTTTAGGTGCATTACAAGTTAAGGGACATCAACATGTCGGGAAATAAAAGCCAATCTATTCGAGAGATGATGTTGGAAGATATGAATCAATCTAATCAAGAGTTCCTTGCACCCTTTGATGATTACCTATACCAACCGAGAAAAGCCCAAAGAACTTATACCATGGAAAAATCTTGTGCTATGTGTGGAGAACATCATGTGTTTGAAAATTGCCCTCACATTTTCGGTGCATATAACTACATGGAGGACCATAGGGGGAACCAAAGAGCAAAATTCTTCATGGTATGGTCAAAAAGCTCAAATTTTTTTTTTACCATAACAATTTTGCTGCAGCAACAGATATGACATGGCAATGTAGTACTTTTCAAGAGCATTCCAATTTCTTGGAGGAAAAGTTACTAGCTTCCTTGGCTAGACTTGACGGATCAATTGAAGAGATTCGAGAACTATCGAAATCTATGGATACGAGGATAGCTCAGTGGGATGCAACCTTAGGGGATTCAGAAGATCAATTGGGGAGATCCACATATGTCATGGATAACATGCACCAACAATTCATTCCTAAGGATACTGACGTCCCAAGGCAAGAGGATAAGGAGCAATACAAAGAAATCTCTTTGATGTGTGAGGAACAACTAGAACCTCAAAGTCAAGAGGATGCCAATGAGAGAGACTGCCCAACACATGATGAGCTTGAACAACAAATTGCCTCGGCAATGATTGAGGAGCCTGAACAGAGTAATGCCGCGACAACACTCGGTGAAGCCGAGAACAACAATACTACAAGCAAATTACGAGGAACCCGATGCCCGAGAAGGTTACAACGTTGATGTTGAAGCAGAATGTGTAGATTGCTCTCATCTACAATTGCCACGGCAATTACACGACCACATGCAAGATCAACGAGATGATAATACTTTGCCAATGGAATATGAGCAGGTAATGGTTGAACCTTTTGAATTCTTTAAAAACTCACCTCGTCCATTGCGGGTATGTCTTGAGGAACCGAGGTTGGTAGATTTGAAGCCATTGAAATCTCTCTGATGGAGATGTTTGAGAGGCCAAAAGAAAATGGTGTTTGGATTCATAAAGCTCTTCAGAAAATTGATTCTTCCCTTGACTTAAAAGCAAAATTTGACAACTGATTGCCACGGCAATTGGCTTGAGCAAAAATTGCCACGACAACAAAGGCTACATCCAACCATGATATAAGTCGACAAGAATGAGGTAATTGAATGGTTGAGAATGGATATAATTTTTCCTATTAATATATTTGTGCCTTCGGGAATAGTAGCAAGGTGGAGAGTATACATGGACTATGTTTAACAAAGAAGAAAGACACCTCCACCATGGTAATGCAAAAGGGAGTAGCTGGGAGCACATTGGCCCAACTTTTTTTGGGCAATATTGTCACCCGATGGAGGGTACGGATGGACTATAAGAAGTATCGGAAACGACTCTCCTCAAGTTTTCTCAGATATGCAGTAACATTAGAAGTGGTCACATTAGGAGATGCCTGAGCATGCTCTCTTTTCAATATTTTCTTTTTCTTTTTATTTTCATTTTTTTAGGAGATATTTTATTTTTTTTATTATCTTTAGTTTCCAGGTTTTCTTTATTTTCTTTTCCACAACAAGACTCACAACCACCATGCTAAGGAAATTTATCTGCCGACTACTTGCCACAAAGAACCACAACAGTAAAATCAGCGATGCCTGTGCAACAACAATGGCTTTGGCAACTATCGATGCACATGCAAGTAAAACCTGCATCGGCAAACATGGATCAAATCAAGGCAAAGCTATTCACGCGGTACCAGCCACAAACATTCAACCACCGACAGTAAATTGAATCAAGCAAGCGGCATGAAGGAAACTCATCACTCGAGGTGACGACCTCTCCGACTAACTCATTTCATTTAGTTTCTTTTAAATTTTGTTTCACTTTTTTCATGCATTGAGGACAATGCTTCTCTCGAGTTTGGGGGTGTTGGTTTCTAGTTAGTTTCATGATTAGTTGCATTCATCTTTAGCAATCACATATAGGTTGCATATGTTACTTGCCATGCCTTTAATTGGATTTAATTGCTTAAGACTTGTTGAATATCCAATGATGAATTTTTGCCACTGCACTTAATTGAAAGAACCTTTAATTTTAGGATTACATGAAAAGAACTTAGAATTTTACTACGATGCTGAATTTTTTTTACACGGTTGTGGCTTGTTGATTGAAAGAAACTTAGTGAACTTAGGTTGCTTAAAATTAGGGTAAATTTAAAATTGAAAATTAAAAGTTAATTTCTTGCTAGAGGTGCCCAAAACTGGCTCTAGTAGTAAATACACTTTCTTGCTAGAGGTGCCCGAAACTGGCTCTAGTAGTTAATGCATATTAAAGAATCGCTAGAGGTGCCCAAAATTGGCTCTAGTCGACTAAAATAAAATAAGAAATTGCTTACTTTGCTAGAGGTGCCCGAAATTGGCTCTAGTGAAAATAAAAATAAATGCCCCGGCAATTAAATTGATAAAAGCCTATTGTTCACATAGAATCTTGAAAATCAACTTGTACACAACTACGCACACACATTGTCACGAGCATTATAGTTTTGTTCCGGGTAATTTTTGTGCTATCCGAAAAATTAAAAGGTGATCATACATTGTGCCACGGTTCCGAGGTTTGAATTCAAGTTTGAAGCATGTCTTTGATGATTAAAGTCTTGGCATGTAATTGTTAGTTTCCATTGCTTGAGGACAAGCAATAGTTCGAGTTTGGGGACGTGATAAGTGTTCAAAAGTACTATTTTTCTTACCCTTTTTACTCATATTATTGTTAGACTTAAGCTCATATTAGTTGCATAATTAGTCATTCATGCATTAATTCATGTTTCTGTCCACCGTTGAGCTTGATTACATAACTTGGTGATTTTTGTGGAAAAAGATGCTGCTTTGGTGTATTTTTGTGTGTATGCAGGATCACTTGCCTAAACAAGGCTAGAACCAGTTGTCAGGGCAATGCATGAAGGAGATGTTGAGCTAGTTGCCAGGGCAATGCATGAAGGAGACGCCGAGCCAGTTGCCATGGCAATTGTCGAAAAAGAGAAAATGCAATAGGGATGTCGAAATTAATGACTATACAAGCCCAAGATGATGTGGAGCAAAGCCCAAACCCAAAGGAATTTGATTTCCATGCAGAGATTAAAGAAGAATTAAATTCCAAGAATATAAGAGAAGTTCTAGTAGGAATACAATTATAATAAAGAATTATATTCTTTAAAGATAATTTAATTCCAACTCAAACTCCTCCTTAAAGAAGGACTTTGGCCTAGCCCTATAAATAGCAAGGAGATTTCGACAATCAAGGGGGAGAGCAAGAGGAGAGGATTTTCGACAACTCCAAAGGGCAAGAAGGAAGAGATTTCGACAAGATAACAAGGGGAGAGAGTTCGATTTCTTCTTCTTCTTTGCTTCCATTAGATTCATGGTTTGGGATTATTCTTTGTATATCTTTTGAACCCAACCATGAACTAACTTGATTGGTTGGGGTTATTGTGTTTTGTTGTTGTGAAAAACAATTGGATTTTGTTTAGGTAATAATAGTTTGCACTTTTAATTCAAGGTTTACTCATTCTTGGTTCTTATTCTGTTTTTGCGAGTGAATTGGGAGAGAATCTCGTAACTTCATCTATTTATCTAATATCGGGAGAGTTAGATTCAAGAAACGAATGAGTATGGTCTTTATTCAATCTATTGATGGTGAAGATTAATCCGGATTAGGAATAAGTTAAGGATTTCAACGGCTAAGAGGAGCGCAAGATTGGTTGTTGTTCACCCTTGATTCACGCAGGGATGTATTATCAAGGAATGCACAAGTAGCTAGAGTTTTGACTTAGGGATAAGAAGAAACCATTGAAGAACGATCTGCCGAACCTTGAAGTTGCTGCCAGACGCCCAAGTAGTTGCCCAGCTAGTCGCCCAGTCAACCATCAATTAGTTGCCAAGGCAACCCCGCTGTGCAAGTTGCCACGGCAACTGAGTTGCCCTTGCACTCTTTTACCAAGACGATCCAATCGGCTATCACACCTCAACTCACGATAACCTGGCATATTCTCTCTTTTTCTTTCATCTATTCTTTGAGTTTATTGCTTTTACTTTTCTCGTTAATTAAAACCTCTATTATCAATTGTGTTTTTATTTTCACAGTGCAGTAACTTAAGCAAAGTGGCCCAAACCAATCCCTGTGGAGACGATACTCGATACTCATATCACTTTATTACTTGCGACGTGTATACTTGCACATTTGCGTAGCACTTATCACACGCAACAAGTTTTTGGCTCCGTTGCCGGGGATTGGCAATTGGTGTTAGTTGTTTTTGTTATTGCATTTATTTTCTTAGTTTTACTAACTTTTCTTTTTGTTTGTTTATAAAAAAAATTTTAGGTGCATTACAAGTTAAGGGACATCAACATGTCGGGAAATAAAAGCCAATCTATTCGAGAGATGATGTTGGAAGATATGAATCAATCTAATCAAGAGTTCCTTGCACCCTTTGATGATTACCTATACCAACCGAGAAAAGCCCAAAGAACTTATACCATGGAAAAATCTTGTGCTATGTGTGGAGAACATCATGTGTTTGAAAATTGCCCTCACATTTTCGGTGCATATAACTACATGGAGGACCATAGGGGGAACCAGCAGCAAAATTCCTCATGGTATGGTCAAAAAGCTCAAATTTTTTTTTACCATAACAATTTTGCTGCAGCAACAGATATGACATGGCAATGTAGTACTTTTCAAGAGCATTCCAATTTCTTGGAGGAAAAGTTACTAGCTTCCTTGGCTAGACTTGACGGATCAATTGAAGAGATTCGAGAACTATCAAAATCTATGGATACGAGGATAGCTCAGTGGGATGCAACCTTAGGGGATTCAGAAGATCAATTGGGGAGATCCACATATGTCATGGATAACATGCACCAACAATTCATTCCTAGGGATACTGACGTCCCAAGGCAAGAGGATAAGGAGCAATACAAAGAAATCTCTTCGATGTGTGAGGAACAACTAGAACCTCAAAGTCAAGAGGATGCCAATGAGAGAGACTGCCCAACACATGATGAGCTTGAACAACAAATTGCCTCGGCAATGATTGAGGAGCCTGAACAGAGTAATGCCGCGACAACACTCGGTGAAGCTGAGAACAACAATACTACAGCAAATTCTGAGGAACCTGATGCCCAGAAGGGTACAACGTTGATGTTGAAGCAGGAATGTGTAGATTGCTCTCATCTACAATTGCCACGGCAATTACACGACCACATGCAAGATCAACGAGATGATAATACTTTGCCAATGGAATATGAGCAGGTAATGGTTGAACCTTTTGAATTCTTTAAAAACTCACCTCGTCCATTGCAGGTATGTCTTGAGGAACCGAGGTTGGTAGATTTGAAGCCATTGAAATCTCTACTGATGGAGATGTTTGAGAGGCCAAAAGAAAATGGTGTTTGGATTCATAAAGCTCTTCAGAAAATTGATTCTTCCCTTGACTTAAAGCAAAATTTGACAACTGATTGCCACGGCAATTGGCTTGAGCAGCAATTGCCACGACAACAAAGGCTTCATCCAACCATGATATAAGTCGACAAGAATGAGGTAATTGAATGGTTGAGAATGGATATAATTTTTCCTATTAATATATTTGTGCCTTCAGGAATAGTAGCAAGGTGGAGAGTATACATGGACTACAAGCGAACAAAGAAGAAAGACACCTCCACCATGGTAATGCAAAAGGGAGTAGCTGGGAGCACATTGGCCCAACTTTTTTTGGGCAATATTGTCACCCGATGGAGGGTACGGATGGACTATAAGAAGTATCGGAAACGACTCTCCTCAAGTTTTCTCAGATATGCAGTAACATTAGAAGTGGTCACATTAGGAGATGCCTGAGCATGCTCTCTTTTCAATATTTTCTTTTTCTTTTTATTTTCATTTTTTTAGGAGATATTTTATTTTTTTTATTATCTTTAGTTTCCAGGTTTTCTTTATTTTCTTTTCCACAACAAGACTCACAACCACCATGCTAAGGAAATTTACTGCCGACTACTTGCCACAGCAACCACAACAGAAACTGGCGATGCCCAGGCAACAACAATGGCTTTGGCAACTACTGATGCACGTGCAAGTAAACCTGCATCGGCAAACATGGATCAAATCAAGGCAATGCTATTCACGCGGTACCAGCCACAAACATTCAACCACTGACCAGAAATTGAATCAAGCAAACGGCATGAAGGAAACTCATCACTCGAGGTGACGACCTCTCTGACTAACTCATTTCATTTAGTTTCTTTTAAATTTTGTTTCAGTTTTTCATGCATTGAGGACAATGCTTCTCTCGAGTTTGGGGGGTGTTGGTTTCTAGTTAGTTTCATGATTAGTTGCATTCATCTTTAGCAATCACATATAGGTTGCATATGTTACTTGCCATGCCTTTAATTGGATTTAATTGCTTAAGACTTGTTTAATATCCAATGATGAATTTTTGCCACTGCACTTAATTGAAAGAACCTTTAATTTTAGGATTACATGAAAAGAACTTAGAATTTTACTATGATGCTGAATTTTTTTTACACGGTTGTGGCTTGTTGATTGAAAGAAACTTAGTGAACTTAGGTTGCTTAAAATTAGGGTAAATTTAAAATTGAAAATTAAAAGTTAATTTCTTGCTAGAGGTGCCCAAAACTGGCTCTAGTAGTAAATACACTTTCTTGCTAGAGGTGCCCGAAACTGGCTCTAGTAGTTAATGCATATTAAAGAATCGCTAGAGGTGCCCAAAATTGGCTCTAGTCGACTAAAATAAAATAAGAAATTGCTTACTTTGCTAGAGGTGCCCGAAATTGGCTCTAGTGAAAATAAAAATAAATGCCCCGGCAATTAAATTGATAAAAACCTATTGTTCACATAGAACCTTGAAAATCAACTTGTACACAACTACGCACACACATTGTCACGAGCATTATAGTTTTGTTCCGGGTAATTTTGTGCTATCCGAAAAATTAAAAGGTGATCATACATTGTGCCACGGTTCCGAGGTTTGAATTCAAGTTTGAAGCATGTCTTTGATGATTAAAGTCTTGGCAGGTAATTGTTAGTTTGCATTGCTTGAGGACAAGCAATGGTTCGAGTTTGGGGGCGTGATAAGTGTTCAAAAGTACTATTTTTCTTACCCTTTTTACTCATATTATTGTTAGACTTAAGCTCATATTAGTTGCATAATTAGTCATTCATGCATTAATTCATGTTTCTGTCCACCGTTGAGCTTGATTACATAACTTGGTGATTTTTGTGGAAAAAGATGATGCTTTGGTGTATTTTTGTGTGTATGCGGGATCACTTGCCTAATCAAGGCTAGAACCAGTTGTCAGGGCAATGCATGAAGGAGATGCCGAGCTAGTTGCCAGGGCAATGCATGAAGGAGACGCCGAGCCAGTTGCCATGACAATTGTCGACAAAGAGAAAATGCAATATGGATGTCGAAATTAATGACTATACAAGCCCAAGATGACGTGGAGCAAAGCCCAAACCCAAAGGAATTTGATTTCCATGCAGAGATTAAAGAAGAATTAAATTCCAAGAAGATAAGAGAAGTTCTAGTAGGAATACAATTATAATAAAGAATTATATTCTTTAAAGATAATTTAATTCCAACTCAAACTCCTCCTCAAAGAAGGACTTTGGCCTAGCCCTATAAATAGCAAGGAGATTTCGACAATCAAGGGGGAGAGCAAGAGGAGAGGATTTTCGACAACTCCAAAGGGCAAGAAGGAAGAGATTTCGACAAGATAACAAGGGGAGAGAGTTCGATTTCTTCTTCTTCTTTGCTTCCATTAGATTCATGGTTTGGGATTATTCTTTGTATATCTTTTGAACCCAACCATGAACTAACTTGATTGGTTGGGGTTATTGTGTTTTGTTGTTGTGAAAAACAATTGAATTTTGTTTAGGTAATAAGAGTTTGCACTTTTAATTCAAGGTTTACTCATTCTTGGTTCTTATTCTTGTTTGCGAGTGAATTGGGAGAGGATCTCGTAACTTCATCTATTTTTCTAATATCGGGAGAGTTAGATTCAAGAAACGAATGAGTATGGTCTTTATTCAATCTATTGATGGTGAAGATTAATCCGTCTTAGGAATAAGTTAAGGATTTCAACGGCTAAGAGGAGCGCAAGATTGGTTGTTGTTCACCCTTGATTCACGCAGGGATGTATTATCAAGGCATGCACAAGTAGCTAGAGTTTTGACTTAGGGATAAGAAGAAACCATTGAAGAACGCTCTACCGAACCTTGAAGTTGCTGCCAGACGCCCAAGTAGTTGCCCAGCTAGTCGCCCAGGCAACCATCAATTAGTTGCCAAGGCAACCCCGCTGTGCAAGTTGCCACGGCAACTGAGTTGCCCTTGCACTCTTTTACCAAGACGATCCAATCGGCTATCACACCTCAACTCACGATAACCTGGCCTATTCTCTCTTTTTCTTTCATCTATTCTTTGAGTTTATTGCTTTTACTTTTCCCGTTAATTAAAACCTCTATTATCAATTGTGTTTTTATTTTCACAGTGCAGTAACTTAAGCAAAGTGGCCCAAACCAATCCCTGTGGAGACGATACTCGATACTCATATCACTTTATTACTTGCGACGTGTATACTTGCACATTTGCGTAGCACTTATCACACGCAACACCTGGCAACTGGTTTCAGCCCTGTTTAGGCAAGTGATTCTGCACACACACAAAAACAACTATCGGCAGCACCCTTTTTCCACAAAATTAAGCAAAATATGAAATCAAGCTTAACCACCAAGGAAACAATGCAAACATGCATGAATGGCTAATAATGCAACTAATATGAGCCTAAGTCTAGCAATAATATGAATAAAAAGGGTGAATGAAATAGTACTTTTAGACACTTAACACACCCCCAAACTCGAACTATTTCTTGTCCTTAAGCAATGCAAACTAATAATTACCCGCCAAGACATCAATTTTCACAAACTTAGCTTTGAACTTGATTTCAATTCTCAGAACCGTGGCACAAAGTATGATTGGTTTTTCATTTTTCGGAAAACTTAGGAGTTACTCGGAATCAAACTATAATGCTTGTAAGTGTGTGTGGAGTTGTGTGCAAGTTGATTTTTCAGATTCTATGTAAACAAGAGGTTTTCAAATTACTTCATTGGGTTCTTTTAACATGTTTTAACTAGAGCTGGTTTTGGGCACCTCTAGTGTTTTGTTTTTAGTTTTCTTAAGTTAATTAATTTATTCGACTAGAGCCAGTTTCGGACACCTCTAGCGATCAATTTTTAGCACATACTAGAGCCAATTTCGGGCACCTCTAGCATTCATCCAATTTTTATTCTAATCCCCTAATTTTTTAACTATCAACCTAAGTTCGCTAGAATTCCTTAAATCAATCAAGCCAAAACAGTGTTTCATCAAGTTTAGCATCATAGTAAGATTCTAAGTGTTTCCACGGTTATCCTAGAATAAAAAGTTCTATCAATTAAGTACATTGGCAAAGTCATCATCGGATATTCATCAAATCTAGGCAATTCTTGTTCCAACTAAAGGCATGGCAAGCAATTTATGTATCCTAAATGCAATACTTAAGATGAATGAAATTAAACATGGTAACTAACTAATAACAATCCCCCCCAAACTCGAGTGAGGCATTGTCCTCAATGCATACAACAAAGAAAAATAAAAATAACAATAAAGAAAAGTAAAATGCAAATGAGGACTTACTCCGAGAGCTCATCGTCGTGGATGATTAGTTTTCTTTTGGCCTGTCTCTTGATTCTTTTGCTTGAACGCAGTGGTTGTTTTTTTGTTGCCGATGGTGGAATCCATCCTCGTACGGGGGTGTCATCATCGTCCTCATCATCAATGTCATTGGCCTTTCGCTTGGGCTTGGAGGATTCGATTGGTGCGGTCTTTGTTGGTGCAATGAATGACTCGTCTGAATTTGAAAAATCAGGCAATGATTCAGTACGAGTTTATTCGGGCATAGGTGATTTACCTTTGGATTTTGTAGTGGTTGCCGGGGCATCTTTAGCTTTAGTTGCCGCGGTATCTTCAGTGTTGGTTGCCGTGGCAACTGCTTGGGTAGGCGCAGTGTAGGTTGTCGCGGCATCATCTGTTGCGATTAACGTGGCAACTGCTTCATTGGTTGCCGTAGCAAGGATTTCGGCGGGAAAGAAAAGGAACAGCACACGGCTGTCTGGGTACTTTTCCAGGATGACTTGGGTGATGGCATTGTGGTCCTTCATGTACAGCATGAACATTAGTTGTCGGTCTTCAATTTGCCTAAGGCGGTTTGCCAACGGTTGTAAGAGTGCTTCAAGTTGTCCTAGGGTTGCTGTCTGAGTTGCTCAGGCATCAGTTGCTTGGGAATTAGGAGTTGCCGAGGTGGCAGGAGTTGCTGCGGCAATTAAAGTCATTGGGGATTTTACCGGTGCCTCTCCCATTAGCTTTTGGATTTGTGCTTGATTCCAACCGGACTTTGGTAGGGCCTTTTCATTAGTGGACTCACTTGGGACATGCATCTCCTTGCAAAGATTGGAAATTAAGCAAGGGAAGAAAAAACAACCCTTATTTTTTGTGCTACATACAAAAATCTCATCACAAATAATTTTTCCAATGTTAATGATGCGATTATGCAAGATAGAATGTATGAGTAAAAGAAGAGGTGTATCAACGGTGGTATTGTGTGTTGTGGTCATTAAATAAGTTTTAACAAACTTATTCCATAATTTTGCCTCAGTTTTAAGCCGAAGGCGATTTACCGTGCTCTTATATTTACCGTCGTTCCAATGAGTTCCCGGTAGAGTGAGTTCTTGAAGCACCTTTCGAGTTGCTTGGGCGTGAGGTGATCAAAAAAGGCTTGATGCTTGTCCTTCTCAACGTAGAGCCCGTAAAAGGTGTTGATGCTTTTGGGGCTTATGAGTATAGCCTTGTCACGAACAAAAACATAAGGATTATCCTGGTTAGGTGAGTGAGCATAGAATTCTCTTACCCATGAGATGTTACCTGGTTCCAATTGATGGCAAAAAGATTTTCCACTTTTGATGTGCAATCCTTTCGAAGATGAATGGTTCAAGGTCGAAATCTTGATGGGAGTTGGAGTATTTGAAGCCTTGTTCTTCACAAATCTTCCGGCTTTCAAACTTAGAGTGAAATCTTTCTTGAACCGCCGGTGTAGCAAACTTCTTGTATCTTGGTTCTTTGGAGGAACTTGGATGAACCAAAAATTCGATTTTGGATGCCATGGATGATCTTGGTTGTGAGTTTGGTAGAAAAAAAGAAAATAAAGCAAAAGAAACTAAAGAGCTGCAAGATGAAAAGTAGGAATAGGTTTCTTGGAAGTTAAGGGTGATGGGTTAAATAGAAAAGATAGGTAGTAAATATGGTGGGTGAGATTAATTGGAAAAAACAAAAGAAAACAAGGGTTTTGATTGAGGGAAGGGGACGGCTAGGGGATTTGGGGAAGGGGAAGGGTTTGGCCGGCTATGTAGGGTTTATTTAGGGTAAATTGGAAGCTTAATATAAGCCTTAGATTTAGCTCATTAGTTTCCTTGTTGAAGAAGCTTCCTTCTTGAATCAAATTCCTCTTTATCTTGAACTCTTTTCCTACAATTCAAAAACAAATAAAACAAGGATTAAAATTAAAGATAAACTAATAAAAGAAAATAAATAAAGATGTGCAAAGAAATTCTTAAACTTAAAATTTTAAAACAATTAGATAAATATGAAAGAAAGATTTAGTCTTAATCTTAAAGAAAATAAATAAATTTATCCTAAAAAGAAAAATAACTGAAATTAATAAATAAAAAAATTAAATAGTTCAAAAAAATAAAAATAAAAAGAAAATATTGAAAGGAGAGCATGCTCATGCATCTCCTAAGGTGACCACTTCTTTGTTACGTTCCACATGGACATCGTTGTAGTGCTTCAATCTTTGTCCGTTGACTTTGAATTCATGTTCGTCAGTGATGGACTTGATTATCACGGCGCCATGGGAGAACGGTTTGACAACTTCGAATGGTCCTGACCATCTTGATTTCAGTTTTCCCGGGAAAAGTTTCAGCCGAGAATTGAATAAGAGAACTAGTTACCCTGGCGTGAATTGTCGCGGCAATAGTTTCTTGTGTAATAATTGCTTTGTTCAGAATTTTCATTACTTCTTCTAGCAGATGGGAACTGATAATCATTCTTGGCAAGCATGTTCAGAATTTTCATTACTTCTTTTGGTGACTTATCTAGGAGTATGCCGTTTGTCGAGGCATCTAGCATCATCCTTGTTGGTGTATTCATAGTGTTGTAAAACATTGTTACTTGTGTCCACACTGGGAATCCGTGTAGGGGGCATTTGTGTAGAAGTTCTCTATATCGCTCCCAAGCCTCATACATGGATTCATCATCTGCCTGCCAAAAAAAAGTAATTTCGTTACGAAGCTTATCAGTCAAATTTGTAGGATTAAATCGATCAAGGAAATCACGACAAATATCGGTCCAAGATCCTATTGATCCGGCAAGAATACTATTCAACCATGCTTTCGCCCTATCCCTCAGTGAATAGGGGAATAATCTTAGTCGTAAAACATCGGGGGTGACTCCTTTTATTTTGAATGAATTGCAAATCTCAAGGAAAGATTTAAGATGTTGTCGTGCATCTTCATTTGCTGAGCCGCCAAATTGACCAATTGTGTTGATCATATTGAACATAACCGGTTTCAACTCAAAGTGGTCGGCTTCAATTTCAGGTGTGACAACTCCTGGATTGAGTCCTTCAAGATCTTCTTCAAGATAGTCTCGAATAGTTCTGTTTCGTGCAAGAATCACTCCTCCTCCTGCTGGAACATCCTGATTCATATTGCCGTCTTGATTAGCCATTGCTACTCTTAACCTTTATCTGAGTCTTTGCAAGGTTCGTTTGATTTCTGGATCAAAGGGATATTCAGGTGTAATCGGTCTCGCCCTAGTCATATACCAATGCAAAACCAGAGTTTGTTAACCCTTTGAATCTTAAACAATAAAAATAAAAAGTGCAAGAAAATAAAAACAAAGTCGCTATTGCCAATCCCCGGCAACGGCGCCAAAAACTTGTTGCGCGTAATAAGTGCTCCGCAATTGTGCAAGTGTACACGTTGCAAGTTATAGTATAAAAGATATCATCTTCACAGGGATTGGTGCAACATCAAGAATCTAGTCTCTTGCACTGTAAAAAGTAAAAACACAAATAGGCGATTGTAGGAGTTTTAACTAACAACTAAACTAGAAAGCAATAAGGTAAAAGAAGATGTAATCAAAAGAGAGAGAATATGCCAGGTTATCGTGAGTTGAGGTGTGATAGCCAATTGGATCGTCTTGGTAAAAGGGTGCAAGGGCAACTCAGTTGTCGTGGAAACTTGCGTAGCGGGGTTGCCTATGCAACTAATCGACGGTTGCCTGGGCAACTGTTTGGGCGGCTGGGCAGCAACTTCAAGGTTCAGCAGAGCGTTCTTCTTCAATGGTTTTTTCTTATCCCTAAGTCAAAACTCTAGCTAATTGTGCATGCCTTAACAATACATCCCTACGTGAATCAAGGGTGAACAACAACTGATCTTGCGCTCCTCTTAGCCGTTTAAATCCTTAACTTATTCCTAAGCTGGATTAATCTTCACCATCAATAGATTGAATAAAGACCATACCCATTCGTTTCATGAATCTAACTCTCCCGATATTAGATAAATAGATAGAGTTACGAGATCCTTTCCCAATTCACTCGCAAACAAGAATAAAAACCAAGAATGAGTAAACCTTGAATTGAAAGTGCAAACTCTTATTACCTAAAGAAAATCCAATTGTTTCACACAACCAAAAAACACAATAACCTTAGCCAAATAGATTGAGTTCATGGCTAGGTTTAAAAAAACACAAAACAAATAATCCCTAACATAAACCTAATCGAACAAGAAAGAAAAAGATGAAGAATGGTTGAAGCCTCTTGTCAAAATCTCTCCCTTTTGCTCTCTCCTGGAGTTGACGGCTTGGTCTCCTTTAAATAGGGGATGGCTAGGTCAAAGTCTCTCTTGAGGAAGAAGTTAAGTTGGAATTAAATACTTTAAAAGAATATAATTCTTTATTATATTTAAATTCCTTCTAGATCTTCTTCTATCTTCTTGGGATTTAATTTCTCTTTGACCTCTTCAAGGAAATCAAACGCCTTTGAGATTTAACTTTCCTCCACGTCATCTTGGGCTTATCTAGTCATCAATTTCGACTGTCATATCATCTTATCCCTTATCAACAATTGCCCTGGCAACTAGCTCGGCATCTCCTTCATGCATTGCCCTGGCAACTGCGTCGGCATCTCCTTCATGCACTGCCCTAGCAACTGGTTCCAGCCCTGTTTAGGCAAGTGATTCTGCACACACACAAAAACAACTATCGGCAACACTCTTTTTCCACAAAATTAAGCAATATATGAAATCAAGCTTAACCACCAAGGAAACAATGCAAACATGCATGAATGGCTAATAATGCAACTAATATGAGTCTAAGTCTAGCAATAATATGAATAAAAAGGGTGAATAAAATAGTACTTTTAGACACTTAACAATTTGTATTTGTTTTTTTACAGGTTTTGGAAACCGCTTATTCATCCAATCATATGGAGGATGAAGTTATCTTTTGGAATCTGTTTATCTATTCGAGCACAAGGAGAATAGAACCTGCCTATCTGTTCATGCATTTGGAGAATGGAACCTACCTATCCGTCGGGAATTTGGAGAATGAAACTTGCTCATCTATTCGGGCATACGGAGAATAGAACCTGCCTATCCGTTCGGGCATTTGGAGAATGGAACCTGCTTATCTATTCAAGCACGAGGAGAATAGAACCTGCCTATCCATTCAGGCATTTGGAGAATGGAACCTGCTCATTTATACGGGCATACAGAGATTAGAAACTGCCGATCCGTTCGGGCATTTGGAGAATGGAACCTGCTTATCTATTCAAGCACGAGGAGAATAGAACCTGCTTATCTATTCAAGCACGAGGAGAATAGAACCTGCCTATTCGTTCGGGCATTTGGAGAATGGAACCCGATTATCTATTTGAGCACAGATAATAGAACCTGCCTATCCGTTCGGGCATTTGGAGAATGGAACCCGCATATCTATTCGAGCGCAAGGAGAATAGAACCTGGCTATTTTTCAGGCATTAACGGTTTGGTAATTGGTGAAAATCAGTGTCTTTTGTTCTTTGTTCTATTCCTGTTCCACCGGAATGACCAAAGAGAGGCAGCTGTTGTCACTGAATTTTCACCTAACTTCTTTTACTTTCGTTTTATTAATTATGTCATTTCCAGTTTAGTAGTATTATATTATATTATATTGTTAGTTGTTCATCATAATTAGTATAAGTGCGAAATGTTAGAGTAGTAATTAGTATTAGAATTATCTAGGTGTCATATTGTTAATATACTTAGGGTATTATAATAATTGTTATATGTTAGTATATTGATATGGTAGTTAGAATTAACATAGATTATATGCATTTTTGTTAATAATATAGTAGTTAGATATTAAAACCCAAAAAGTAAAGCATGCAGCCCACTTAAATAAAATAAGAAAAGGTCTATTAGATTTAGTAAAAAAACATTAAAAAAAGAGTCCATTATACAAGGGCCTGTTCAGCCTGTTTTCTTGGATAAACTAAACCCTAACTTCCTTCCTTTCTTTTTTGCGTAGCCAAAAAGAGGCTGTTGGATCAATCTATGATCCAACGGCGTAGATCGCGCCAACTCGGGATGATATAGCACCGCACTCGCATAGTCGTTTAATTAGGACGAGACCTGACGGACCAAATCACTTCGGGGTGTATCACGTGGATCACCACTCGCACGTGGCAGCCACGCGCGTGCCTTGCCAGTCTCTGAAAAATGTTTCATCTCCTTCGATGGGTGCTTGAGCCAATTCCACTTCGATTGCTCCTCGCCGACATTGTTCGAGTCATCAGAAATATGCAAACAAAGAAACAAGAGGGTTAAATCCCCAAATTGGAGCCCAGCAATTCAAGACAAAATCAAAAGGGAATTAAATCCCTAAACCGAAGCCTTAGCTACAAATCGAGATCAAATCAAAAGCAAATCCAAAAGATAAATCCCTAATTTGAAGCCCTAGCTAGAAAATCAGAATCAAAACGGGAAAGGCTAATCCCTAAATCGATGCCATAGCGAAGATCAAGCAATTTCAGAGGCAAAAATTAGGTATTTATTCTTGTAATCCAACCATTTCAATAGCTATATAAACCCCAATGTAATTCTTTATAAAAAACAACAATTACAGAAAACACACACTAGATACATACACACACACTTACAATTAGCATCCGGAAGTTGTAAAGCCAGTAAGCAATGATTGTAATCAAAGTTTCAAAGCAATAAAAGAAGCAAGTTTTTGGTAACATTTTCTATCTTTTATTCTTTTTGTTTCGAATTTAATAAAAAAAAGGGATTGTTTTTACCTTTATTCTGTTTAAAACGCCATTGTGGTTTGGCTTCGACGTAGCTCCTGTGGAAAAACGCAATTTTGAGGTCGTTGGAATCTAGGAAAATTAGGGTTTTCTGGGAATTTTGCCGCCGGCAATGGCGGCCGGCGCCGGTGGAAGGCAGTCAGCAGGGCAAACGAAATGAAGAACACGGATGAACACATCAAAGGATTTAAAGTAAACCGAGTTTGATCCATTTGGGGGAAATGTATAAAATGGTTTTGGTTTATAATATTAGCTATATATACCAACCCGTTTGATCCGACCTAAACCTGGTTATAACCCGTGCCCTTCTTTCCCAGTTCTTATACTGCAGCACCTTTGTTTTAAATCTATTCAATTTTGTCCTTTTTCATTTCAATTTGGCACTGAATTTTTAATTATTTTCAAATTAACCCGCACATTTTGTTTTTCTTTCAATTTAATCACCAATACATTCGTTTAAAAGGTAAAAATAATTATCCTTTTCTTTGTTTAGCAATTATTTTTTTATCTAATTTAATTAATTTGGTTCCTTTATATGTGCATGTATATTTGTGTGTAAAACCTTAGGATTAGGGACTTAAAACCTAGAATAGAGACGTATATGTTGTAAAATATTCTTCACATTTTCAATAAGACACACTTAATTGTATTTAAACTTTGATAGTTAAAATGAATGTAGATGTTTCTTTAAGTGTTAATCATTGATTAGATTTTAATTGAAAAACTTTAACTCATCTAATTTTCTTGCTGATTTGTTAAAAAGTGAAAACTTAATTAATGCGATGTTTTATCAAACGGGAATGACGGGTTAGCGCCAGGAGTGTTGGCGGTGATTAAAGTTCATTTCTCGGCGATAAGGCCATTAAAATAGATTTACATTCACTAAGCGGACAAATAAATCGAAATTTTGTGAACTTGCAAATTCCAGTTTTTAAAGCACTTTTTGAAATCAATTAGGTACCATTTTTTGGGCGTTATGTGGGTGCTAACCCTTCCCCACACGTAACCGACCCCCAAACTTGTTTTATTTGTTTTCCGTGGACCAAAATGTTATTTTGATAAATAAAACATTTTATCAAAGTACCCTTGTTTTAAAAGTGATCCAATCACACTTTTTTTAAAAAAAGATTGGTGGCGACTCCGTGTTTTTATAAAGTTTTCCAAAATGTCAAAACTCCTAAAAAAGGGTTGTGACAGCTTGGCTATGTTTTTTTGGTGTAGGCTTAGTTAGTAATTTGGGCCTTTAGTTTTGGGTTCTAATATTGGGCCTAGTTTTAGTGGTTTGGGCCTAGCTAATAGTTTTTGGGCTTTAGATTAGGCTAAATGAATTATTTTAATTAATTTAGATTGTGTGCTCGTCTCATATGGGCACGATTCTTTAATTAATTAAGTTAATTCTAGGCTTAGTTTCTTTAGAGCCTTAGTTAGATTAGAGTTCAAATTAGTTTAGCGAATTTAAATTCATTCTTGGCTCATTTGAGTGAATGTTAAATTCATTAAATTAATCGAACATTTCTTAATGACTTTTAGGATAAAATGAACTTCAAAGTTGAGATTAACATTAAATTAATTATCATAATTTGTTAGAGTTTTAGTCTTTTCATGTAATTAACCTAGGACTAAATACTAGAATCACCTAATTAATAATTAGATCATCATTTGGGCTTTTCATAATTTGGGCCTTTATAGGATAGGTCTTGGGTTGGGCCTTTTGTGTTTATTTTTGTGCCTTTGTTTGCCATTCCTTGTTTGTCATTCATACGTCCCATTAATTTTGCATTAATTAATCTAAATCATAAAAAGGGAGATATTTATTAATTCCGATATTTGTGTCGTAACAGTCCGAGCTTAAAGGATGTTGACCAAATATCTGAATTAATTCTTACCGTCCCAAGGTAAAGTTAAAAGTTGATAAAATCATTACATCATATCTTAACTGCTTGCACCATGCATAAAGGTGACGTGCGGGATTCGAACCATAAATTAACACGGTAGTCGGGCTTATTCGATGTCGGTTTAATCTATGGTCTGGTGTATCATCAAACTTATTAATTAAATGTCCAATTAATTTGAACCCACCAATTTGATAAAGCCCATTCAATTAAGGTTAATTTTCAATTAAGGTCACCGAATTAAATTCTTTTCAAATTCTGACAATTTCCTTCGATAAAAAGCAACAAATATTTTGGTACCGATTTTCGGGCGTGATGGGAGTGCCAATCATTCCCCACACATAACCAACTCTCGATCCCTTTCAAAATGAATCTCTGGTTTTGTGGTGTTCGGCCTACCTTATCCAAGTGGCCGGTGGCGACTCCAAGTCTTCATTGTTATCAAAAACACGAATTTTCAAAAGAGATCCCCCTGAAATTAAATTCCTTATAAGAAAGAGATGGGTATACAAGTAAGCTTTCAAAAAAGGACATAAAGGGCTTATTAATGATGTTCAAAGGGTTATGATTTTTCGAAAAGAAAATCCCCTTTTAAGCAAACCTTATCCAAAAAGTGGGATACATTTTAGTAGCTTTCAAAAAACGTCGCTACAGATACAAAATTAAATTAAAAATGCATGAAAAAAACAACACAAAAAAGGGGGTTTTAACACTGGAAATTGGACCAAAATGCAAAGAAACAAAATAGAGAGCCAAAATTGAAAGAAAACTAGGACCTGATTGCAAACCGATTTAAAGTTACAAGGACCTAGAACGTGATTTTAAAAGACAGAATGGCATGGGCTCAGAATTATCCTACACTGAGGGACTAAAAGGGTTATTAGCCCACGCAAAAGGATTGCGGGTGCTATTCAACTGGGGCGGAGGGACTCATAAAGCTAATATCTCACTTTTAAGCAGTCGGGGTTTATAAAACACTTTTTACAACAAAAAACTTCCTCCGCCCCTCTTTTGCTCTCATCCCTCTAGAAAAATGGATGAACACCGCTCTGGTGTTCATCCTCACCGCCGTTAATCCCAGAAACCACCCTCTTCTACGTCGTGACGGCCAACCTAAAACGACTCATTTTCTTGAAGCAAACCCATATCGGTCTTTGCTTTTTCTAGAAAACCAGTCTTTCACCTCTAAAAAACAAAAGTAACTCGAAAGCCCCTTCTTTTTAATAGGAAGCCTAAACCTACCCCTTTTTGGTCACTTTCCCTTCTGACTCACTATTCACAGCCCGAAGACGACTGGAAAGCTTATCATCGTGAAGGAAACTGAACGGGCACCAAAAAAGGGGATTAATCCCGCACGTAAAACCCTAATCTCTAATTTGTATGTATGATGCTTTAAAAACTAAATAAAAGAAAGAAAGAAAGGTATACCTCAAAAATGTTTGAGGCTTTTGGTTTCTTTTTTGCTCTATTGCCTTGAAAGTTGTCGAATGGCTTAAAAATGATTTAGGGCCTTTTTTATATAGTCGAATTACATGTATTTAGAGAAAATGAACAAAATTACAAATTGTCTCATTGGTTGCTGTTGTTTTTTGGCTGCATTCATCTGATTCCTGCTAATTTGTCCCCAAATGCCCTGAAATTCTCTAATTTTCTGCCGATTTTGTTTTGATTTGTTTTGCATGTGAGGCTCGTATGAGAAGGGGACCAGAGGAGGGACAGCTTGCTGACGGGACTGTTGAGGTAGCTGAACCGCTTTGAATGGTGCGCGTGGGGGAAGATGGAGAGCCAGCGTGGACTACACAAGCGTTGGATGCAATCCCAACCATTCGATACGTTCCCGATCCAAGGCCTATGCTCGATGTGGCACCAAGACAGAAGATGGCCAACTAGGGCTTCATCCATCAGTGCGATCTGGACTGTCAGATCTAGATCGGATCTAACGGCTGTAGTGTGACTACGCAAAAGGGGAAGACAGATCATGTTAGGGCTTTAGGGTTTCTGATGTGGTTACAGGCCTATTGGGCCTTATTGTATTAAATTTTATTTTATTCTTTTCTAAAATGGACTGATATAATAAACTTGGGCTTTTTATTTATATTTATATATCGGGCTTTACTAATAGTTTATAATCTTTTTTTATTTTCAGTTTAGTTATATAATAACAATAGTAACAATAATACTACTACTACTACTAATAATAATAATAATATGAACGTAATAATAAAATTACTAACACATAGTAAAGATATTAATAACATATTAATAATAACATAATAATGATGGTAAAATAAGATAAACATAATGATAGTAGTTAACATAACATAAAGAAAATACTTATAATATATTAATAATATTTAGGGGTTTTTCAATTGGATAATAACATAGTAGATTATAACAATAATATGGTAACACACATACATATATATAAGACTATTAATGATTAACAAATGTAACATATTATATATATATATATATATATTTGGATTTTTGTTTGGAAAACACATTCATATATAGATAGTAGTAATATGTAAGCCCTTTATTGTAAAAACAAGAATAAGAATAGAAACGGATCCAACCCTAACAAAATTAGTAATTATAGCTCCCCCTTTTTGCTCATTCTTGCGTTAACAATGATAGAGCAAAGACTAAAATCACTAATTTTTTCCCATTTCCCTGTGAGTTTAGATCGTCATGCACTAAAGGTCTTATTGATGGCCGAAAATGAAGGTCCAACACTGAAAGATTTATGGAAACCTAGCTCACCAAGCACTAAAGGTCTTATTGATGGCTAGAAATGAAGTCAAACACTAGAGGATTTACTGACGATCTGGCTCACCAAGCACTACAGGTCTTACTGATGGCTAGAAAATGAAGTCAAACACTGGAGGATTTCTGACGATCTGGCTCACCAAGCACTACAGGTCTTACTGATGGCCGAGAAAATAAGGGTCCAATCACTGAAGGATTTAAGGACAACTTAGCTCGCCAAGCACGGGAGGTCTTACTGATGGCTAGAAAATGAAAGTCGAGCACTGAAGGCTGTTGATGGTTTGGATTCTCATGCACTAGAGGTCTTACTGTGATTTTTGTTAGATAGGTTCTTCTCGATGTGAACCCTTAATTCTTGCCAGATGCTTGAGATTCTCGATTTTTGTTGTGATCCATCTTTCAAGAAGGCATGGATAGAAGTCTTTTCTTGATTTTATGAAAGCACGAACTGATGTCTTACTAAATTCTACTTCATTTGTCACAAAGTTGTAGATTAAGATCTTCGTAAACCTGTAAAAAGATAAAATGATGGATGCATAAATTAGTGTGCCCCCTATCCTAGGGATGTCTAATTTATATGATGCATGAATGAATGTCAATTGAAGACCACTTGTGAGAGTCTTCTTTTCCAAGGAAGTTGATTGAAAAGACTCGGTCTTGTCTCCTCACTAGGGCTTCAAAGCGGCTAGGAAACCCTATCTCATACTCGAGTTCAACCTTTCAATGTGTACCTTCAAAGCCACTACTCCAAGTAGTTCTTCTTGAACTTCGCTCAATTGGTTAATTTAATCTGGATGGGTCTCAACTAATTTGTCATCTTCGTGCCCCTTTGCCCCAAAAATTTTGTTGCTTACTCTTTCTTTCTTGTTGCTAGCAAATTTTTGACTTCTTCATCAAAAACCTAGATCAAAGGTTTTCTCTTGTCAACCCTGACTCAGAATCCCAAGTTACAAAGCTACTACATTCTCTTCGAGGGACACTTCATCACCTCAAGCCTCGCATTACCCCTTCATGTTCGGGCTTTACCAATCTTTGTCAACCTAAGATGGTCATTTGCATCGAAATCCATGCGATTTGAAATTATTTTTTGAATAAGAGAATTTTGTTTAAAAGGATCAGTTGGCTAACTAATACTTTAATGAGTGATGCATTTTTAAAATAGTATTCAATGCTTGAAACCTCAAAGATTTGAAAAGAACAGAGAAAGACTTGGATTCCTTGGATATCCAATGCGAGAGTGTCCTGGCTTCAACCCCGGTGATCAATGGCTTGCCTTTGAATGTTGTGGCGATATTCAAAGTTGTGATATCTTTCTCGAATGGCTCGATTTATTCTTATGATTACAATATTTGCTGGGTATGTCAGAAAACTATCCTTCTAGTTCTCAATATTTGTCTCATTCCATAAATACATTCAAGCTTTCTAGATTTACCTACTAGTAGAGTAAAAAAGTATCATTATGAGAATTTTAAGCGCACGTGTGCTTCTAGCCATTATTGCATTATTATTGTTCATTTTATTTTTAGGGAATTCAATTCATCACAGTCCTTTATCTCGAAGATAATGATGGAGCATAAAACAAAACTCCGAGTTACTCGGCATAGTCATGATTTTGAAAATATTACCATCACTCATGAAGCGAAGGGTTATGGGTGGTACACTGCTGCCATATTAGGCCTATCACTTCAGCGGAGTGCCCCAAAATTTCCGCACTCTTATCCAAAATTGCCTATTACCAAGTTTCGAACATTGGAGTGCTTTTTGATTAATTTTTGAAAGAAAATGCCTATTACCTGGCTTTGAAGTTTTTTTGTTTTGTTTTTTTTTTAATTTTATTTTATTTTATTATTATTATTTTTTTACACTTTTTTAATCCATTTCATCTTAGAAGAATTCTCAAATTCATGCAACTCCAATGGGCTTTTTCTAGGAAATTCCCATCATTGAACATTATCGAAGGAGTAGTAGTGTTACTTCTCGCGCTTTACCGACCGGAGCAATCTGAGCAAGAAATTAAACTTCATCATGATCACAACACTCGATTAATCCTTGCATCCCAATCAATATCACAACAGGCACGTGATACCAACGACCCTCGGAGATAAGAATAAATATACATGTATACTCATGATATTTAAAAAAAACATCTCTTCATTGGAATAAAAAACGAAACAAATGCCCTTTACAAAAGATCATTGCTACCTTCGGGCCAAAAATAGCAAGGTTGATAAAGAGAAAAACTGAAAATGAAAAGGAAAACATGCAAATTGACGTCTAATAACAAGAGATAAAGATGAGATGCATCTAAGATTTTAGCAACTTTGGGCTGATCTTGACTTTTCTACTTCTCGGAAGAAACAACCCTTTAGTGGCCCCCATGATTAGGCAAAAGATTGGTAGCCACATCCAGTGTGTCAAGCTGTAGGACTCCAGTATTGAGCAGGTTCTGAACCACCCTCTTAAAGGCTTTGTAGTTGTTGATGTTATGGCCAGGGATTTCTGTATGGTACTCGCACTTAGCCTTAGGGTCGAACCATGCTGGATAAGGAGGTTGCATCGGAGTAAGGTGATAAGGGCGAACCAAGTCTGCCTTGTACAGCTTGGGGTATAACTCACTGTAAGTTATGGGTAAAGGAGTGAAGACCTCCTCTTTCTCCTTTCGACCAGGCCCTTGTGAACTTGTTGCCGTCGACTTTGGTACGATCGTGACATTGCTCGGGAGGTGAGTACTCACATGGCTCGCCTTTTTTTTTCTCCGGGTACTTTTGCAGATTTTCCCTGGTCTTGAGCTTGCCGCTCTTGAAAGCAGCCTCGATGGATTCCACAGCATTTACAAATTCAGCGAATCCCAAAGATATATTGCTGATCGTCTTCTCATAAAGTGGACCATGTAGTGTATCCACAAATAGGCGGGTGATTTCGATCTCCAAGATGGGAAGCTAAACTTGCGCTGCAATGTCCCTCCACCTCTGGGCGTACCATCTAACACTTTCCTTTTGCCCCTGAGTTAAACCCTGAAGCAACATTCTACTGGGGACCATGTCCTTCATGTACTTGTATTGCTCGACAAAGATTCTCGACAAATCCTTCTATGTCTTCACATTGGTACAGCTTAGCTGAGAGTACCAACGGGCAGCTGGCCCAGTCAAACTGTCCTGAAAGTAGAAAATAAGAAGATTTTCATTCTTCAGGTGTGCCGCCATCTTACGACAATACATAGCCAAGTAGGCTGAAGGGCAAGTGGTACCATCATACTTCCCGAAGTTGGGTACTTTGAATTTGGGCGGGATGACCAAATCAGATATCAAGCTTAACTCATAGGGATCTATTTCGTAATTGTCGGTCACTTGCATCGAACTGACCTTCTCTTCCATCTAGAGGCGTTGCTCCTCAAACTTTTTTTCAAACTCTTTCCTTAATCTTGTCTCTACCTCGTTCATTAAGTCCAAGTCTAGGACCTCAATACCAACATCAGTCTCAAAATTATGCCCTACATCGATTGAAGTGTTAAGAGATGCCCCAACTATATGGACATTTTTCAGAATTGACCCCTCCGGTTGAACCTTTGTATGTGAAGTGTTTCCACCTAGGTCCTCCACATTGGAATGTTCATCCACAACTTTGGCTTTCCCCCATTCAACCTTCTCTAATGACGTGATGATGCGGGCTATGATCTCATCTTGAGACCTTTCAATCCTTGACTAGATACCGCCTAAGCGTTCCTCGATATCCTTTTGTGACTTCTCAACATTAGTCAATCTATCTTCCATGACCTTCGTCTGAGAACGTGTGCCGTACGAGTGCGGAATGGCTGCTATTTGAACTTACTTCCATGAGATTCCCACTATTAATATGGGGTTTCACTTATGAATGCAAATGCATTATATGAGCAAAATGTGTGAAGACAAGTTAAAATCAATCAATAAATGTAATATGCAATGAATGTAAAATTAATGTCTAAATGAAAAGATGTTGATGCTATTGAATAAACGAGAAAGCATTAATGAATATTTGAACAAACAAAAACTGATAATACTATCATAAGAGAAAAAAGCAAATGAGTGTTGATCGACGAACATCCTCATTAAACAACGTTCTATAACGGAGATCAAGTCCCATTATAACGAGAAAAGAAAAACTTCTACATAGGTCGTGACTTAAAAATCTAAGGTAGCCTTTGCTCATCTTCTTGATCAACCTTGAACTTCGGGACTATTCAACTCATTGTTATGGATTCTTTCTCCCATTACGAAAGCCGTAAACTTTAGATTGTTCTCATATCAACACTTCATTAAGAAAATGTCATGAAGATGCAAAACAAATAACATAATAAAACAAAAAAGAAGGTTAGCAACAGATATAATGAAAAAGGCAAATACACCAAAGCGAGGTAACAAGAAAAAAGGCCTAACAACATGAATTCTAGTTCGCTACGGTTATCCGCATGGCTCTAACGGGGTGGGCTTCTTAAGTTTTCACACATGGGTTTGGTTCTAAATGAGGGTACCCGAACCTATCTTATTACCTACTAAGGCAACAAGAACCCCAATTCTGGCCCATTACAAGCTTGCGAATTGGTTTTGATTCGAGGGAAAGCACGACCTAGTGATGTGGAGGGCTGCTCACATGTCAAAAGGCGTGGATTCTAGAAATGAATTATCGACCTGTGGAGGGATGCTCACATGGGTATGTGGCGTTTCACTCTCACTTAAGGGACGAAGATCGGGTATAAAGCTTAATGAACATGGTGTAACACATGACGGTGATTCCTTAGAAATTAAATGAAAAATCAATTCGAAGACCACCAATTATCAAAGCCTGTGTAATCGTAGTTACATTTTCAAGAAAGAATTGACCTCCTTAAAATCAAATTAAATTTGCAAAGTTTTCCATCATTGAAAGCAACAAATATATTCTTGGCTTAACTCTCATTTTTTTTAAAAAAAAAAGTGTCCCCAGTGGAGTCGCCAAGCTGTAGCGACATTTTCCTCCTTTTGAAAAATCTTTAAAAAGTGTTAGTTTTATTTGGAAAAATCATCGGCTACTAATTATACCCTACAATCGCTTTTGGAATCTTGGTTTTAAAATGGGGATTTCTTTTGAAAATTCTTTTTTCTTTTGAAAATCGTAAAAACTTGGAGTTGCCACCGGCCACTTAGATAAGGTAGGCCAGACACCACAAGAAACCAGAGATTCTATTTTTAAAGGGTTCAGGAGTTGGTTACGCGTGGGGAAGGATTAGCACCCCCATCACGCCCGGAAATCGGTACCAAAATATTTGTTGCTTTCGAAAAGATGAAAATTGTTGAAATTTAAATTGAATCTTATTTGGCGTTCTTAATTGAAAATTGACTTTAATCGGGCGAGCTTTATCAAATTGGTGAGTTCAAATTAATTGGTCATTCAATTAATAAGGATGGCGATACATCGGACCATAGATTAAACCGACATCGAATAAGGTCGACTGCCGTGTTAATTTATGGTTCGACTCTCGTACGTCACATTTGTGCATGATGCGAGCATTCAGGTATGATGTTATGATACTGCCAATTTTAATTATTATTTACCTCGAAACGGTAAGGATTAATCCAAATATTCGGTCAATATCTATTAAGGCAAGACTGTTACGACACGAATATCGGGATTAATGAATACCTCATTTTCTATGATTTAAATTAATTAACACACAATCAAAATATTAAAAGTCACATGAATGACAATTAAGGGATGGCAAGCAAGGGCTTAAAGATAAACACACAAAAGGAAGCTCACCCGAAGTCCTAACCTAAAAGGCCCAAGTTATGGAAGATCCAATTAGTGATCTAATTATTAGCTAAGTGATTCTAATATTTAATCATATATTGATTAGCCCCAAAAGACTAGAAATCCTAACAAATTAAGATGATTAATTTGAAATTCAATGTCAATCTAAACTTGAGATTAATTTTATCCTAAAAGTAATTAAGAAATATTCAATTAACTTAATAAATTTAACATTCGCTCGAATAAGCCAAGGGCAAATTTAAATTCACTAAATTAATTCGAACTCTAATCTAACTAAGACTCTAAAGGACCTAATCCTAGAATTAACTTAACTAATTTAAGGATCGTGCCCCTGTGAGACGAGCACACGATCTAAATTAATCAAATTAATTTGCCTAATCTAATCTAAAGCCCAAAGGCCTAAAACTACCAAACCTAAAACCTAAAAAGGACAAGGCCCAAACTACAAGCCCAAAACAAGCCTAAAGCATATAAATTAAAAAAACACATATATATACAAAAACCTTATGTTATATATATATATAAACTATCTATATTATGCTTTATATAAAAACTACATTATATATATGGTAAAAATTATATATTATACACATTGCAAAAAAACCTTTATATACGTATATATGTAACTTTATACTATATAAAAACTCCTTATAAAAAAACTTCTTATATATAGATATATATAAACATATTGTATATATATTTACATAGCTATGCGTCATATATATATATATATATTCTTAAAAGAACTACTTTATCACATATTATATAAAATATATTATATGTCATAAAAACTATATAATATAACCAAACTATACATTATTTTATATATAAAAAACACATGCCACACAAAGATTACATATTAATACCAACCCAACCACATATCATACCACAATACATAACAAAGAAAATAAAACTGGAAGCATAAGATACAAAATTAAATTAAAAATCCATGAAAACAACAACACAAAAAGGGGGTTTTAACACTGAAAATTGGACCAAAACGCAAAGAAACGAAACAGAGAGGAAAAATTAAAAGAACACTAGGACCTAATTGCAAACCGATTTAAAGTTACAAGGACTAAAGACGTGATTTTAAAAGACGAAAAGGCCTGGGCTCAGAATTATCCCACACGGAGGGACTAAAAGGGTTATTAGCCCACGCGGAAGGACGGCAGGCTCTATTCAGCTAGGGCGGAGGGACTCATAAAGCTAATATCCCACTTTTAAGCAGCCAGGGTATATAAGACACTTTTTATAACAAAAAAACTTATAACAACAAAAAAACTTCCTCCGCCCCTCTTTTGCTCACAACCCTCTAGAAAAAATGGATGAACACCGCCCTTTTGGTCTCAACCCCTCTTTTGGTCTTCGGACACTCTCAATTCGGGGATGTAATGCATAATGTTTGTTGATCCTCAGGTTCCATGACAAGTTCGCGAATAGTTTGGTCTTCGTCTTCCACCGGAATCTGCCTTAAGTTGTCGAATTCAAAGTGGATTTTAGTGTCAAAGGATTGTTCTAGATCTGATTCAGTTTGTTGTTGTTCTTGTTGTTTCCGTTGTCTTCTTTCTTGAAGCGTTTGTCCCTGTAGTCTTTGGGCTAGTGCTTCAATTTTCGGTTCAAAATCTGCTAGTTCACCTGGATTCTTCCTGGTCATAAATCAAAACAATATCAGTAATTTTGCTGAAGTCTCCGGCAACGACGCCAATTTGACATGCATTGTATTTGTCAAATAAATATGCCTTAATCTCAATTAAAATAAATAAATAAATAAATAATGTAGTAATAGAGAATAAGAGTCGATCCGCAGGGACTAAGGAGCTTCTGATATCTAGAGGTTGCGAGAAAATGAAGTAAAAGGGGGGTTTGATCAAGAGCATTAAGTAGAAGATATAAATAAAGTGAATTGGAAAATAAACTTAGAAAAGTAACAAAAGTAAATTTTTTAAGAGAAGACTAATTAGATGGAATAGCCTCAAGCTTAGCTTAAGCTTAATTCAAATTGATCATCGAAAAAGATTTTTTCACCGGATACACGTCGGTTATAGTCTACAAGGTCCAACCCTTGTAACTTACTATTCACTTATGTAAACAACAATCCAAAGGCAATCTTTGGAATTCGGTTCTTACTTGGACTACCCCAACTATCGTCGCTAGCGCCAATGTAGTTAAGTGTTTAGAAAAGTCCGACTCGGATCATGTTGTCTAGGCCTTCTGGAAGCTGCTGACTGGATCTTCTAGAAGCTTCTAAATGTCACATCAGACTTCATGCTTAGAGTTATGCCTACTAGCCCAGCCTTAATTCCAGTAAATAAAACTTCAAAATGTTGTATTTTAAGTGCAATTTCCAGAATTGTAGTCATGCATAGAAAACGCACAAAAACATCCAGATCAGCAGCATGAACTAACCATTAAAAGTATAATTAAAGATAAAATAGTAGCCAAATAAACTATTTATCACTATGGTGGCAGGCTACAGCTCATCCGTGTTGTGCTTTTTAGTATAGCTAATTTCTAGTGCAGGCAGCTCGTGCTCCCAAAAGCTGTAATTCAGAAGATTGAACAGCTCTGTATGAGGTTCTTTTGGAAGAAGGAAGACAGTGCGGCTAAAGAGGTAGAAGTAAGCTGGAGTCAGGTTTGTCTGTTGAAATCTGAAGGAGGTTTGGGTCTTAAAAGGTTGACTTGTTGGAACAAAACATGTTTGCTACTCCTTATTAAATCTATCCTTGCTGTTGATGGATCTCTATGGGTAGCTTGGTTAAATGTTTATGTGCTAAAGGGAGAAAGTTTCTAGAATATTGAGTGTAAACTTTTCTTTAGCTGACAGGTGAAAAAGCTGTTAAAAATGAGAAATGAGGCAGCTAAATTATTCAGTGGTGCTACTGATTTGAAAAAATTTAGGCCTGCTTGAATATGGGATAGAGTTCGTGATAGGAGGGATAAGGTGCCTTGGTAGAAGTTACTCTGATTTTCCTTTCACACTCCTAGACATTCCATCATTGCATGGATGGCCATCTTGGATAGGCTTCCCACCAAGGATACATTGTTGAGAATGTGGATTATGCAAAGGATAAACTGTGTTTTGTGTGATGGTGAGCAGGAAACAAGGGATCACCTGTTTCTTGAATGTTCTTTTTCTGTTGATATCTGGAAATGTATCCTGCAGCTATGTTTTTTGAGAAGAGAATTCAGAAACTGGGAAAATGAGTTGAGATGGGCCATGACTGTTCTGAATGGTAAATCTCTTCTTGTTTTAATTCTTAAGGTTGCATGGTGCAGCTTTCTTTACCATGTTTGGTTGGAGAGGAACGCTCGTCTATTTAAAAATATGGCTCGAACTATTGATGAAATTGTGGATTGTATTAAGGATACTACGAGTGTAAAGCTAAGGGGAAAATGTATAGATAGGAGAGACATTACCGATATAAAACTTTGTAATTCTTGGGGGATCCTCTGATTGAGGACTCTCTCCTATTGGTTTCTATTTTTTATAGCAGTTTTCGCTGTTATTGGATATAATATATGAAGAATTTAATTATTATTTTTATTTAATAATTTTATTTTCTTCCTCTAATTAGGTGGTGACACGTGTCAATTGATTGGATGAGGAAAATAGAACAAAGAAAACTTTTGGCTTAGATGAAAATTGAACTCAAGTCTCTTAAAAGTAAATGGTAAGGGTTTGCCACTAAACCAAGTGGTCATTTGTGATAAAAAAAAATACACCCAAATTTATTGTTGTAACACTCTATCTACCAAACAACTAGAGGTGGCAAACTGACCTGAGACCCGAACCGATTTTACCCGATTCGAGACTAAACATGATGACCCAAACTTGATTCAAAATTCGAAACAAATCGAATCGAACAAGAATCGACCCGATTTTTAGTTGAACTGATAGGGACCCAATCCGAATTTCAACCGAACCGAATGGACCCGAACTGATTTTATTTGAACCGAAAGCATCCCGAAATAAAGAAAAGATATTAAAAGAAATAAAGAAAGATTTGATGTGATATGTCGCACAACTCACCAAAAAGTCAAATATACTGGCTTTATAAAGCCATATATAGGTATAAAAAACTGATCCGGCCTGAAAACCCAACTAAAACATATCTATCTCCATTGAACCGATCTTGACCCGACCTGAAATCAACCGAACCAAAAATACTTGATCCAATATCAATCGACCCAAAAAAAACCGAATTGATGTGATTCGACTTGACCCGATACCCGACCCAAATCACTATAGACTCGAATTAAAATCGAACCATACCAGACTTGACCTGAACTGAATAGAAACCAAATGTAGTCAAAACCGAACCTGAGCCGAACAACCCGTTTGCCACATCTACAAACAACTAAATTAATGTATTTTCCCAACACGATATACGCTACTCTTAGCCCAAGAGGACATGTTAATGGCAAATGGGACCGAGAAGCTGGACTATGACATTGACATGCAGGTAGTAAATTCAAAGAAGCTGAAGAAACTTCAAAAAGTAGAAAACTCATCCCATTGCGAAGAAGACAGACGCAGGTAAGACCGAGGAATGAAAGACTTGAGGTTCCATTGAATTTTGCTTCAATTGGGGCTCTGTCTGGACTCGTTTTTCCAACTCAAGGCAAGCAAACACAAAAAGTCCCATCTCTGCCAAGAAAACCATATCTCCCACTTCTTTTCTTTTTTTGATTCCTTCAAATTATAGAATCTCAAAATGTGGGTTAAACTTAAAGCTGTTTCTTCAATTCTCTCCTTTCTTCTTCCAAGATGCTACGACACTGGTAATTTTACCAGAAATAGCACATACGGAAAAACCGGGACCTTATTCTCGCTTCACTCCCACCTAGTGTCTCTGCAAACGGTGGATTATTCAATGCTACTATTGGCTTGAACTCCGACAAAGTTTCCTTTAATCAATTTTGGTAGATACATTCATTTAATTTTACCACTTCACTACTTTCCTCGCAATTACTACTTGGGTAAATTACAAATTTCAGTACTCAACTTTCTTATCCTCTTATTTTGGTCACTAGAGTTTAAAAATTTTCAATTTAATCATTGAACTTTTGATTTGCTCATATTTTGGTCACTTTGCCGTTAAACACTTAACGATGTTATGACTGAACATCTTTCTTTTAAAAAATTATAAAATGACCTCAAAACTTTCTTTATTTTCTTGTGAAAAACTCACTAGTTTCAGATTTCCTTTGATTTTTCAACAATGGAGTATATTTTTCCAAATTCCAACGAGGGAGAGGTGGAGAAGAAGGAAACACATATTATATCATGATTTCACACTGATTGAACGATGGATATTGTAAACCAGAGTAGTTTGTGTTTTTGTGTGTTTTAGGTTTTGGGTTGAGTTTTGCGAGTTTTAATATGATTTCAAGAAAAATAAAAAAAAAGTGGTAGAGATGATGAGGCGAGTTTATTGGTGTTTTGAGTGGTCGGAGAAGACAGTGAAGAATGGTTATTTTAGCTTTGACATGACAGGTGAATGAAACCGTAAAACTTTTATCTGCAGAAGAAGAAAGATAAAATAAAAAAGAAAGGGAAAGGGATGAAATGAAGTGGATAACACCACATGTGACTATCATGTCATCCTTCCATTTCCGATTTAACATCTAAGTAAGAAAATAGGAACAAATTGAAAGTTAAGTGATCAAATTAAAAAAATTTAAACTTAAGTGAGTAAAATAGGAGTGAGAAGAAAGTTGAATGATGAAATTTGTAATTTAATCATTGAACTATTGGTTATTTCGTATTTTGGTCATCGAACAATTTTTTTGACAAAATTGTTACTAACGTTATATATTTTCCTATTTTGGTTACTTATCGTTAAGTTTTAACGAAGTTGATGACATTGCATAGTATAATAACAATTTTAGTTCCAAAACATATACATTTCATCAACTTGATTCTCATATTCTTCACTTAGAAAGAAGATAGTTGTTTTATAAGGGAAGTGAAAGTGAGAGGACCAAATTATAAAAAAAGTCAAACAAATAAGTTAAACTCTAGAAAATAAAGACAAAGTTGATGAAATGTATTTGTTTTGAGACTAAAATTGCTATTATACTATGCAATGTCACCATTTTCATTAAAACTTAACAGTCGTAGACTAAAATGAAAAAATATGTAATGTTAGTGACGGTTTTTGCAAAATAATTAGTTTAGTGACAAAAATAGAAAATAAGTAATTGTTTGATGACTACTGGTGTAGTTTACCCAATAATAAGATTACATTTTTATGGGTAATTATTCCCTGTATAAGTTGTAAACTTTGTTCTCACAAGCATCTTGATTTTAAGGTTTAGAGACTTTGTTTAGAGTTTAATATTTAGGGGTTTAGATGTAGGGGTTTTAAATTTAGGGAATGTAGTTATGATATAAGGATTAGGGTTAAAATTTAGGGTTTATTGGTTAAAACCTAAATCTCTAACCATATCATCCTAAAACTTAAACTCTAACCTCTAAACCCTACATTTTAACCTTAAACCATAAATTCTAACCATAAACTCTAAATTCTAAACCCTAACTAGAGTCTCTGAACCCTAAAATTAAAGTACTTGTAGAAGTTTTTCGTTTCTACTGTTAGTGCATGAGATATTTTTTTTTAATAGAAAGATTACATATTTAATGGCAAGGATTATTATCCCAAACACAAAACGGTGAAAACTTTTGTTTTATAACCGCCTTAATTTTAGGGTTTAGGGTTTAGAGTTTATGGTTAGAATTTAGGGTTTAGAATTAGAGTTTAGGTTTTAGGGTAATATAGTTAGAGGTTTAGATTTTAACCTATAGACCTTAAGTTTTAACTTCAAACTCAAAATTCTATTAACAACCCCTAAATTCAAAACTATTAAACTTAAACCCTCGACCTTAAACTATAAATAAAGTCCTTAAACTCTGAAACTAATACCTTGTATAAAAAATTTATATAAACACTTACGCATAAAACAATTACCCTGAACGGCAAAACAATATTATGTACTAATTCGCCCAAGAAGACAAGTTAATGGCAAATGGGTCCGGAAACAGGACTACGACAGAAAGAAGCCGAAGAAACTTCAAAAAGAAGAAGGAACGGTGGAAATTTCATCCCATTGCCAACACATAGTCGCTGGTAAGACCCAGGAATGAAGAAGTTCCATTGACTTTGCTTCAATGGGCGCTCTTTACTCTTTTTTCCAACTCAAAAACTCCCATCTCAGCCAACAACACCATCTCTCCCAGTTCTTGTTGCTTCCTTCAGATTAGACAATCTCCAAATGTGGGTTAAAGTTAAAGCTCTTTCTTCAATTCTCTCCTTTCTGCTTATGGGCATCAGTCTTGTTGCCGCTGCCCCAAGATGCTACGACACTGGTAATTTTACCACGAATAGCACCTATGCCAAAAACCGGGACCTTATTCTCGCTTCACTCCCACCTAATGTCTCTGCAAACGGTGGATTATTCAGTGCCACTATTGGCAAGAACTCCGACAAAGTTTACGCTCTTGGTATGTGCATAGAAGGAGACTCTTCAGACCGTTGTACTAGATGTCTCAATTTCACAATCAACGATCTCATAGCTAGCTGTCCCAACCAGAAAGAAGCCCTTTCATGGGGAGGTGACCTCTTATGTCTTGTACGCTATGCAAATCGCTCGTTTTATGGAATCCTGGAGCTAGATCCAATGGAGGCAAGCTATAACACGGGAGACATCACATCAAACTTAACACAATTCGATAAGGTTTGGGAGAGTTTGTTGGACAGTGTGGTGAGGAAGGCTTCCAACGGCTCTTCTAGTCTCAAGTACGCAACTGGGGAAGCAGATTTTACAGTATTCCAAAAGATATATGCACTAATGCAGTGCACTCCAGATTTATCACAGATGGATTGTGATTCCTGCCTAAGAAATTCCGCCAGTACCTTTCAGAATCTGTACCGTGGGAAGCAAGGAGGTTATGTTCGGAGGCCTAACTGTTATTTCCGTTGGGATTTGTATCCCTTCTTTGTACCCAATGCTTCTACTACCGCACCGTCTCTGTCTCCTCCACCCTCACCAGCTAGTCCTCAACCCCCAGCGGCTAGACCTCCGCTGCAGTCAGTGGACCCCAAAACCAGAAATGGTAAGTAGCGATCTGCTAGATGCATGCTGATTTAAGGAATAAATTGATGTACTTACAAAGTTCTTGCTTGTCCATAAGGGGGAGGCAGTTCATCCCGAACACTAGTCATTATAGTTGTTCCAAGTGTCATCTTCGTGGCAGTGCTCGTCATACTTGGAGTTTTTCTTCTCCCCAAGAGGATCAAGAAAAAGGAACAGAATGATCAAAGTAAGTTGGCCCTTGATTTTCTGTCGTTTCCATGTTATAGTCTTGAAACAGAAGATGCTTCACAAATAATCCACCCTTTGCCATTTTATAGTCATTCATTATAGTCTTGAAAGTGAAACAGAATGATTCTTTGTTAACCAGCAGATAACAATATCCACGTGGACTCGTTGCAAATTGACTTTAATGCAGTGAGAGTTGCAACAGAAAACTTCTCCGATGCAAACATGATTGGACGAGGTGGATTTGGTCCTGTTTATAAGGTAAGTTAAGATTTGGTGTATGAAAATTTCCATCATATCAAAGAAGAAAAAAGTGAGTGAATCATCTAGTTTGATGGCTTCCGAGCCAGCAAATACTAGGAAATAATAGTTGGTATTTTCCCCCATTATTCTTTGTTCCAAATTCTATCAGGGTAAGCTTGAAGATGGACGAGACGTAGCTATAAAGAGGCTGTCTGAAAATTCGGGACAAGGAACACGAGAATTCAAGAACGAAGTCATGCTATTGGCGAAGCTTCAACACAGGAATTTGGTTAAGCTTCTTGGTTTTAGCTTGGAACATAAAGAAAGGGTTCTAATCTATGAGTTTCTGCCCAACTCAAGCCTTGACAACTTTATATTCGGTACTGTTTCAACCCTTCTGAACTACACCTATTGAATTTCTCTGGTTATTTATAATTTTACGAATTTTGCAGATCCAGTAAAGCGGTTGCTACTACACTGGGACAGGAGGTACAAAATTGTAGAAGGAATAGCCAAGGGACTTGTTTATCTTCATGAAGATTCTCAATACCGAATCATCCATCGTGACTTAAAAGCAGCCAACATCTTGTTGGATGAAGAATTGAATCCTAAGATCTCAGATTTTGGAATGGCGAAATTGTTTGTGCTCGATCAAACTCGAGCTGATACAAGCAAAATCGCCGGGACCTTGTAAGTATTAAGAATGATCAGATTTTATATGCTATTTGTTACACTTGTTGTGGTATCCAAAACTCAAAGATGTACGTGCCTACCATTCAAATTCATTTATTCATTAACATGGACGTGTATGCAGTGGATACATGGCTCCAGAGTATGCATGGCATGGACAGTATTCAGCTAAATCTGATGTTTATGGCTTCGGAGTGTTGGTTTTGGAAATCATTAGTGGTCAGAAAATCAATAGCTTCTCCAACGAACTGGGAGACTCTCTTGTAACCCATGTAAGCTCCATACTGTGGCTATGGTATAAATAGTGGATTAGAATTTGCTGAAAGACAATGTAAGTTCATAACCTCAAACATTTACAGGCATGGAGAAACTGGAATGAAGGGACTGCTTTGGAGTTTGTAGATCCGATTCTGAGGGATGGCTCGAGAAGCGAAATAATGAGATGTATCCATCTCGGGTTGCTTTGTGTTCAAGAAAATATTGCATACAGACCGACCATGGCCTCAGTCATTCTCATGCTTAGTAGCTATTCCATGTCTCTTCCGGTTCCATCGAGACCTGCATTTTGTATGAATTCCACCATGAAGACAGCAACAATGTCTGATTTGTCTGATTCATCGTCACTCTCTGATCAATCTAGAAAAGAAGCCATCCAAGCCTCTGTCAATGAGGCTTCAATTTCTGAACTAGATCCTCGATGATGTTCGAATAAGTATGAAGTTTTTCATTGCATATCTTCTGTACTTTTTGTTTACTGTATGATTGTCTAGAAATTCAGTGCTTTGTTATAAATATACATTGCAGTAATAAACAAAGAAGCTTCAAATTAGAACAATTACATAGAAGCAGTGGAAGAAACAGTTTAATTCATTTTTCTTTTCAATCGAAAGGATACTACTTGCTAACCAGTTAGTCCAAATTGGGCCTGCAAAAATTTTATGTAGGGTTACATTTGGGCCACCCAAATATTAAAGCTTACATTTGGGTCACTCAATTATGGGTAAAATTACATTTGGGTCAGCCTTCATAATTAAAAATGCATATCAATTTAGTCATTATTTCTTTCAAACTGCTTGTATACATTCGTTAACAGTAGAGTAGTTCATTTGAAATCATTAATTAATCTAATAAACAAACTGATATATATTTTTTAAATATAAAGGCTGGCCCAAATGTATCTTACCCATAATTTAGTGACCCAAGTGTAACTTTTAATAATTGGGTGACCCAAATGTAACTTCACCCATAATTGAGTGATCCAAATGTAACTTTCAATAATTAAGTGACCCAAATGTAACCTCACTCATAATTAAGTGACCTCCATTGTATTTTACCTTAAAATTTTAAGGCACTTATTTTATTAAACTGGAATTCATTAATAACTAAATTAAAAAAAAAATTAGATAGACCTCGCTCACCAGGTCATTTGTGGTCTCAACCAATAAGATTCATCTATTTCTTTTTGTTTAAGTTGAATCTTTACATTTTTTCTACATGTCAATAAAAAGTGAATAATTATTTAGAAGTTAAAATGAGATAGATAAACTTTATTGATTAAAATTACGGATAACGTGATAAATCGAATCCATCTAATAATTTTTCAAAATTACGACATCGAAAATTCAAGACATTACAGAATTGACAAAATAAAACTTAGCTTATTATAGAGAGATAGACAATAACAAACTTCAAAAAAGGTGAAGAACGGTGGAAAATAATCATTTCATTGTCCAAGACGCGCTAGCAAAAACATGTTTCTATCAATTTGGAACATTTCAAAGGTTAAAATTTCCTTCGATCAATTTTGGTAGATACATTCATTTAATTTTACCACTTTACTACTTTCCTCGCAATTACTATTTGGGTAAATTATAAATTTCATCAATTATTTTTTTTCATTCTTATTTTGTTCACTCAAGTTTAAAATTTTTAATTTAATCACTGAATTTTCGATTTGCTCATATTTTTATCACTTTGCCGTCAAATATTCAACAATGTTATGACTGTACATCTATATTTTAAGAATTATAAAATGACCCCAAAACTTACTTTTATTTTTTGTGAAAAACTTTATAATTTCAGATTTCCTTTGATTTTCTCAACGATGGAGCATTTATTTTTAAATCCCAACGGTGGAGAGGTGAAGAAGGAGGAAGCTTGTAATATATCTTAATTTCACGATGATTAAACGATGGATATTGCATATCGGAGTAGTTTAAGGTAGTGTGTGTTTTAGATTTTAGGTTGAGTTTTGCGAGTTTTGATGTAATTTCGAGCAAAATCTAAATTGGTAGAAGAAAATGAGGAGAGTTTGTTGGTATTTTGAGTGGTCGAAGAAGACACCGAAGAATGATTTTTTTCAGCTCTGACATGACAAATGGATGAAATTACAAAACTTTTATTTGTGAGGAAAAAGATAAAATAAAAAAAGAAAAAAGGGCGAAATGACATGGATACATGTGACTTTTATGCCAGAAAAAATCAATTCACGTCAGCACATGTGACTACCATGTCACCCTTCCATTTTTGATTTAACATCTAAGTGACCAAAATAGAAACAAATCGAAAGTTAAGTGATTAAATTAAAAAAATTAAACTTAAGTGAGCAAAATAGGTGTGAGAAGAAAGTTGAATGATGAAATTTATAGCGTAGTCATCGAACTAAACTTCTTTCCATTTTTTGTCATCGAACTAATTATTTTTGGCAAAATTGTCACTAACGTTATATATTTTTCTATTTTGGTCACTTATTGAAGTTGATGATATTGCATGGCATAATAACAATTTTACTCCCAAAACATATACATTTTATTAGCTCTGTCCCCATCTTCTTTGCTTAGAAAGAAGATAGTTGTTTTTTAAGGGCAGTGAAAATGAGAGGACCAAATTATTAAAAAAAAGCCAAAAAAAAGTTCAATTCTAGAAAATAAGGACAAAGTTGATGAAATATATTTGTTTTAAGACTGAAAATGTTATTATATCATGCAATGTTACCATTTTCGTTAAAACTTCATGGTCAGTGACCAAAATAGAAAAATGTAATATTAGTGATGATTTTATAAAAACAATTAATTTAATGACCAAAATAGGAAAGAAGTAATAGTTTGATGATTACTAATGTAGTTTACCCAAATAAAAATACATATTTAATGGCAAAACAAGAAGACAAGTTAATGGCAAATGGGTCCGGAAACAGGATTAGGACAGAAAGAGGCCGAAGAAACGGTGGAAAATTCATCCCGTTGCCAAGACATAGTCGCTGGTAAGACCGAGGAATGAAAGGCTTAAAATTTCCATTGACTTTTGCTTCAATGGGAGCTCTTGACTCATTTTTCCAACTCAAAAACTCCATCTCTCCCACTTCTTCTTGTTGCTTCCTTCAGATTGTACAATCTCAAAATGTGGGTTAAACTTAAAGCTGTTTCACTTTCTTCAATTCTCTCCTTTCTGGTTATGGTCACCAGTTTTGTTGCCGCTGCCCCACGATGCTATGACACTGGTAATTTCACCACAAACAGCACCTATGCCAGAAACCGGGACCTTATTCTCGCTTCACTTCTGTCTAATGTCTCTGCAAACGGTGGATTCTTTAATACCAGTGTTGGCCGGAACTCCGACCAAGTTTACGCTCTTGCTATGTGCAGAGGAGACCGAACTCCAGAAGAATGTCATAGCCTTGTCAATTCCACAATCTACGAGCTCAAGGCCAATTGTCCCAACCAGAAAGAGGCCTTTGCATGGACAGGGGATTACAGTGTTGTACACTATGCAGATCACTCATTTTTCGGAACCATGGAGCAAGATCCCACTGTGCAAATCTACAATACGGGCAACATCACGTCGAACTTAACAGAGTTCTATACGGTTTGGGAGAGTTTGATAACCAATGTTGTGAAGAAGGCTTCCAACGGCTCTTCTAGTCTCAAGTATGCAACTGGGGAAGCAGATTTTACAGTACTCCAAAAGATATATTCACTAATGCAGTGCACTCCAGATTTATCGCAGCAGGATTGTGACTACTGCCTAAGGCAATCCGCAAGTAACTACGAAAGCTGTTGCCATGGGAAGCAAGGAGGTGTTATTCAGAAGCCTAACTGTTATTTCCGGTGGGAAGTCTATCCCTTCTATGTATCCAATGCTTCTACTACTGCGTCTTTGTCTCCTCCACCCCCACCTGCTAGTTCTCCACCCCCAGTTGCTAGTCCTCCGCTGCAGTCAGTGGACTCCCAAATCAGAAACGGTAAGTAGCGATCTGCTAGATGCATGCTGATTTCAGAAATAAATTGATGCACATGAAAATTGGTATCTTGTCTAAAGGTACTTACAGAGCTCTTGCTTGTACAGAAAGGGGAGGCATTTCAGCCCGAACACTAATCATTATAATTGTTCCGAGTGTCATCTTCGTTGCCGTGCTTCTCATACTTGGAGTTGTTCTTCTCCCCAAGAGGATCAAGAAAAAGAAACAGAATGATCAAAGTAAGTTGGCCTTTGATTTTCTTTTGTTTTCCTCTTATAGTCTTATAACAAAGGATCTTTATTAACTTGCAGATAACAGGATCCATGTGGACTCGTTGCAAATTGACTTTAATGCGGTGAGAGTTGCAACAGAAAATTTCTCCGATGCAAACATGCTTGGACGAGGTGGATTTGGTCCTGTTTATAAGGTGGTTTAAGATTTGATGTATGAAATTTTCCATCATCTCAAAGAAGAAAACAGACAGAATGAAAATGTGACAGTGAATCTTCTAGTTTGATGGTTTCTAATAAATACTAGGAAATAATAGTTGGTATTTTCCATCATGTTCTTTGTTCCAAATTCTATCAGGGTAAGCTTGAAGATGGACGAATCGTAGCTATAAAGAGGTTGTCTGAAAATTCGGGACAAGGAATACGAGAATTCAGGAACGAAGTCATTCTATTGGCGAAGCTTCAACACAGGAATTTGGTTAAGCTTCTTGGTTTTAGCTCGGAACATAAAGAAAGGGTTCTAATCTATGAGTTTCTGCCCAACTCAAGCCTTGACAACTTTATATTCGGTACTGTTTCAACCCTTCTGAACTACACCTATTGAATTTCTCTGGTTATTTATAATTTTACGAATTTTGCAGATCCAGTAAAGCGGTTGCTACTACACTGGGACAGGAGGTACAAAATTGTAGAAGGAATAGCCAAGGGACTTGTTTATCTTCATGAAGATTCTCAATACCGAATCATCCATCGTGACTTAAAAGCAGCCAACGTATTGTTGGATGAAGAGATGAATCCTAAGATCTCAGATTTTGGAATGGCGAAATTGTTTGTGCTCGATCAAACTCGAGCTGATACAAGCAAAATCTCCGGGACCTTGTAAGTATTAAGAATGATCAGATTTTATATGCTATTTGTTACACTTGTTGTGGCATTGAAAACTCAGATGTACGTGCCTACCATTCGAATTCATTTAATCATTAACATGGACGTGTATGCAGTGGATACATGGCTCCAGAGTATGCAATGCATGGACAATATTCAGTTAAATCTGATGTTTATTCCTTTGGAGTGTTGGTTTTGGAAATCATTAGTGGTAAGAAAATCAATAGCTTCTCCAGCCAAGCGGGAGACTCTCTTGTAACCCATGTAAGCTCCATACTGTGGTTATGGTATCTATAGTGGATTAAAATTTGCTAATAGACAATGTAAGTTCATAACCTGAAACATTTATAGGCATGGAGAAACTGGAATGAAGGGACTGCTTTGGAATTTGTAGATCCGATTCTGAGGGATGGCTCGAGAAGCAAAATAATGAGATGTATCCATCTCGGGTTGCTTTGTGTTCAAGAAAATATTGCAGATAGACCGACCATGGCCACTGTCATTGTCATGCTTAGTAGCTATTCCACGTCTCTTCCAGTTCCTTCGAGACCTGCATTTTGTGTGAATTCCACCATGGAGACAGCAACAATGTCTGATTCATCGTCACTCTCTAATCAATCCAAAACAGAAGCCATCCAAGTCTCTGTCAACGAGGCTTCGATTTCTGATCTAGATCCTCGATGAAGTTCAAATAAGTACTTGCGTTGCAAATCTTCTGCACTTTTTGTTTTCTGTATGAAACAATTTATTTAATTTTTCTTTTCAAATGAATGGATAAAACTTGCAACCGAGGGAACTCAACAAGTGATCTCAGTGAACAAGCGGTCATGTAAAGGAAAAGATGATGATGTTTTTGCGCAAAGACCCGAGTTCAAATCACTTTGTTTGCAAGGTGTGTGTTTTGTCAAAGGGTGAAATTTATTAACGGATACATAATTTGTTGAGCACTAGAACCACCTTGTTGAGTGGTCCATGGCTTATTTCTTTGGTATTTGGCACAGCTGTTATACGCGTCTAGTTGCTATTAAGTTTATTGACTTTTCTTGTTTTGTATTGTCATTTTCTTGCCTTCTAATGAAATAAATCCATGTTTGCCGTGTAAAAAAAACCTATGAAGAAAATAAAATCATTTAAGCTAAACGTGTAATTTGGAAAATAATTCCGATTCAATAAATTAAATTATAGAGTAATTTTGTGCCTTGTCATGTTTAATTATGACTTGGATAAATGGTGTTTGTAATCCCAAGATTATCATTGGTAGGATGATATGCTCTATGGTAGTTGTTTGATATGGTATGAAGAGGTAAGGCATTTCATAATGTTATGCTTATATGAATATGTTGGATATAAATATCTTGAGTGTTAGCATAATAATAAAAGCTGCATTAAAATTAGTTACATGAACAGTAACATGTGAGCTTGTTAATGATTGTTCTTGACATATTTTGCATCACATGTTTGAGTATGAGCTATGTTGCATATCATTGATTTTGGCTCGGGTGGAGTCAAGCCAAAATATAAATTTTAACCATAAATTTTAAATTTTAAATTTTAAACTCAAACTCTAAATAATACACCTTACCCTAAATTATTTAAACTCTAATCTCTAATCTTAACCATGAACCTTAAATTTAAATTTTTTGTGTAAAACATAAATAATGACACGAAAAAATACAATATTTTTATTATGGTTGTTTTGTTGGGAGACTTTGGGTTTGACAAGTCAAGACGTTAATCCCGGAAGCCAGGTTCCTCTGCGTGCCCTTAACTCTCAACTTCAACGTCAACATCAAACGCCACAATAACAAACCTCTACTAAAAGAAACATGGAATTATCTCTTAGAGTGCATTTTGGCACAATGAACGGTATTAAGACTAACAAAAGAAGAAAAATTCACCTAGATATTATTTACAAGTTGAGTGATGAAATTTGTAATTTACCTTGTGATTAGTGCTTAAATTATGTATTATTCTATCTCTAATTACTCCTTGATTGATTGTTTTAAGTTGTTACTTTGGGCATTTTTGTTTATTTTCCATGCAGGACAGTAGATTCCAGGAATATTGCTTAAACTGCTGAAATTGTGCAATTTTTTATTTTCTGGATTCATGGTTGGATTAGTGTGCATGAATCTGGGCATGAAAGTCTGACTGGACGCCACATCAGCAGCTTCTAAAAGACGCCACGTCAGTAGCAACGATAGCTTATCAGCCACATATCAGATAACTTATCAACCGAATTTTAAATACAAACTTTGGATTTATCTTTTGTAATTAATTTAAATAGCTTAGGATTTATCTCTTATCTCTTTAGGGTTATTTTTAGGGTTTTAGGCTGCTACAAATACCCCATTTGGGGCAAACTCAAATATCATCTCACAATCTCATTCTCGTTCTTAGCTTTGTTTTACTTTTAAGGTTTTATAAAATTCATTTCTTTAGTTCTTGCTTTAAGTTTTTTATTTATTTTTTCTTTTATAATGCTAAGTATGATTTTCTCCATAATCATACTTAGCTAAATTCTCCATAGCCAAGGGCTAAAAGCAATGGCTCAATTCCAACGTGAGGATTGAAAAAGCACTTAGATAATTTCGGGTATCTCTCTTAGTTTTCTAAACTTAATTTCAAAACCAAAATGATTTCAAAACCAAAGATTGACGTTGGTCATGATGTTGTTTTGGTTAAATGTGTGGGAGGAATGATCGGCTATTGAAGCACATTCGACTTTCTGGGAACACACTTAGCAAAATTGTTTGCTAAGAGGAAACTGAGATCGGAATCAGTTATTATTGAAACGACATAGTCCGAGTCGACTTTACTTAAACATTTTTGATCTACAACATTGTTGTTGATTAGATCAATTTCCAAAATCGATATCAAAGATGGCACTTGGGTATTCGGTATACAAGGCACAGTCACAAGGATTGACCCTTGAAGACGAGTAACCGATGTGAACCCCGAAGTGAAAAATCCTTTTTCCAATGATCCGAGGAAACTGAGTCAAAGCAAAAGCCCGAGCCTAATCTTTACCATATTTAATCCACTTCCTAAATTTTGTCTACAATCTCTTATTATTTTTACTTAATTCACAAACCCCACCATACTTAAATATTATTCAACCCTCTTCTTGGCTCACCGATTGAACAAACATAAATCAAGAAGTTCTCTTAGTCCCTGTGGGATCGACCCTTACTTCTCTTTTACTACGTTTGAATTCCTTTATTTATTATTTGAGAATAATGAATTATTTTGACGCGAGAAAGACGCGTGTCAAATTGGCGTCGTTGCCGGGGACTACGGTGAAGTTACTGATTATTTTTGTTTGATTTATAACCAGGAGGAATCCGGGAGAACAATCAGATTATAACCCGGAGATCGAAGCATACGCTCGAAGACTACACGCCCAAACACTTCAGAAAAAGAAGTAAAGACAGCGACAACAACAATTAGAACGTGATTTAGAAATAGCATCTGAAGCAGAATCACACTTCGACCACACAACCAAAGAACCAGTTCCGATGGGAGACAACGACCAAACTATTCGACAAATGACTGCGGCCCCTGATGGTAACCAGCCGATGTGCATAATATTCCCGAATGGCGAGACACCATTCGCTCTCAAGACAGGCTTTATACACCTTTTACCAACCTATCACGATTTGCCAAGTGAAAATCCACATAAACATCTAAAGGAATTTCACATGGTCTATTTAAGCACAAAACCACAGGGAGTTTTTGAAGATCAAATAAAACTTCGCGTCTTTCCCTTTTCTCTAGCTGATATTGCTAAGGTTTGGCTATTTGATTTACCCTCCAACTCGGTTTCAACTTGGACTGACATGGCTCGCCTATTTCTTGACAGGTTTTTCCCAGCAGCTAAGGCAAGCGAGCTAAGGCGAAGCATCCTGAGTATCCGACAAAAGGATACTGAATCTTTATATGACTACTGGGAGCGTTTCAAAAAGCTATGCGCAAACTATCCGCAACACGGATTGTCTGAACAAACGCTTCTCCAGTATTTTTATGAAGGTTTAACACCCATGGACATGAAAGTGGTATACGCAACAAGTGGAAGAGCTCTTGTTAACATGACTCCAACAGCGGCAAGAACGTTAATATCTACTATGACCGCCAACTCGCAACGATTTCACCCTTTAAGTGAACCATCTCGACGGGTTCACGAGGTAAGTACAGTTTTGTTGGAAAACAAAATTGATAAATTAGCTGATATTGTTCAATCTCTTATTGCAGATAAAAGAATTACAGCCAGGCTTTGCGGGATATGTACGAGTCTAGAGCATTCAACGGACTGTTGTTCGATTATACAAGAAGAGGACATTGCGTAAGTGAATGCCTTAGGAAATTTTCCAGGACCTCCACAAAGACAATACAACCCCAACGCCAACTCATATAATCCAGGTTGGAAAAATCATCTGAACTTCAGTTATGCTCAAAATCAAAGGCAAAGTAAACCATATCAGCAGAGACAACCCACTCAACAAAAATATCAACAACCGAAGTCATCATTGGAATCCATCATTGAACGGTTGGCAATATCCCAAGAGAAGTTTCAAACCCGCACTGAGGCCCACCTACAAGATTTGGACAAACAAATGACCCAGTTAGCTCAAATCGTGGGGAGACAGAGTCGCATGAAAGACTTCCTTCTCAAACGGAGTCAAATCCGAGAGAGAATGTAAGTGCGATCACTCTTCGAAGTGGTACCGTAGTCGAACCAAAAGTCACAGAGGAAGGTGTTCAAAAGAAAGGAAAAGAAAAAGCACCATCTCCCACTAAGCAAGGTACATCCGATTCACCTCCTGCGCCATCTTCCTACGCTCCTCCTCATCCCTTTCTTTCGAGGTTGGTGAAGCGCGACAAACAAGCTGAAGAGAGGGAGATCCTAGATGTATTCCGAAAAGTGGAAATTAACATCCCACTTCTAGAAGTAATCAAAAAGGTACCACGATATGCTAAATTCCTGAAAGATCTGTGCACCAATAAAAGACGACTTACCGGAATCGAGAAAGTAAATCTAGGGGAACACGTCTCTGCAATTTTTCAACGGAAGCTTCCAGCGAAATTGAAGGACCAAGGTATGTTTGCTATTCCCTGCAAAATCGGTAAGGTTGGGATTACGCGCGCAATGTTTAATTTAGGCGCATCTATAAATGTAATGCCTCTTTCTTTGTACAACTCACTTTCTGTTGAGCCTTTAAAGGATATGAAAGTGACGATGCAGCTAGTAGACTGGTCCGTGATATACCCAGAAGGACTCCTTGAAAACGTTTTGGTGAAGGTAAACAAACTTATTTTTCTAGCAGATTTTTATGTCATTGACATGGAAAATGACCGATTAAACACCTCTTCCGAAGTCCTTATTGGTCATCGCTTCCTTAGTACGGCAAATACAAAAATAGATGTAAGAAGCAGAATTCTTACAATGGAGTTTGACGGTGAGGTCGTTAAATTTGATGTATACAAAGCAATGCGACATCCAGATAATGTTGCTAGTATTAATTTTATCAATGTCATTGAACCTGCCGTTGAAGAGTTTATAGAAACTAACTTATCTGATAATTTGTGCAGAGAATTGGAAGGCTACGACAAAGAAATTAGGGAGTTAGAAAATATTTTTTCTGTTCATTCTGATTTGCGCCTAACTCTTTCGAAAGCTAAAACGTTTCCTTCCGTTTTACAGCCACCAAATTTGGAATTAAAATTCTTTGTCGGATAAATTGAAGAGCAAAGGAGATATCTTTTCAGAAAAATGAAGGAACGCCACGGTCATAAAATTTCTCATAGAGAAATTCTTAGTTGGATTAAGCGCGTGAATTGGAAGAAGTTTTTGTCGCAGTACATGTAGTCTGAATCAGGTCGTCGAGCTAACGACGTTAGATAAAGCGCTCTAATGAGAGGCAACCCATTTTTATTTTTATTATTTATTTGCTTAGTTTTATTTTTATTTTTCGTTTTATTTATACTTATTTTTTTCGTTTTATTTTAGGTACCCCGAATATTTTGAATCAAACTTTCATAAAGACTGCAGTGAATTTGGTCGAACAAAGCATTATTTCCAGTCCATGGAAATACTTTATGCGTGGATCAGTAGTGGAGAAACCTTTATTTAATGGTACACATTAGCTAAACCCTTGCTAATTTGGGTGCATGGTAGTCGAACCCAAAACACAACCATTCTACCCGCTCATTTCCTTATCCATATCTTTATTATAAAACCCAATTTTCTTTAAAATTTTAAACTCCATGGACCCCACACCTATTTGATTGTGTGCGTCATTTCACCAAAACTCAATTCAATTTTCATTTTCCCCTTATTTGTAATTTTAAACTTCCCCCCACCAATCTTTATTATTTTTCCGCATATCCTTTATCCTTATTTTTAAACCTATCTCTTTCCTCTTCAATTTTAAAATTCAAACGTGGACCCCACACCCATTTGACCAACTTTTTATCTTTTCCTCTTTTCAAAACAAATTTTTCACGTGACCTAACCCCATTTTTCTTAACTTTCAACACATGTTAGCCGCACACCCATTCCCACCTCTCTACCCCCACCTTCGGTCAACACAATACCCCTAGCCCCCTTCGACCTTGCCAACCTCTCTAGCCAACATGGTTCGAACCCGAGCCTTCGATCGATCCACCACCATCCGTTGGCCATTCTCCCTCACGCTCGTCACAACACCACAGTGACGCCAACGTTTCCCAGTTGCGGCTGAATCACCTTCCACATTCTCGGCAGCAACATGCACAACCGGCAACATCCTCCACTTCCTTCTGTTCTGCACCGCAATCGCCACCAGCCGAAAGCCTCTCCTCCGTGCGAATCTATTGTAGAAGCTACCCACGAGTCGAGTCCCAAACAGCCAACAATGGAAGAGTACGTCACCTTGCGACATCCGATGACGACGGCTCTTCTATTCGGGAGACTCAATCGCAACCGTAACTAAACATAGGGAATATCTCTATTCCCTCTCTTACACTTTATTTTTCCATAATTGGACATTATGATTAAGTGGTTTCTTGATTAGAATTGTTAATGACCTTGGTTGCTAGTCTCTTGTTTGATTTAATTTCTTTGTGAATTCAATCTTGTTCTTGTTGAATTTAGGATGCATGATAGCATGGCATGACTAATTTATGTAAATTTCTTGGTCGTTTCATGAATTTGTTGATTGAATTGGATGCATGACTTAGTTCAATAGACATTTCGTGTGAGTTTTGAGCCTAATGAGCATATATTTTTATTCTTGCTCTTTGTTTCAATTGAGTGTGCCAAACTAATTGATTGAGTTCTAGAACTTGTAACTCGATGCTTGTTGAGACTACACATTTTGATTATGATGCTCTAATATGATAGAGGCATTAGGATTAAACCAACTTCTCTTTCCAAACAAAATAGCCTACCCTTTTATTTATTTTCCACTTAGTGAACCATTTTTGAGCCTTTAATCGTTTTCTTTGTTTACCATATCATTAAGCCAAGCCTATTTTATTTTTGTTTTCCTTTCAATTATTTTTGTCACCATTTTTCAGGACAAGTTGAGGTTATTCCAAAGCGAAAAAAGAGAGAGAAAAAAAAATCAGATTCGAATCAGTTCGAAAAAAAAGCAGTGCAAAAGAAAAAAAAATCATGCGCAGAAAAAAAAAACACTGTGCAGAAAAATAAATCAGTGCAGTTTGGTTCGAATAGTGCAGGAAAATATAGTGCAGAAAAATTGCAGAACCGTTCAGTGCAGTTCGAATATACGATGTTGTTCGAACAGTGAGAAAAACAAAAAAAAAAAAGAAAAAGGGGAACAGTTCGAAAGAAAAAAATGATCGATTTCTTCTCCTCTCTTGAATAAATTCTTTGGAATAATTTTACTTGTCTTGACTTTTTAAACCTCATTTTGGCCTTTTATCCTACCGAACCTTAACCCGTTACAACCCATTTTAAGTCCTCTTGATTTTTGCATCATTTTCATATTAAGTAGTGGAGATTAGATCTAGTTCCAAGCCTATGGTAATGAGTTTATTAGTTTAGGCTTGAGCGATTCTCTTACCCGAAATATTTGAGTGAAATGAGTGAACCAATGTGAGGAGCTAAGCTTGTATTCTTTGAAATTGGTAGACAATTGAAATGCCTTGGCCATTTTACACTTGATTGATTGTGCCATGATTGATTGATCTTGAATTTCAACATTTACTTGATTTAGTTTACTTTAAAAATCTTGGAAATTCTTTGAAATTGGAGTTGGCAACTTAAGGTTTTTAGCATGATAATTAAGAAATGCTTGAGGACAAGCATTGAATAAGTGAGGGGGAATTTGATTAGTGCTTAAATTATGCATTATTCTATTTCTAATTACTCCTTGATTGATTGTTTTAAGTTGCTAATGTGGGCATTTTTGTTTATTTTCCATGCGGAGATGATAGATTCGGGAATATTGCTTAAACTGCTGAAATTGTGCAATTTTTGATTTTTCTGGATTCATGGTTGGATTATGTGGGCATGAAAGTCCGATCGACGCCACCACATCAAGAACTTCTAGAAGACGCCACGTCAAGAGCAACGATAGCTTATCACCCGCATATCGGATAACTTATCAACCCAATTTTAAATTCAAACTTTGGATTTATCTTTTGTAATTAATTTAAATAATTTAGTATTTATCTCTCTTATCTCTTTAGGGTTATTTTTTTTAGGGTTTTAGGCTGCTATAAATACCTCATTTAGGGCAAACTCAAATATCATCTCACAATCTCATTCTCGTTCTTAGCTTTGTTTTACTTTTAAGGTTTTATAAAATTCTTTCTTTTCTTTAGTTCTTGCTTTAAGTTTTTTATTTATTTTTTCTTTTATAATGCTAAGTATGATTTTCCCCATAATCATACTTAGCTAAATTCTCCATAGCCAATGGTTAAAAAAAATTCCAACGTGAGGATTGAAAAAACACTTAGATAATTTCGGGTATCTCTCTTAGTTTTCTAAACTTAATTTCAAAATCAAAATGATTTCAAAACCAAAGATTGACGTTGGTCAGGATGTTGTTTTGGTTAAATGTGTGGGAGGAAGGATCGGCTATTGAAGCACACTCGACTTCCTGGGAACACACTTAGCAAAATTGTTTGCTAAGAGGAAAGCGAGATCAAATCGGTTATTATTGAAACGACATAGTCCGAAAGTCGACTTTACTTAAACATTTTTGATCTACAACATTGTTGTTGATTAGATCAATTTCCAAAATCGATATCAAAGATGGCACTTGGGTATTCGGTATACAAGGCACAGTCACAAGGATTGACCCTTGAAGACGAGTAACCGACGTGAACCCCGAAGTGAAAAATCATTTTTCCAATGATCCGAGAAAACTGTGTCAAAGCAAAAGCCCGAGGCTAATCTTTACCATATTTAATCCACTTCCTAAATTTTGTCTACAATCTTTTATTATTTTTACTTAATTCACAAACCCCACCATACTTAAATATTATTCAACTCTCTTCTTGGCTCACCGATTGAACAAACATAAATCAAGAAGTTCTCTTAGTCCCTGTGGGATCGACCCTTACTTCTCTTTTACTACGTTTGAATTCCTTTATTTATTATTTGAGAATAATGAATTATTTTGACGCGAGAAAGACGCGTGTCAAATTGGCGTCGTTGCCGGGGACTACGGTGAAGTTACTGATTATTTTTGTTTGATTTATAACCAGGAGGAATCCGGGAGAACAATCAGATTATAACCCGGAGATCGAAGCATACGTCAAGACTACACGCCCAAACACTTGGAAAAAGAAGTAAAGACAGCGACAACAACAAATTAGAACGTGATTTAGAAATAGCATCTCAAGCAGAATCACACTTCGACCACACAACCAAAGAACCAGTTCCGATGGGAGACAACGACCAAACTATTCGACAAATGACTGCGGCCCCTGATGGTAACCAGCCGATGTGCATAATATTCCCGAATGGCGAGACACCATTCGCTCTCAAGATGAGCTTTATACACCTTTTACCAACCTATCACGATTTGCCAAGTGAAAATCCACATAAACATCTAAAGGAATTTCACATGGTCTATTTAAGCACAAAACCACAGGGAGTTTTTGAAGATCAAATAAAACTTCGCGTCTTTCCCTTTTCTCTAGCTGATATTGCTAAGGTTTGGCTATTTGATTTACCCTCCAACTCGGTTTCAACTTGGGTGACATGGCTCGCCTATTTCTTGTGAGTTTTTCCCAGAGCTAAGGCAAGCGAGCTAAGGCGAAGCATCACGAGTATCCGACAAAAGGATATGAATCTTTATATGACTACTGGGAGGCGTTTCAAAAAGCTATCGCAAACTATCCCAAACACGGATTGTCCGAACAAACGCTTCTCCAAGTATTTTTATGAAGGTTTAACACCCATGGACATGAAAGTGGTATACGCAACAAGTGGAAGAGCTCTTGTTAACATGACTCCAACAGCGGCAAGAACGTTAATATCTACTATGACCGCCAACTCGCAACGATTTCACCCTTTAAGTGAACCATCTCGACGGGTTCACGAGGTAAGTACAGTTTTGTTGGAAAACAAAATTGATAAATTAGCTGATATTGTTCAATCTCTTATTGCAGATAAAAGAATTACAGCCAGGCTTTGCGGGATATGTACGAGTCTAGAGCATTCAACGGACTGTTGTTCGATTATACAAGAAGAGGACATTGCGTAAGTGAATGCCTTAGGAAATTTTCCAGGACCTCCACAAAGACAATACAACCCCAACGCCAACTCATATAATCCAGGTTGGAAAAATCATCTGAACTTCAGTTATGCTCAAAATCAAAGGCAAAGTAAACCATATCAGCAGAGACAACCCACTCAACAAAAATATCAACAACCGAAGTCATCATTGGAATCCATCATTGAACGGTTGGCAATATCCCAAGAGAAGTTTCAAACCCGCACTGAGGCCCACCTACAAGATTTGGACAAACAAATGACCCAGTTAGCTCAAATCGTGGGGAGACAGAGTCGCATGAAAGACTTCCTTCTCAAACGGAGTCAAATCCGAGAGAGAATGTAAGTGCGATCACTCTTCGAAGTGGTACCGTAGTCGAACCAAAAGTCACAGAGGAAGGTGTTCAAAAGAAAGGAAAAGAAAAAGCACCATCTCCCACTAAGCAAGGTACATCCGATTCACCTCCTGCGCCATCTTCCTACGCTCCTCCTCATCCCTTTCTTTCGAGGTTGGTGAAGCGCGACAAACAAGCTGAAGAGAGGGAGATCCTAGATGTATTCCGAAAAGTGGAAATTAACATCCCACTTCTAGAAGTAATCAAAAAGGTACCACGATATGCTAAATTCCTGAAAGATCTGTGCACCAATAAAAGACGACTTACCGGAATCGAGAAAGTAAATCTAGGGGAACACGTCTCTGCAATTTTTCAACGGAAGCTTCCAGCGAAATTGAAGGACCAAGGTATGTTTGCTATTCCCTGCAAAATCGGTAAGGTTGGGATTACGCGCGCAATGTTTAATTTAGGCGCATCTATAAATGTAATGCCTCTTTCTTTGTACAACTCACTTTCTGTTGAGCCTTTAAAGGATATGAAAGTGACGATGCAGCTAGTAGACTGGTCCGTGATATACCCAGAAGGACTCCTTGAAAACGTTTTGGTGAAGGTAAACAAACTTATTTTTCTAGCAGATTTTTATGTCATTGACATGGAAAATGACCGATTAAACACCTCTTCCGGAAGTCCTTATTGGTCATCGCTTCCTTAGTACGGCAAATACAAAAATAGATGTAAGAAGCAGAATTCTTACAATGGAGTTTGACGGTGAGGTCGTTAAATTTGATGTATACAAAGCAATGCGACATCCAGATAATGTTGCTAGTATTAATTTTATCAATGTCATTGAACCTGCCGTTGAAGAGTTTATAGAAACTAACTTATCTGATAATTTGTGCAGAGAATTGGAAGGCTACGACAAAGAAATTAGGGAGTTAGAAAATATTTTTTCTGTTCATTCTGATTTGCGCCTAACTCTTTCGAAAGCTAAAACGTTTCCTTCCGTTTTACAGCCACCAAATTTGGAATTAAAATTACTGTCGGATAAATTGAAGAGCAAAGGAGATATCTTTTCAGAAAAATGAAGGAACGCCACGGTCATAAAATTTCTCATAGAGAAATTCTTAGTTGGATTAAGCGCGTGAATTGGAAGAAGTTTTTGTCGCAGTACATGTAGTCTGAATCAGGTCGTCGAGCTAACGACGTTAGATAAAGCGCTCTAATGAGAGGCAACCCATTTTTATTTTTATTATTTATTTGCTTAGTTTTATTTTTATTTTTCGTTTTATTTATACTTATTTTTTTCGTTTTATTTTAGGTACCCCGAATATTTTGAATCAAACTTTCATAAAGACTGCAGGTGAATTTGGTCGAACAAAGCATTATTTCATCCATGGAAATACTTTATGCGTGGATCAGTAGTGGAGAAACCTTTATTTAATGGTACACATTAGCTAAACCCTTGCTAATTTGGGTGCATGGTAGTCGAACCCAAAACACAACCATTCTACCCGCTCATTTCCTTATCCATATCTTTATTATAAAACCCAATTTTCTTTAAAATTTTAAACTCCATGGACCCCACACCTATTTGATTGTGTCGTCATTTCACCAAAACTCAATTCAATTTTCATTTTCCCCTTATTTGTAATTTTAAACTTCCCCCCACCAATCTTTATTATTTTTCCGCATATCCTTTATCCTTATTTTTAAACCTATCTCTTTCCTCTTCAATTTTAAAATTCAAACGTGGACCCCACACCCATTTGACCAACTTTTTATCTTTTCCTCTTTTCAAAACAAATTTTTCACGTGACCTAACCCCATTTTTCTTAACTTTCAACACATGTTAGCCGCACACCCATTCCCACCTCTCTACCCCCACCTTCGGTCAACACAATACCCCTAGCCCCCTTCGACCTTGCCAACCTCTCTAGCCAACATGGTTCGAACCCGAGCCTTCGATCGATCCACCACCATCCGTTGGCCATTCTCCTCACGCACGTCACAACACCACAGTGGCGCCTAACGTTTCCCAGTTGCGGCTGAATCACCTTCCACATTCTCGGCAGCAACATGCACAACCGGCAACATCCTCCACTTCCTTCTGTTCTGCACCGCAATCGCCACCAGCCGAAAGCCTCTCCTCCGTGCGAATCTATTGTAGAAGCTACCCACGAGTCGAGTCCCAAACAGCCAACAATGGAAGAGTACGTCACCTTGCGACATCCGATGACGACGGCTCTTCTATTCGGGAGACTCAATCGCAACCGTAACTAAACATAGGGAATATCTCTATTCCCTCTCTTACACTTTTATTTTTCCATAATTGGACATTATGATTAAGTGGTTTCTTGATTAGAATTGTTAATGACCTTGGTTGCTAGTCTCTTGTTTGATTTAATTTCTTTGTGAATTCAATCTTGTTCTTGTTGAATTTAGGATGCATGATAGCATGGCATGACTAATTTATGTAAATTTCTTGGTCGTTTCATGAATTTGTTGATTGAATTGGATGCATGACTTAGTTCAATAGACATTTCGTGTGAGTTTTGAGCCTAATGAGCATATATTTTTATTCTTGCTCTTTGTTTCAATTGAGTGTGCCAAACTAATTGATTGAGTTCTAGAACTTGTAACTCGATGCTTGTTGAGACTACACATTTTGATTATGATGCTCTAATATGATAGAGGCATTAGGATTAAACCAACTTCTCTTTCCAAACAAAATAGCCTACCCTTTTATTTATTTTCCACTTAGTGAACCATTTTTGAGCCTTTAATCGTTTTCTTTGTTTACCATATCATTAAGCCAAGCCTATTTTATTTTTGTTTTCCTTTCAATTATTTTTGTCACCATTTTTCAGGACAAGTTGAGGTTATTCCAAAGCGGAAAAAAAAGAGAGAGAAAAAAAAATCAGATTCGAATCAGTTCGAAAAAATAAACAGTGCAGTGCAGAAAAAAAACTGTGCAGAAAAAAAAAACACTGTGCAGAAAAATAAATCAGTGCAGTTTGGTTCGAATAGTGCAGGAAAATATAGTGCAGAAAAATTGCAGAACCGTTCAGTGCAGTTCGAATATACGATGTTGTTCGAACAGTGAGAAAAACAGAAAAAAAAAGAAAAAAAGGGGAACAGTTCGAATGAGAAAAAAATGATCGATTTCTTCTCCTCTCTTCGAATAAATTCTTTGGAATAATTTTACTTGTCTTGACTTTTTAAACCTCATTTTCGGCCTTTTATCCTACCCGAACCTTAACCCCGTTACAACCCATTTTAAGTCCTCTTGATTTTTGCATCATTTTCATATTAAGTAGTGGAGATTAGATCTAGTTCCAAGCCTATGGTAATGAGTTTATTAGTTTAGGCTTGAGCGATTCTCTTACCCGAAATATTTGAGTGAAATGAGTGAACCAATGTGAGGAGCTAAGCTTGTATTCTTTGAAATTGGTAGACAATTGAAATGCCTTGGCCATTTTACACTTGATTGATTGTGCCATGATTGATTGATCTTGAATTTCAACATTTACTTGATTTAGTTTACTTTAAAAATCTTGGAAATTCTTTGAAATTGGAGTTGGCAACTTAAGGTTTTTAGCATGATAATTAAGAAATGCTTGAGGACAAGCATTGAATAAGTGAGGGGGAATTTGATTAGTGCTTAAATTATGCATTATTCTATTTCTAATTACTCCTTGATTGATTGTTTTAAGTTGCTAATGTGGGCATTTTTGTTTATTTTCCATGCAGGACAGTAGATTCCAGGAATATTGCTTAAACTGCTGAAATTGTGCAATTTTTGATTTTCTGGATTCATGGCTGGATTAGTGGGCATGAAAGTCTGACTGGACGCCACATCAGCAACTTCTAGAAGACGCCACGTCAGCAGCAACGATAGCTTATCAGCCGCATATCAGATAACTTATCAGCCAGATTTTAAATTCAAACTTTGGATTTATCTTTCGTAATTAATTTAAATAATTTAGTATTTATCTCTTATCTCTTTAGGGTTATTTTTAGGGTTTTAGGCTGCTATAAATACCTCATTTAGGGCAAACTCAAATATCATCTCACAATCTCATTCTCGTTCTTAGCTTTGTTTTACTTTTAAGGTTTTATAAAATTCTTTCTTTTCTTTAGTTCTTGCTTTAAGTTTTTTATTTATTTTTTCTTTTATAATGCTAAGTATGATTTTCCCCATAATCATACTTAGCTAAATTCTCCATAGCCAATGGTTAAAGAAATTCCAACGTGAGGATTGAAAAAACACTTAGATAATTTCAGGTATCTCTCTTAGTTTTCTAAACTTAATTTCAAAATCAAAATGATTTCAAAACCAAAGATTGACGTTGGTCAGGATGTTGTTTTGGTTAAATGTGTGGGAGGAAGGATCGGCTATTGAAGCACACTCGACTTCCTGGGAACACACTTAGCAAAATTGTTTGCTAAGAGGAAACTGAGATCGAAATCAGTTATTATTGAAACGACATAGTCCGAAGTCGGCTTTACTTAAACATTTTTGATCTACAACATTGTTGTTGATTAGATCAATTTCAAAATCGATATCAAAGATGGCACTTGGGTATTCGGTATACAAAGCACAGTCACAAGGATTGACCCTTGAAGACGAGTAACCGACGTGAACCCCGAAGTGAAAAATCATTTTTCCAATGATCCGAGAAAACTGTGTCAAAGCAAAAGCCCGAGGCTAATCTTTACCATATTTAATCCACTTCCTAAATTTTGTCTACAATCTTTTATTATTTTTACTTAATTCACAAACCCCACCATACTTAAATATTATTCAACTCTCTTCTTGACTCACCGATTGAACAAACATAAATCAGGAAGTTCTCTTAGTCCCTGTAGCATCGACCCTTACTTCTCTTCTACTACGTTTAAATTCTTTTATTTATTATTAAAAAAAGAATTATTTTGACGCGAGAACGACGCGTGTCACCTTGTTTTTATTTCTCGACAGTACCATACGTTTCTTAAGTAATTCAAAAGAAGATTGTCTACTGAGGAATGAAAGACTTGAGCTTCGAGAGCTTTTTAACAGCTCAAGACTTTTGCTTTAATGGCTGCTCTTTACATGCAAAGGAACAGAGAAAACTCCCATATCTACCAAGAAAAAAGTAGAATCAAAGTTCCCAATATGTGGGTTAAACTCGAAGCACTTTCTTCGGTCGTCTCCTACCTGCTTGTCGGTATCTCTCTTGTTGACGCCGCGGCTCCCATAAGGATAAAATGCTACGACACTGGTAATTTCAGCATTAATAGCACATATGGCAAAAACCGGGACCTTATTCTCGCTTCTCTCCCAACTAATGTCTCTTCAAAAGGTGGGTTTTTCACAACCAGTATTGGCCAAAACTCCGACAAAGTTTACACTCTTGGTATGTGCGGAGGAGACTCTACTCCGGATCGTTGTTATCGATGTCTCAACTCCTCAATCCAGGATCTCATATCTACCTGTTCCAACCAGAAAGAAGCCCTTTTATGGGGAGGGGTTCCATGTCGTGTTCACTACGCAGATCACTCATTTTTTGGAACCCTGGAGCTAAAACCAACCGTGGCAGGCAATACGTCGGGCGACATCACATCGAACTTAACAGAGTTCGATGCGGTTTGGGCAGGTTTGATGGACAGTGTGGTGAGGAACGCTTCCAACGGCTCTTCTACTCTCAAGTATGCAACTGGGGAAGCAAATGTTACAGTATTCCAAAGGATATATTCACTAATGCAGTGCACTCCAGATTTATCACACAAGGATTGTGATTCATGCCTAAGGCAATCCGTGAGTCGCCAATTAAGCTGTTGCCATGGGAAGCGAGGAGGTTATGTTCAGAAGCCTAACTGTTATATCCGATGGGAATTGTATCCCTTCTATGCATCCAATGCTTCAACTACTGCTCCGTCTTTATCCCCGCCGCCCTCACCTGCAAGTCCTCCTCCGCAGGTGGTGAACTCGACAATCACAAAAGGTAAGTACAGATCTTTTTGAAGACATGATGGTTTCAGGAGGAAATTGATGTAAATGAAAAGTTCTTGTACGCGCAGGGGAAGGAGGCCGTTAATCCAAAACACCAGTCATTATAGTTGTTCCAATTGTCATCTTCGGGGCAGTGCTTGTCATACTTGCTGTTGCTTGTCTCCTCAAGAGGATCAAGAAAACCAAGCAGGGTTACCAAAGTAAGTTGACCATGAAAAATATACTGCACAAAAATCTGCATGTGTTTTCCTCTCCTTTTCATTTGTTATAACTTAATTGAATCCATGTTAACCTGCAGATAACAAGACCCATGTGGGATCTTTGCAATTTGACTTTAATGCTGTAAGAGTTGCAACAGACAACTTCGCGGATGCAAACATGCTCGGACAAGGTGGATTTGGTTCTGTTTATAAGGTAATTTAAGATTTAGTGTATCAAAATTTCCATTATCTAAAGACAGAAAATGGTTGAATATGTGAAAGTGAGGCCATGGCTTCCCCTGCCTTGGTATTATTGCCTCTGGTTTTTCCATCACCGTTCTTTGTTCCAAATCTATTCTATCAGGGCAAGCTTGAAGATGGACGAAAAGTAGCTATAAAGAGGCTGTCTGGAAATTCGACACAAGGAGAACAAGAATTCAAGAATGAAGTCATGTTATTGGCGAAGCTCCAACACAGGAATTTGGTCAGGCTTCATGGTTTTAGCTTGGAACAAAAAGAAAGGGTTCTCATCTATGAGTTTCTGCCTAACTCGAGTCTTGACAACTTCATATTCGGTACACGCTTCGATCCTTCTAAAGTAAACTTATTGAATTTCTCTGATTATTACTGTTCTATTCATGACTAATCACATGAGTCCTATAACTTGGTGAGTTGAGCAGATCCGGTAAAGAGATTACAACTAAACTGGGAGAAGAGGTACACATTTATAGAGGGAATAGCAAAGGGAATTCTTTATCTTCATGAAGATTCTCAATACCGAATCATACATCGGGACTTAAAAGCAGCCAACATATTGTTGGATGAAGAGATGAATCTTAAAATCTCAGATTTTGGAATGGCAAAATTGTTCTCGGTTGATCAATCTCGAGCTGATGCAAGCAAAATCGTCGGGACCTAGTAAGCATTAAGAACAATCTCATTGGCTACACTTGTTAAGTTGTGATATCAAAAACTAAAGATCCCAACCATCAGCCCTCTATTTGGAGCTTAGTTTTAGCAACCATTCATCTTCATTTATTCCTTAACATGTACGTATATGCAGTGGATACATGGCTCCAGAGTATGCATGGCATGGGCAATATTCAGTTAAATCTGATGTTAATGCCTTCGGAGTGTTGGTTTTGGAAATCATTAGCGGTCAAAAAATCAATAGCTACTCCAACCAAGCGGGAGACTCTCTTCTAACCCATGTAAGCTTCAAACCTCAAGGGTGCTCGAATCTGGGTCTCCTAAGATGAACACAATCCGCTTTGGTCAAGCAAAACAGGATTGCATTGAACAATATCTGATCATCCCTGCAATAACATGTATGGTTCATAATCATTCCCAATCCAAAACAATTAGTTTTTCAGAAACATAACTCATGAGTATTACCAGTTCCTTTCCCTGTCAACTTGGTCAAATTCTATACTCTTGTCCACAATCCGGTTGGTGACTTTCGCAGTTCGATATCGAGAGTGACTAATCCATATCTGGTTGTGCAACATTCTCCAAAATACGAACGGGATTATGGCAAGGTTGGTATAGTCCCACTCCTTTGGATCCTTAACCATGATCGAGTGTATGCTCTCAGTAATCCAAAGAGCCAGGATTATGTACTGCAAAAATATGTAAGTGCATGTAGAGAAATATTGGAAATCGGACACAAGAGAAAACGAGGAGATGGTCTTACCTTAAAGCTTCCAAGAGGCTTCCATGGCCAATCAGACAGGAATCCTGGTTAGACGCCATGTTTTGCTGTTAAGACAAGAAATGAGACCGAGTTGATTTGTATGCCTAAGGGGTGGTAGTATATATGGTGCAAACCAAGCTGCAACGTAGGCAGGTAAAAAGAAAAACAAATATTTCAATCCAACTGACACTACACAGGTGGACACGTGATCGTCCTTGTTCTTTGAATTAATTAACACATAAGATATAAGACCAACATAAAGATGAGAAAGTTGCCAGCAACTTTTCTATTGTTGACAACGATCTTAACTCACGAATTTATTGTTCTCAACTGTTTTAGCTGGTTCTGGTCCACTGCATTATATTAAAGCCAAAGCTTCTTTTTCTGGCCCCTTTAAAATACATGATGAATTCAATTGAATAGCTGACTCTATTCCCAACTGCACCAGAAAACGTGGTCATGCAAATTCATTGTTCAAGATATAGGCCTCTTAAGCAAACGCTAATCACGCCCACTTCACATTCTTGAGATGCTTAGTGCTTATCTGGTTAGGCCTCCCACCTAATTAATGTGCTATTTACATAATTTATTCCATTAAAGCTTCAGAGTTTGAACTTCTATCTGTAATCACTATTTTGTCTGGGGTGTTAACCCATTGTTAAATTTTTACAATAAAAGGGCTCGGTTTAGTTGGTTCATTCGTTTCATCCATCTTTTACCATATACATAATTAAATTACTAGTTTTTCGGTTACATGTCTGGCTATCATATTATATAAGGCCTTGTTTTTTGTTATGGGTTATATATACATTAAAAAAGGCCCCATCTTTATAATGAATGAACAGCCCACATATATTATTATTAGAGTTCATTTACAAAAAGCCCACAAAAATTACTAGAGTTAATTTAATTATCTTATATATCTTATTGCTATTATTATCATATATCTTTGTTGTTATCATTGTTATCATAATCAATTGTTATTGTTATTATTATTATTCTCTTTATTATCATTATATTAGACAAACTATAAACTATAAAGCCCAATTTATTTAAATAAAACCAGCCCATATATATTATATGGATAATCTTCACTTGTGGTTCATTTTGTCTAGGTTTTGTTCTATTTTAATCACCCAAATTTAAAAAAGACTATTATTGTCACTTACGTTTGAAAACGTTTCTGTTTTAGTCACTGGACTATTAATCTCCGTTAATAAAAAAATTAATTTCTAATTTAACCCTCAAACTTTCAAAACTTTATTTTTCACCATATTCCCCAAAGTAACAATATTGTATCTTACCCTGTCAAAACAATCCCAGACTTCCATGCTCCACACATCATCCAAAACCACTAAATATCTCATTTCTTCCAAGAATTCATGCAGTTTCTTCAGCAATTTTTCCTCCTTCAGCTTCTCCAGAACTTCCATTTCATCTCTGTTAAGCACGTTCACATCTGTAATGAATCCTTGTAAGATTTCTCTTCTTTTGAATTCTTTGGATACATATATCCATGCTCTACAATCAGAATGGTTCTTAACGTTATTGTGGTTATACAATCTCTTTGCAAGCGTTGTTTTAGCCAAACCTCCCATACCAATATGATCGAGTAGGACGCTTGTTGTGAGAGTAAGTTTGTAAGCTTTTCCACGACCAGAAAAACGGCAAACTCAGCCATCTCTCTTTCTTCTTGATTATGTTTATGAGAAACTCTACAAATGGCTGCTTCCCTCTCTGGTGATGTAATCCTAAAGTTGTAAGTTTAGATTTTTGGTATTATAAGAAGTTTCTCAGGTAGCTTCCGTTAACATTCAAAGAAATTTAGGTGCTCCTGGGAAGCATTATTCAACTATGAAAATTCCTTCTTTTGGTCCTTACATGTCTTTATTTTCAACAGAAATTTCCCAGAGGAAAAGGTTAATGGATTTCTTACAATATTAGTAGTAATCAATTTTTTTTTTCATGGACCTCGTATCAAGTCTTGTTTCAGGTTTCGATTCGGTGGTGCTGTTGATGATGTTGCTCGATACTTTAAAGATGCTTATGACATGGTAAGGTACAATATTGTTACTTTGGGGAAGATAGTGAAAAATAAAGTTTTGAAAGTTTAAGAGTTAAATTAGAAATTAATTTTTTATTAACGGAGGTTAATGGTCCAGTGACCAAAACAGAAACATTTTCGAACATAAGTGAATAGAATAATCTTTTTTAAATTTGGGTGACCAAAATAGAACAAAACCTAAACAAAAGGGGCCACATGTGAAGATTACCTATATTATATGAACAAAGGCCCAAGTCTTTATACATAGAGTCCATTTACATAGCCAGAAAGCCCAAATTACATATATTACATATGGCCCAATAGGGCCCAAAATTAAAAAAACCCTAATCTGATGCCCTTTATCTCTTGCGCAGTCGATTCTCGACCGTTAGATCCGGGGAAGATCTAACAGTCCATGATCAAGGTTGGGAAGGCTCCAAAACTCCCACGCACCCACACACGGCTCTTGAATTTTCATACGTGCGCGTGCACACCGCTTCATCACCCTCGTGGTTCCCACACGCGTTGGTTGATCTCCCAGCTTCACCACCACGTTGGCAGAAGGGACCAGTGGCCCGATGCCACATCACCACCGTGCTTCCACATACACAGCCATCCACCTCTTCTAGTCTCCCTCCTCGCTCGTGTCACATGCAAAACAAAACTAGATTAAGCAAGGGTAAAATCGGATGCAATGTAAAGGAAATACGAGGAATGTTAGAGCCATTTTTTCCAGCAAACCAGCATAACCAGAAATGCATATGAATCAGGAAAAAAGAATGCAACAACCAATAGAGAATTTCACTAATTTTCTTTTTTCCCTAAATTATGTAATTCAGAGGGTATATAACAAAAGTTCTAAGTTATTGTAACGAGGCTGGATTTTCAAATGTAATAAAGCAGAGAGAAGCAAAAAGCCTCAAGCATTTCCTTTTTTTTTTTTAGTTTCAAAGCTTAAACGTAAACATAGAGTTAGGGTTTCTTTTTTTACCTTGTCGGTTCATCTTCCGTGCGCCATTACCCATTCTTCTTCGATGACAAGCCTCACAGCCTTCCTTGTGGTTGAGCATGGCGAATCGGAGAAAAAAGGAACCGAAAATGTTTGAGTTTTTGGTTCTGGTTTTCAAAAAAAGGAGTTTTCGATTAATTATTTTGTCTCTTTAAAAAGAGAAAGGGGCTCGATTTTAAAAATAGAGGGCATACCGATTTTTGGTTTGAAATAAGGGTTGTGTTTTGGTGTCTTTAGGGTTTAGAGTTTAGCAACGGCCGATATGGCGACTTCTGGTTTTCTTCTCCGGTGAGCAGCGGCGCTCGCCAAAGATGGGGAGAGATGGGAGAGCTCAAGAGAGCTATTTTTTAGCTAAAGGGGGTAAAAATGACCGAAACCCTTCTTCTATACTGTTTCAATATTTTAAAAATTGTCTATTTTCCATTTAAGGACCTCCGCATCCCTTTAATCATACTTGAAGGGCTTCCGCGTTTCATAATCGCAACATTGATCCCTTCGCCTCGTTTAAAACCCCTCCCTCAGTCCCTGTGTTTTTTCAATAGTTTTTCAATCTCATCCCAATTTCGATCAGGTTTGTTTTTTCTTTTAATTCAATCCTCTAATTTTGTTTCTTTGCATTTTGGTCCAAATTCCAGTGTATTAGGTCCCCTGTTTCATGCTTTTTATTTTTCAGTTTTTATTTTGTTAATTATTCTTGCTTTATTTTGTTAGATTTGTGGTTATATGATGAATGGTTTGTATATAATGTATGTGTTTCCTATACAATCTATGATATATATATTAAATACAATGTCTTTTTATGTATAATATGTGTTTATTATGTAATATATGTATATAATATGTATTTTTATATATAACATATAATATATATAGTTTTCTTGAATATATTATACATTTTTAATATATAATGTATAGTTTTATAATAATATATAAGATTGTTTTATAATATATATAATGAGGTTTTAACACATATATGAGGGTTTTTTTTTAATATATATAATATAAATTTTCAATATATATCATATAAGGTTTTAAATATATGGTTTTTTATAAATATAATATATTTTTAGTATAGAATATATAGTAAATATTTATATTTATGTGTTTGTTTCTTTTAGTAAGCTTAGTTTAATAGTTTGGGCCTTGTTGTGTTTTGGGCTTAGGGTTTGTTTAGTTTAGGTGGGCTTCGGGTTTGGTAGATTAATCATATGATAGAATTAGGCAAATTAATTTAATTAGTTTAGAATCGTGTGCTCGTCTCATAGGGGCACGATCTTTAAATTAATTAGATTAATTTAGGATTAGTTTTTAGAGTCGTAGTTGGACCTGGGGTTCGAACTAATTTAGTGAATTTAAATTTACCCTTGACTTATTGGGATAAATGTTAAATTCATTAAACTAATTGAACACTTCTTAATCACCTTTAAGATAAAATTCATATGGAGACTAGATTGACATTTAAATTAAAACCATGATTAGTCAACTTAATTTGTTTTAAATAGTATTATTGGCTTATTGGAATGCTAGTTTAAAACCGATCGAATTAATTATCATGATGTGAGATAATTCATAACTTGTTAGGGTTTTCCAATTTTTTAGGGTTAATTAATTTAGGGTTAAATGGTTAGATTCACCTAATTATTAATTAGATCACTAATGAGTTTTCCATAATTTGGGCCTTTTAGGTAGGGCTTTGGTAGGCTCTTTTGTGTGTTTATTTTCAAGCCTTTTATTTGACATCCATATAAATTGTCATTCACGAGACCCGTTTACTTTGCATTAATTAATTTAAATCATAAAAGGGAGGTATTTTTTAATTCTGATATTTGTGTCGTAACAGTTCGAACTTAAAGGATGTTGACCAAATAATTAAATTAATCTTTACCGTCCCAAGGTAAGATTAAAATTTGATAAAATCATTACATCATATTTTAACCGTTTGCACCATTCATAAAGGTGATGTACGAGATTCGAACCAAAAATTAACACGACGGTCAGGCTTATACGATGTAAGTTTAATCTATGGTCCGATGTATCATCAACCTTATTAATTAAATGTACAATTAATTCGAACCTACCAATTTGATAAAGCTCATGCAATTAAGGTCAATTCTCATTTAATGACGCTTAAGTAAATCCAATTTAAATTTCAACAAATTCTATCAATTTAAAAGCAACAAATATTTTGGTACTGATTTCCAGGTGTGATGGGGGTGCTAATCCTTCCCCATACGTAACCAACTCCTGGACCCTTTCAAAACGAATCACTGGCTTCTTATGGCTCCGGCCTACCTTATCCAAGTGGCCGGTGGCGACTCCAAGTTTTCAATCATTTTTCAAAAGAATAAAAATTTCCAAAATAAATCCCTTTAAACAAAATTTCAAAGAATGATTTGGGGATAACCCGTAGCACCCAAACCATATTACTTTAAAAGAAAAAATGTCGCTACAGCTTGGCGACTTCGTTGGGGATCAAAATTTTGTTTTTCAGAACAAAAGGAGAGTTAAACCAAAAGAATATTTGTTGCTTTTAATGATGGAAAATTATTGGAATTTTAATTGATTTTAATGAGGTGGATTCTTTCTTGAAAATGTGACTACGATTGCACGGGCTTTGATAATTGGTGGTCTTTGAATTAATTTTTTATTTAATTTTTAAGGAATCACTGACATGTGTTGCACCATGTTCATCAAGCTCTATGCCCGAGCTCCGTCCCTTAAGTGGGAGTGAAATGCCACATACCCACGTGATTAGCCCTCCACAGGTCGATAATTCACTTTCAGAATCCACGCCTTTTGACATGTGATCAACTCTCTACGTCACTAGGTCGTCCTTTCCCTCGAACTGAAACTAATTCGCAAGCTTGTAATGGGCCAGAATTGGGGTTCTTGTTGCCTTAGTAGGTAATAAGATAGGTTCGGGTACCCTCAATTAGAACCAAACTTATGTGTGGGAATCTAAGAAGCCCACCCCACTAGAGCCATGCAGATAACCTTAGCGAACTAGAATTCATGTGGTTAAGGCTTTCTTTATGTTCTTGCCTTTCACTTATTTTGTTTGTGTTTATCTTTTCTCGTTTCTATTTTATTGTATATCTCACGATTAACTCTCTTCTTTTTGTTTTCTTTTCTTTCCTCTTTATCCTTTTATTTTGCATATCTTGTCAAGCATTTCAAGAGCATATTGAGTTGGAAAGAGTTTGAAGTTAAAAACTATATCAATGGGAGATTTGGTTCGTAGCAATGATTAAAAGAATTTTGATGTACAAATATGGTCAGAAGGGGAACAACTACATGATGGGGATAGTATTTTTGTCAGGTTTAGATCAACAATGGCAGCCTAGACATTCATGAACATAGAGTTTAATGATGTATCCGAGTTAAGACCGCTTGGGAAGAGTTGGGATCTTGAAACGATAAATACTTTCAAGAAAGAGTATGGCGACATCGCGTGTTTGCTAGATGTTCCGATCGACCAATCGCTACTTCAAGCTTTGGTGGGGTTTTGGAACTTAGCTTACAATTGTTTCAAAATCGATAAATTTGATTTGACTCCAATAATCGAAGAATACCAAGATGTCATAAATTGCAAGAAGATCGACGAGAATCAGGTATACTCTAAGCATAACAAGAACAAAGCCTTTCGAGGAAAGCTTAGTAGATTCTCGAACACGTTGGCATCTTGGGTCAAGCATCAAGTCACCACTTGGAACAAGAAAGAATATCTTAAGTGGGAGGGAATCTTAGCCTTAGCTTCTATACATCTCGTAGGCCGAGTTCAACGTGACCTCTTTGAATTGTTGATCTATGGGTTGGTACTTTTCCCTCAAGCATTAGGGTTTATCGACCCGTCAGTTTTGGAGTTGTTCGACCGTTTAAGTGGCGGGACCAATCCGGTACCTGTAATTTTGGCTGAAAGTTTTTGATCTTTGAGGTTTTATCGAGAGCATGGTGGAGGTCGCTTTTAAGGATGCCTACAGCTTTTGATCGTTTGGTTCTACAGTCACCTTTGATCCGATGTCAAATTCTCAAGGCCTCTCTATGATGGCAAGTTCCCACCATTAGAGGAATTTTTGCGAAAAGGGGATTGGCCAACGCAAAGATTTGAGGAGGTTTGGCTAGATGTTCTTCAAAATCTAAAAGAAGAAGATATAATTTGGAGAGCTCCATGGCTATTGGCGAGGAATATCCTTTATAGATAGCATTTTGATTCTTTAAATTACAATCATTCCACATCCATATCGCACTCGTTTACGAACAAGAAAAATGGTGGAAGGTTTTACAAAGTTGGAAGCCGATCTACTTGGTCAGATGGAACGTGCCCAACAAGAATTAAGGGACACCATCATCAAGTTTCAGCAAGACATGATGAAGGAGATATCTTAGTTGCTGCAAGCCCGGCTAGGACAAGAGCCGAGAGACAAAGGTATCATCGAGAATCATGCCCAAAACTCAAGGGATCGCCCTTATGCACCAATCTTCAAGAAACCACTACTTGTTGACTCTTCATCGAACTTCTACAGGGGACATATTCTTCTCATGCCGGTGCTGCCATTCAAGCCCAACCAGGGGTGGCCTTCAGGATTCTCAAGAATATTGGGGACAACATCCTAGACTTTGATGAGTTGGAGAAACTCAACCAAATGAAGGTGGAGTTCACAAAACAGTTGGAGGATACCCAAAAGTATCTAGAAGAAAAGTTTTGGGTGAAGGAAGACGAGGATGGATCCTATGGATTGAAAGCTAAGGAACTTAGTTTGGTCTCGGATGTGGAAATCCTATACAAATTCAAGACCCTAGAATTTGAAAAGTTTGATGGAACAACATGCCCCACCGCACACATGGTTATGTTTTGTCGAAAGATGGCCGAGTTTGCCGATAACGAGAAACTCTTGATTCACTATTTCCAAGACAGCTTGGTGGGATCTGCTTCAAGATGGTACAATCAGCTAACGAGGGCTCAAATCAAGTCATGGAAGGATTTAGCTAAAGCTTTCACCGATCAGCACAAGCATATAACCGACATGGTTTCTAACCGACTTTTGTTGCAAGGCATGGAAGAAATATGCAATGAGACCCTCCATGAATACGCCCAAAGATGGCGTGATATGGCGGCACAAGTTCAACCATCGCTTCATGAGAATAAGATTTCTCTAATGTTCATAGATACACTAAAAGGGACGCTCTATGATCGATTGATTAGCAACCCTATTAGCAAATTTGCGGAGATGGTTGTGACTGGCGAGCTCATCGAAGCAGCCATTAAGAGTGGAAGAATTGACAGAGGGGATCATTCACGCAAACAATACAATAAGAAGGACCATGAGGTGAACAACACAAACACCTTCGAGGCAACCAAGAACTTCACTATCTTTCAGCCCCAGGCCACAGCGGGGAATTCCTGAAACTTTAACAAAAGGGAAAATAGGGGACCTAAGAAGGAAAGTGCGGATAGGTCTTTCACTTTTTTGTCAATATCTTACAAGGAGCTATACTCGCAATTGTATAAGGCAGATTTAGCCCGGGCTTATCATGTCACACATTTCAATCCACCGGGGCATTCGATTGAAAACTACAAGCATTTAAGAAGTTTGTCCAGAACATGATCTGGACCGGGGTGCTACAGTTGGGGAAGCCCAATATGACGAACATCCTATTGCCAAACCATGGAGTTCAAGGTGTGAATGCTATCGAAGATGAGTGATTCAGGAAGACAAAGATGAATGTGCCTGAAGTCCAGTCTATTTTGAGGTGGGTCTTTCAGCAGTTATATATGGCGCGCCTCATCGACCGGGGGATGGTGATTGTGAAGGAAGGTTGTGGTCCATATTGTGAGTACCATCAATCGGGAAGTCATGAGATTCACGATTGTGAGGAATTTCATTAGTTGATACAAGATATGATGAACAACAAAGAGATCGAGTTCTTCAAAAAAGAAGAAGGAAGAAAGGAATCAGAAGTTTGTGTATTGGAAGATCAAGATGCTATGTATAGTGCGAAGAGACCATTTGTCCTCGGTCTCAACCCAGGTGGAGTGAGCGCACCAAAGGTGGCTCCTAAGATTATAATTTCTACTCCGAGATCTTTTCCTTTCAAGGACAAAAATATAGTTCTATGGAATTATGCGGCAAGCATTACGATATCGTGCTCCTCTAGATCACAAGGAGGAAAAGATGTGGAAATGGGGACAAAGCCCGCTCAAGAAGAGACTTTGGAACCAAACGCCGGAGAAGTAAATGATGTGGGCATCTCACGAGGAGTGGTTGGTACTATGCTCTAGAGAATTTAAAGGCACCAGAGGAACCCAAAGATAAAGGCAAAGAATTCAGAGTCGAACTCGAGAAGGTGTTCGGAGAAGACCCGCTTAAAAAGATCAAGGAGCCAGTCACGGAAACCCAAGATCAAGAGTTTTTGAGATTCTTGAAGTATGGTGAGTACAACGTCGTTGATCAACTCCAAAAGTAACCAGTTCGAATTTTGGTGCTCGATCTCTTGTTAAACTCAAAGAAGCATCGTGATGCACTATTGAAGGTTTTGAATAAAACATTTGTTACAAAATATATTTCAGCCAGGAAGTTGGACCGAATTATCAGCCATATCACTACCGATAATCATATCTCCTTCAGTGATGATGAAATACCAGGTGAAGGTACGGGGTCCATCAAGGCCTTAAACATCACTACTCACTACAAAGGATATGTGCTACCGGGTGTGCTAATTGATAATGGTTCCGCGTTGAATGTTATGTCACTAGCTACACTGCAACGGTTACCAATCGACAGTTCACATATGAAGCCTTCTCATAAAACAATGCGAGCGTTTGATGGGACCCAACGAGATGTGGTCGGGAAAATAAAAGTACCCATACTCATTGGTCCTACCGAATATATGGTTGATTTCGTGGTTATGGACATTCGACCATACTATAATTTTCTGTTAGGGAGGCCATGAATACATTTGGCTAGCGCCGTCACGTCTTCACTTCACCAAAAATTGAAGTTTGTCATTGAGGGGAAATTGATAATAGTAAATGCTGAGGAAGACATCATTGTTTCAGTGACTTCAGATACACCATATATTTATACCGATGAACAAGCAATGGAATGTGCTTTTAGGGCCTTGGAATTTGTTAATGCTACCTTTTTTGCCGAGGAGAGCAAGTTTTCATGCCCTAAACTGTCAAGTTGGATTAAGATGGTGGTATTTGGGACCCTAGGAAGAGAAGCGAGGAAGAAAAGAGGCTTAGGAAAAAAATTTCAAGGATGTCTTCGTCCCGTCAATGTGATTCATAAGATTGACCACTTCGGACTCGGTTATAGGCCCAATTTACTTCAGAAGAGACAAGAATGGAAGAAAATATAAGGAAAAAAGGAAGGCCATGCTTAGAGGGGAGGACATTCCTTAGGCCCCTGTAACCCCCAATACCTGTCTATGCGTTACACCTACTTTTGATAAGGGTCACAACATGTTTCTCAAACTTCCATGAAAATATTACCAAGTTAAAATCTCATAACAGATAATACTTATGTACCATATCAAAACTTTAGTTTCAAAATAAGGCCATAACTGGCAAATTAGTAAAGTATTCCATATCAAAATATAGGCTCATGTCACCCAAATAAAGACAGTATGGCGGATAGAAACATTACAACAAAAGATGAGTACGAATGTGTCGATCCTCAAAGTGCCAAGTCCAAGGGTAGCCTATCCAAAAGTATCTAAAAGGGGAAAGTTTTCGGGGGTGTGAGCTAGGGAGCTCAGTGTGTTCCAATAAGTTCAAGAGAACATATACATATATCAGATATGCATAAATTATTCCAGATCATATTATAAGTGCAACCAAGGTTCCATTATAACCTAACTACCCTCCAACCGAACACCAAAATGTAATCCCCATGAACTGCATACTGAATGACTTATCCTAGGCCCATGGCGTAGGAGCCTACCCAGAAAGTCTTACTCTAGGCCCATTGGGCGTGGAAGCTTAACCGAAGGATTTACCAGTTGGATCAGGGTTGTTCCTGCAGACACTTCAAATCATATCCCAAGAGTATACCCCAAGTAATACAGTTTAATTCAATATGTATTATCATCAGAATTTGGATAGCAGACATGCAATTACCTCCATTATACAGAAATCATAAGTCTCAAATCCAGATCAGACATGAGGCATACTTCCAAACATATTATGTAGTCATGCTTACAAACAGAAAGTAGTCATGCTTTTCAATTCAGAGAATATTCCATAATGTATTCAGATCAATCATTCCAAGGTTCATATAAACAATAATATAACACACACGGAACACACCTCAAGAGCTGGTCAAAGAGGTCTATCAGGCACCTGCCTTACTACGCTCTGCCATAGTGCTAGGTCCTAAAATATAATAGATTAAGGTTACTACGAGAAATAAAATCTAATTTAAATTGATTATAAAGTTTACAAGGTCATACTAGTAACTGCGGGCGTGCACGGATGAACAGATCGAGAGGAGCTGGGTTGAGCAGATGAACATTCAGGTGAGTTTCGAATACCTTTAAATAGATAATATTCACATCAGTCTTTTAATTAAAATATCCATTCTAAAGTAACAACTTATTAAATAGACATGTTCGGGTTTAAGGTCATATTTAGAGGTTTTCGGGTTAGAATTTCATAAAATAAACTTCAAAAATGGACACAGGACGTCGAAAAACATAAAATAGGGGTTTTTAGAAAAGTTGACTTTTTGGTCAACATTGTCGTCAGTATTGGCTGCTGACGTCATCAGTCAGCTGGTCAACTGAGTTGACTCAGACTAGTTGACTCACTGAGTTGACTTAGAAGAGTTGACTTACTGAGTTGACTTAGACGAGTTGACTCACTGAGTTGGCTCAGACGAGTTGACTCAGTTTATTGGTCCAGATCGGTTCAGGCCAGACCGGTTTAACTGAGTTGGACCGGTTTACTCACCCTGATATTAAACCGCCAGACGGTCTCCGACGGTCGCCGAAAAAGTTATTAGAGACGCCCTTTTAGGTCATTTCTATCGGAAAACAAAATGTTATTTGACCCATAATCACATGGAACCTATAATATACCGAAACAAGTCGAAAATGTTGCCAAAAATTACCCTAGAAACTCAAAATGGCCAGAAAGCCGCGTAACGCTGATGAAGCCCTTGCCGGAGTTGGATGATTGATCGGTCGACTGGGTTTTGATTAAGCCGGTGCAAGGAGTTCGAGGGTGGCGACAACGCGGTGAGAGGGCAGCGATGGAAAATGCCAAAAACTGAGCGATATCCTAAGGGTTCCGACGAACCTTTGACCCTAAACTAATTGCAAACGACGGCGATCTAGGGTGAGTGGTTGGCGGGGATAGGTTCAGGGTTGAACGGCGTACACGCCAGTGGCGGCGGTGACGTGCACGGTGCGACGGTGATATAGAGCTAGTAGGGGCGTTTGGGGAGAGAAAAAAATAGGGTATATTGGATCTAAGGCATTAATTTTTGGTAGGTGAAAAGGTAGATTGGGTTATTAACTATCCTTGGTAAGAGGACTGGTACGATTCAAATAAAATTCGGGGAGACTTAAACATCAAGAGCTATCTAGATCAGTTGGCTGGGTCACTAGCCATGGTATCTTAAGGTTGTGGATTCGATTCCCACAACTAGCAACCCCTTCATTCTTTTCCCTTTTTCTTTCTTTATTTCATTCTTTTATTTTTATAAGTAAAAGTGAGGGTGTTACAACTCTCCCCCCTAAAGAAAAATTTCATCCTCGAAATTTACCTGAGTTGAACAAATGTGAAAACTGCTCCCTCATGGCCCCTTCGACCTCCCAAGTAGCCTTTGCAGGGCTACGATTACTGCATTGAACTTTGACCATCGGAATACGTCGATTCCTCATAACTCTCTCATCTGAATCTAAAATCTATATCGAATCCTCCTCATAAGACAAGTCGAGCCTCAAGTCCACATCCTGAACCTGGATAACATGACTCAGATCTGGATGGTACTGCCTCAACATGGATACATGGAAAACATCATGGATACGGCTAAGCTGGGGAGGCAACTCAAGCTGATAGGCAACAAGCCCAACCCTCTTCACAATATGGTACGTCCCAATAAATCTCGGACTCAGTTTACCCTTGCGCCCAAATCTTAGGACTTTCTTCCAAGGGGATACCTTCAAAAAGACTTGATCACCGACCTCGAACTCAATATCTTTTCTTCTCCGGTCCGCATAAAATTTCTGTCTGTCAAATGCCTCATTCAGACGGTTATGGATTAATCTGACAATCTCTTTCATCTTTTGGATCAACTATGGGCCTAATGTCTTCCTATCATACAACTCAGTCCAATAGATAGGAGTACGACACCTATGACTATACAGAGCCTCATACGGTGCCATGCAGATACTAACCTGATAACTATTATTATACGCACACTCGGCCAAGGGCAAGAAATTTTCCCAACTACCACAGAAGTCAATCACACAGCCCTGTAACATGTCCTCTAGAATCTGAATCACTCTCTTCGACTGTTCATCAGTCTGTGGATGAAAGGATGTGCTGAAATTTAGGCTGTACCCAAGGCCTCCTATAGGGCCTTCCAGAAATGAGAAGTGAACCTCGGATCTCGATCGAAGATGATAGATAAGGGTACCCCATGCAGTCTGACAATCTCGGAGATATACAACCTAGCCAACCTTTCCAAAGGGTAAGTAATTCGAATATGGATAAAGTGAGCTGACTTGGTGAGCCGGTCAACAACCACCCCAACAGAATCCATTTTAGAAGGAGTTAGAGGCAATCCAGTAACAAAGTCCATCGTGATATGCTCCCATTTCCATTCGGGAGTCTTAATGGGCTGCAACAGACTAGAAGGATGCTGATGTTCTGCCTTAACCTGCTAGCAAGTTATACACTGTGACACATAATCATAGATATCCTTCTTCATGCCAATCCAACGATACCTTTGTCTTAAACTTTGATACATTTTATCCCCACCAGGATGCATGGCATAGGGACTGCCGTGAGCCTCACGGAGAATTGTTCGCTTCAAATTGGCATCATCTAGAACACAATAACGACCATTGAAGCAAAGAACATGTTCTGATCGATAGCATAAACAGAAGTGGATCCTTGCTCAACCTGTTGTGTGATAGATAGTATGGAGTTGTGTAAGAGCTATTTGGCCTTTATTTCTTCGGCCAAAGTCAGTTTAACCTGCAACTCAGCTAGAAGGCTGCCATCATCAAAGATGCTCATCCTGGCAAACAAAGATCTCATGTCAGAAATGGCTTTACGGCTCAAAGCATCGGCAACAACATTGGCTTTCCCCGGATGATACTCAATCTCACAATCATAGTCTTTAAGAAGCTCAAGCCAATGATGCTTCCTCAGATTTAATTCATTTTGGGTAAGAAGATACTTCAAGCTCTTGTGATCCGTATAAATATAGCAATTCTCCCTGTAGAGATAGTGCATCCAAATTTTCAAAGCAAATACCACTGTAGCTAACTCAAGGTCGTGGGTATGATAATTACACTTATGCAGCCTCAACTGACGTGATGCATAAGCGACTACCTTTCCGCCCTGTATCAGTACACAACCAAGCCCAGAGTGTAAAACATCGCTATAGTCTAAGAAGTCCCTTCCAGACCCGGGTTGTGTCAGAACCAGAGCTTGGGTAAAAGCTTCCTTCAGCTTCTCAAAACTAGCCTGTTGAGCGTCAGACCAAGCAAAAGGAACATTCTTCCTCACCAGCTTTGTCAAAGGGGTGGCAATAATGGAGAAACCTTCGAAAAAATGTTAGTAATAACCAACTAAACCCAAAAAGCTACGAATCTCTGAGACATTCTTGGGTTGCTTCCAACAAGTAATGGCCTCAATCTTACTTGGATCCACCTGGATACCTCAACCAGATACAACATGCCCTAAAAATGTCACTTCCCTTAGCCAAAATTCGCACTTACTCATCTTAGCATACAGACGGTGCTGTCTCAAGGTTTGCAGAACAATCCTTAGATGCTCAACATGCTCTGCCTCTGTCTGAGAATAGACCAAGATATCATCGATGAACACCACCATGAACTGGCCTATAAAGGGCCGAAACACAAGATTCATCATATCCATAAAAGCAGCCGGTGCATTGGTAAGACCGAAAGGCATCACTAGAAACTCGTAATGCCCATACCTGGTACGATTAGAGCCTTTTATCTTCAGTTGATAGTACCCAGATCGAAGATCAATATTCGAGAAAACTGTGGCTCCCCTAAATTGATAAAAAAAATCATCAATCCTGGGTAACAGATATTTGTTCTTCGCTGTCAACTTGTTCAACTTCCGATAATCAATGCATAATCGGAGTGAACCATCCTTGTTCTTAACGAAGAGGACTGGAGCTCCCCAAGGTGAAGAGCTGGGTCGGATAAAACCTCAGTCAAGCAGCTCTTGTAACTGAACCTTCAACTCTTTAAGCTCTTTAGAAGCCATACAGTAAGGATTCATGGATACCGGTACAGACCCCAGATAAGTCTCGATCTCAAACTCAACATCCATGTTAGGAGGTAACCAGGCAATTCTTTTGGAAAGACGTCAGGAAACTCGCTAACGGTGCAAATTTCCTCAATCTTATATAAAGAACTCTTAGTGTTCAGGAAGCATGTAACACCCTAAATCCTAGCCTAGAAGTATTGAAACCCTTTGCTTAAGTTGATAGCTTAATTGTCCCTAAAATTTAAGCTAAATTGATTAGTCAAGGATCTAATTGAAAGAATGAATGAAATAAGTGATCAATTTAAAGTGACTAAATTGAATTAAATGAAAAAGATGATGATTGCATGCTAAATTCTTTGATTCCCTTAAATCCCTTGATTAATTCTATGATTAACAACTAATTAAGGCTAAGATAGTAAATTCCTAAATCTATTACAAGGGATGTCATCTTCATCCCTTTTCTCATTATACCGATTGCAAGATAAATAAATTAGGGAGAAAGAGAGAATTGAGAGTTTAGCCATTGATGAAGGGAAATTAAGCTTGCATGTATAGGATTTTGTAAGGAAATTAAAGCTAGAAGCAAAGTAAGTATGATTCAATTCTTGTTCAATCGAATAGGCAACTATACTTATTGATTTGGGCTGTTTTGATGATTGTAGATGAAATTAACTATTGAATATGTTGTTAAATGATTGAATTGTTGTAGAATTATACAAATTTGGAGAATGAACACTAAGTATTATGCTGGAATTTATGTGTAAGTGATGGTGTAACAAAATTAGGTTGCTGAAAATTTGAAATGAAATGTTGTTGTAAGAATTGAATTGTTAGAACTTGTAATTGAGCTATGGAATTAATGAATTGAGCATGATCATGATTATTTAATGTAATTAATGTGTTAAACAAGCTAAATTGTTAGTAACCAATGCTGGAAAATCTGGGAATTATGAACATGATAGAAAACAATCTTGTTAGGGACTGTTTTGGTTATAAAAATTAAGCAAACATGTTAGATGAACTTAGAACTCTATTTTGGTCATGTTACTAGGTAAAGAGAAGATTGAATTGAATACATGTGTTGCTGGAAAATGTAACTACACCTAATTGAACTAGTTAAATTAGGTAATGGACTGCCTAGTGGATGAATTGATGTGTAAACATGCAAAATTAAGCAACTTAACCAACTTACTCTATTTTTATCACCTTGAAAAATGAATTAACATTGACTAAACATGTTTAGGATTTCATATGAAATGATTTATAGGGCCAAACATTGGTTAAAATGAATTTAAGGGATTAAAATGTGAATAGGTGCAATATGCCCAAAATTGCTCTGTTCTGGGCAGTAACTTTGAAAATTCACCAAAATTTTTTATAGATCAAATTCAGGGCTGAAATTTTAGTGACATGATCCTTAGCATGTCTACTTTCATTAGGTGAAAGCAGAACTGAATTCTGGGTTCTATGCTGGAAACTGTAATTAGAAATAGCTAGACAGTGTAAATGACATGTCTTTGAGAAATAAACTGTATTAATTGGCTCAGAACTAAAATGCAAGTCTTATATTGTCATAAAGACAATTTTGTTAGCTTTCCAACGGTGTAAACTAGTCGAACTTCAGGCGTACAAATTAAAAGATATGATCATTTAAAGGGACAATGTGCAAACTGCCAGAAAGCAGTGTCCTGAGCAGTTTGGGACTGTTTTTGCACCTAGAAGCAAACTGTTTCCAAAATAGTTTTGGGACATTGTAATCTGTCCAGTTATGTCCTAAAATGAGGTAATAACAATATAGAGATGAACAAGTAAGAAATTCTTAAAAGAAAGCATAAAACAATAGCTAAATGTTAGGTACAAATGTGGTAACATTACTACTATATATGTGTGACATTATGTGCATTGTTTTGATGAATTGTATGTGTTATGCTTGCTAGACCAAGGGCAGCAAGTTGTGGAGAGGAAGAAAAGAGTGAACATCCCAAAGCAAGAGGCAAAAGGATTTGGATACAGGACAAGTGATTAGCTAGGAGTATTGTGAGTGTAACTATCCTTAGGGTTAGGACTTATGTCCTAACCAATCTTGCTATTGTGTCAATTCAATGATATTGCTATGTAACATGACCTAATATGTATTTGGCTAATTAAGGGAAGCATGATATGAATGAAAACTTGTTTGATGCCATGTTCTACTTGTTTACTTGAGTGTTAAGCAAATGAAATGAAATGCTTGACATGTTGCATTACTTATGCCAAAGGTAAGAAATGGCATGCTTGCTTGGAGAATAAGGTACGCACATTGCATACATATGAAAGTGTTTGTGATTGATATGCATGAATGGTTTGAAATAAAATAAATAATGGTACTACCTTGTATTCATGCCACTCGAATGGCTTGGATAAACTTGTCTTGGAAGTTAAGATTCTATAAGCCTAAGGGCTTGGCCTTTGAATGGCATAATCATGTCTTGATTAATGAATTGTATAAAGCTTGAATGAAATTGATAATCAAACAACCTTGGTAGCTAGTTTGGATAGATAGGAGGGCATGCCTTAGAATCTTGAGCTCATATTGGCACTACGGTGCATATTGGCACGACGGTGCATTTTGGCACTACGGTGCATTTTGGCACTATGGTGAATATTGTTGAAGATTTGATTATCTAGTAAACTACTTACCAAGGGTGTTATAAGATGAATTAACAACTTGAAATGAACATTGTTTGCCTTGGTTGTGTGATGTGAACATTACTTGTTTTGTAAGATTCTTGAATGAACATCCTTGCCTTGAAAGATAACACATGAATGATTGTATAACTAGTTACTTCACATGAAAGGAAATGCATAGATGATGTTATTGTGCAAGAATGCCTACTTGGTACTTGGTGTTTTTTATTGCTTGTCTCTTAAGCAATAATTCAAATAGTATGTTATGTATACATGATGGATGTTGCTATGTTGAATATGTGATATGTGAAGCTTGCCTATGATTACACCATGTATTTGAATAGTATATAACATGTGGTTATGATCTTTATTCTTTGAAAAACTTGTAAACTTGGAAATTGGCTAGACTTAGTGTTACCTCACTAAGTACATAACTTGTACTTACCACTCTACTCTTCATTCTTCCTATAAAAGATTAAGGACACTTTCAAGAGGATATCTTGAGATCGAAGCAACATTTTGAAGCAAGCTTGAAAGTATGATTTCATACTCTTTGTATGCTCCTAGTTTGGTGGCACTAGAACTTGTAATTTTTAGCCTTGATCATGCATTTTGTTGTGTGTTTAAGACTAGTAATTATGTATAGCTTGTATGGGCCTACCTTGGAACCAACATGGGTGACTTAAACTATGTATATAACTATGTTGACGTGTATATAAATAAGTATGATGCTGCACAAATTGTGAAAGTAATTCAATGATTGTTGAAACCTTGTATCATTCAAATACTAGACCCATATTGTATGATCATGCGTTTGTTCTTGTTGCCATTGGTATGATTCGACAATGCTTGGATTGGAGCTATGGTATGTATAAGCATGCATTAACAATGTTACTAGCTAAGGATGCCATGAAATAGTATGTCTTGTTGAAAAAGAAACAAATGAAATGTGTTAAGTGACCACCTTGCTATTCGAATAGGGTACATGAACATGAAATAAGAATGAAAGATGGGTCATGACTAATACTAACCTATTGTGAAGTATGCCATACTTGTCATTGATATTCGAATAGTGTATGTGTATTGAAATGGAATGGTAAATTGTAATATGATAGTGGTAACCTAGGATATAAGTATGAAATGAAACAAATTAGTACCTAAATTAGCATGTTAAGTGTGTTTGTTTTGATTAATGTGGATTACTTGTATGTTTTGTATGGTTGTGTTTAGGTTACTTGCATCGCAAGTTATCTATATTGAGGTTACTTGTTTGACAAGTAACCTATCTCTTACTTTGTTCTTGCTTCGGTAACGCTTCTGAACCAGATTACGGTTAACCCAGGGATGGGGTGTTACAAAGCACGCAATGAAGGTCTCATATCCCTTCCGAATCATCCTGTCAGCAGTCACAGAATTTACCACATTAGACAGGTAGCCTCGACGTTCGCCAACCAAAACCACTAATCGGTCATCAAAAGTCTTCAAGGTAACCCCTTTTGACTCACAATCCAGATTAACCCGATGCTTCATCAACCAATCCATACCAAGAATCAAGTCAAACTCCTCCAGCGGAAGTTTCATGAGGTCGACGAGAAAGATTTCTCGTTGTACCTCAAGAGGACAGCACCTAAACACCTTATCCATATTCATTGACTGACCTACTAGACTCATGATTGTAACAACACTCTCTGTGGCTTCCGTGGGAATCTAGAGGTCTCGAGATACCGATCTCGAAATATAGGAGTGGGTGGAACCATTATCAAGCAATACGAAATATGGAACATAATAAATGGTAAATGTACCTGCAATTACATTTTGGCTCGTCTCTATTATCCCGACGTCTGGTAGCATAAACAAGAGCTGACTGCCTGGCCTCTAATAAAACAGATCCATCACTCTGATATGGTCAGGCTCTGGTGTCGGACCTGGTAGAAGATGCAGAAGGTCTACTCTGACTACGACCCCTAGCCGAAGTCTGAACTGAAGTCTATGAAAGTGAAGGAGTCTGGGAGGATGTCCTAAATGTAGATGGTGGAACTAGGTAACTCTTCAAGAAATGATCCCCAGATCCACAACAGAAACAAGTACCAACCATCTTCCTACACTCTCCTTGATGTTATTTACCACAGTGCTCATAGAATGGCGTTTGAGGTAAACATGACGAACCACCTCGACTAGCTGTCGGGGCTGAAGGCCTAAAGCCGGTGTCACTACTATGAGGTGCCATAGTACGAGCCTTCTTACCCGCACATGCAGAAGACTAAATGCCAGAAGGCCTCCTCGATATGCTCTGTCACCCTCTATGGCCATCAATTCAACATCTTTCAAATTCTTAGCCAACTCTACTACCTTATCAAAGTCTTTATCAAGATGGCCGATAGCCTGCACACACAGCTCATGGCGGATACCAAGTACAAACTTACGACACTTTTCCTTTTCAGTGGGTACCAAGCTAGATCCAAACCTCAAAAAGTCTAGAAACTTTATCTCATACTCATATACAGTCATATCCCCCTGTGTCAGAGTCCTGAACTGCTCTCGCATCAGTCTCAGAAAATGCTCTCCGATGAATCAACTCCTGAAGGATTCATTGAAGAAATCCCAGGTCAGACGAGTGGCAGAAACACTGCTCACAACAGACTCCTACCAAGTGCGGGCATTCCCATAAAGCAAAGAGACAGCTCCCAAATATTTCTTAGATGGTTCAAGGCCCAACGAATCCATGCATCTCTCAAGATCATAAAGCCACTCTTTTGCCTCAGTCGGTGCCCCACCAGTAGGACCATCGAATGTCTTAGCCCCATTGGTGATAAGGTTTGAGAAATAGGAACCTCAGGTACAACCCTAATGGCTCTAACCGCACCATGAATTAACTATAAGAACTGTCTACTGAGGGCCTCATATGATGCCATCGTCGATGGCTCGGTACGGGGTGTAGGTGCTCTTCTGATTGAAGTTGTCATATTTATACCAGAGGCAGGTGGTGGGTCTACCGGAGCTGTAGAACCTCTAGGAGCGGGATGATCTACAGGGGCAGAGGGAACTACTGGGGTCGGAGGATCACTAGTGACATTATCTACCAGAACAGAGAATCTAGCAGCTTGACCTCACCCACGACCAGGTCGACGACCTCGTCTAGTGCTCATCAGATGGTCTTAGCTCTACAAAAGGTAAAACCTATGGTCAAAACTGGCATTGGAGTATCAGACACAGTTAAACATATAAAACTTGGTGACATGACCTTTTTCAATTTTTTATATAATGTTTAAGACCCATTCACAGTCTGAGGTTTATAAAACCATATCGAAACTTTAGTTACAAAATAAGGCCATATCTGGCAAAATAGTAAAGTATTCCATATCAAAATATAGGCTCATGTCACCCAAATAAAGACAGTATGGTAGATAGAAACATTACAACAAAAGATGAGTACGAATGTGTCGATCCTCCAAGTGTCAAGTCCAAGTGTAGCCTATCCAAAAGTATCTAAAAGGGGAAAGTTTTCGGGGGTGTGAGCTGGGGAGCTTAGTGTGTTCCAATAAGTGCAAGAGAACATATACATATATCATATATGCATAAATCATTTCAGATCATATTATAAGTGCAACCAAGGTTCCATTATAACCTAACTACCCTCCAACCGAACACCAAAATGCAATCCCCATGAACTGCGTACTGAAAGACTTATCCTAGGCCTGTGGCGTAGGAGCCTACCCAGAAAGTCTTACCCCAGGCCCATTGGGCATGGGAGCTTAACCTAAGTATTTACCAGCTAGATCAGGGTTGTTCCTGCATACACTTCAAATCATATCCCAAGAGTATACCCCAAGTAATACAGTTCAATTCAATATGTATTATCATCAGAATTTGGATAGTAGACATGCAATTACCTCCATTATACAGAAATCATAAGTCTCAAATCTAGATCAGACATGAGGCATACTTCCAATCATATTATGTAGTCATGCTTACAAACAAAAAATAGTTTTCTTTTTCAATTCAGAGAATATTCCATAATGTATTCAGATCAATCATTCCAAGGTTCATATAAACAATAATATAGCACACACGGAACACACCTCAAGAGATGGTCAGAGAGGTTTATCGGGCATCTGCCTCACTACGCTCTGCCATAGTGCTAGGTCCTAAAATATAATGGATTAAGGTTACTACGAGAAATAAACTCTAATTTAAATTGATCATAAAGTTTACAAGGTCATACTAGTAACTACGGGCGTGCGTGGATGAGCGGATCGATAGGAGCTGGGTTGAGCAGACAAACAGTCAGGGGAGTTTCAAGTACCTTTAAATATATAATATTCACACCAATCCTTTAATTAAAATAACCATTCTAAAGTAACAACTTATTAAATAGGCATGTTTGGGTTTAAGGTCATATTTGGAGGTTTTCAGGTTAGAATTTTGTGAAAAGAACTTCAAAAATGGACTCAAGACGTCAGAAAACATAAAATAGGGGTTTTCAGAAAAGTTGACTTTTTGGTCAACGATCAACAGTGATGTCAGCATTGACTGCTGACATCATCAGTCAGTTGGTCAACTGAGTTGACTCGGACGAGTTGACTTGGATGAGTTGACTCACCGAGTTGAGTCAGACGAGTTGACTCGATTTATTGGTCCGGACCAGTTCGGGCCAAACTGGTATACTCACCCTGATATTGAACCACCGAATGGTCGCCGAAAAAGTCTCTAAAGACACCCTTTTAGGTCGTTTCTGCCAGAAAATGAAATGTTATTAGTCCCAGAATGACATGGAACCTATAATATATCGAAACAAGTAAAAAATGTGGCCAAAAATTACCTTAGAAACTCAAAACGGCCGAAAAGCCGCGTAATGCTGACGAAGCCCTTGTCGGAGTCAGATGATCGATTGGTCGACTGGGTTTTGATTGCGTCGGTACAAGGAGTTCGAGGGTGGCGACGGCATGATGAGAGGATGGCAGACGGTGACGAAAAATGCCACAAACCGAGTGATGTCCTAAGGGTTCTGACGAACCTTTAACCCTAAACCAACGATGAACGACGACGATCTAGGGCGTGTGGTTGGTGGCTACGGGTTCAGGGTTGAACGGCGCACACGCTAGTGGTGACGGTGACGTGCACGATGCGGCAGTGGGGGAGATTGAGCGGCGGCAATATAGAGCTGGTAGGGGCGTCTGGGGAGAGAAAAAATAGGGTATATTGGATCTATGGCATTAATTTTTGGTAGGTGAAAAGGTATATTGGGTTATTAACTATCCTTGATAAGAGGACTTGTACAATTCAAATAAAATTCGGGGAGACTTAAACATCAAGAGCTATCTAGCTCAGTTGGCTGGGTCACTAGCCATGGTATCCTAAGGTTGTGGGTTTGATTCCCACAACCTGCAACCCCTTCATTCTTTTCCCTTTTCTTTCTTTATTCCATTCCTTTATTTTTATAAGAAAAAGTCAGGGTGTTACAGCCCCTATAACCTATACGGATTTTGATGGCATCTTCATATCCGGTAGGATCCGAAACCCCGAGGTGGATGTTCAAGAAGCAAACCGAGAAAGTGAAAGATGACTCCATGATGAGTTGAATCAAGAAGTTTTAGAGGAGATGAACGTGAAATGTGATCAGTGATGGTGGCAAGACTGACCAACTCTTAGCCAGGATTTGCCCATGCTTCCCGGATGAAAAGCTCAACAATTGGACCTTTGTGGACACTCTGATGGTTTTTATGAACAAATCAAAGTAATGCCGAGAACAACCCGTTACTTTTTCCTGAAATTAACGGAAATCTTTTATAAAAGGATAACTATGTCATTTTTATATGCTTTCATTAAAATAAACTTTGTCTACTTTTCTTTCTCAAATAGAAAATATAGCATTCATTCCATTCCATTCCATTCCATTCATTCATTCATTATTTATTTATTTATTCATATCACAAGCTATCCCTTTCCATTCCCAATGCACACTTTCAAAATCGTGCATGCCTCTTAATATAAACTGTATGAGGGATGCAGAACCTAATCCCAAAGTAGATTTTGAGCCACCCACATACTTGGCGGAAGTAAAAGAGGAGGATGATGAGATTCCCAATGAATTGTTATGAATGATGGCAAGTGAAGAAAAGCAAATCCTTCTGCATCAAGAGAAGGTAGAGATTTTGAATTTGGAGACTGACGAAGAAAAGAAAGAAGTAAAGATCGGCAACACTCTGTCATCAAAAGTCAAGCAAGAGTTGGTGGAATTGCTTCTAGAATTCAAAGATGTATTCGCATGGATGTATCAAGATATGCCAGGTTTAAACACAGATATTGTGATGCACAAGCTCCCCATTAGACCAGAATGCAATCCTGTCCAGCAAAAGCTTCGGAGAATGAGGACGGACATGTTGTTAAAAATTAGGGAAGAGGTAAAGAAATAGCTTGAGGTCCGATTTGTGAAAGTTTCTAAATATCTGGAATAAGTAGCCAACATAGTGCCGGTACCGAAAAGGATGGAAAGGTTCGTATGTACGTGGATTATAGGGACCTCAATAAGGCAAGCCTCAAAGATAACTTTCCTTTGCCCCACATTGATACTCTAGTTGAAAACACTGCAGGGTATGCTTGGTTCTCATTTATAGATGGCTTTTTGGGGTACAATCAGATCAAAATGCACCCCAAGGACATGGAAAAAACCACTTTTGTGACCATGTAGGGCACACTTTGCTACAAGGTGATGCCCTTTGGGTTAAAAAAATTGTCACATCCCGAAAACTGGCCTAGTCAGAATTGGAGTTCTGGTGATCAGAAAATTTAGTACCGGTTGTGCCGAATGATGTAATTGCTCGATCCTTGTAACCAATTTCGATGTAATGGAAGTTATTTTGGCCTAATTGAAATGGTTCGACCTTTTTTGTAAAGAATGAAAGTTAGGGTTTCATTGAAAATGTTGAATTTGAGCCAGACATATCGGTACAGTAAGACCTGTATCGATACGGCCTAACCATTTCTAACTAACTTACCCAATCCACTCTAGCCGTATCGGTATGACCATAAGGTGTAACGATACGATCCCCTGTCAAAAATTATTTTTGTGACCAATTTGTAAAGATTGAAAGCAGGGGGCTGAGTCACCTACTAGCTCATCATTTCTCCATGTGAGATTGATTAGAAAAGGATGGCAATTGATCATCAATTGTCAAAAGTTGGAAAAGAATAAGAAAATATATTAATTAATGGGTTAAGTAAACCCTTTGTTAAGAGAAAGGTTCTCATTGGTCCTTGGGGAGGTGGGAACTGATTAGGACCATGGTTTCCTTAAAATGAATAAGGAAAAATCTCTCTTCGTTTGTTTGAATCTCTCGAAACCAAACTTAACCTTTAATTGAAGAAACCAAGTAGACACCTCCATTGTCATATTCTTCCTCAAGCTCAAGCAAGCACCTTGATCCAATCCGTGACCTCTGTATGATTTCTATGCACCATTTGAAATCTTGCAATTGGGTAAGTAAAACCCTTATGTTAATTTGATGATTCCATCAATTCTTAGAGTTCAATTTCAAGATTTAAGCCTTGAATGTTCAAGCTAAGCCCATGTGTTAGGGAGCCAATTTCCTTATTTTGATGGTGTCTACAAGCTTTGGTAAGCTTGACAAACGTTTATGAATCATTAGTTTCGATTCTAATGCAATCCTCTAATTTGGAACTAGCTCAAGTGGTGGAAGACAAGTCATCTTCACCATCGGCTATCCCAAACTTTTCCAACAGAAAAGGGATCACTATCTGAGAATCTTGAAGCCTCTGATTTCTAGGTGAGTGTAGTTGTGTCATGGGATTCGCTAGGTGCCATCCGAATTGCATTTGTTTTGTGCTTAAAATTGCATTTTGTTAAGGGCTCAAGTGGAGCAAACTTATGTGGATCCGATGATAAGAGTGGTAAGTCCTTCATGTTATTCTACTACATTCATAAGCGTATATTTAAATTTGGAATATGTTATATATGGAGTTTAATATGAACATGTTATGATACGCTATTTGGAGCCAAAGCTCAATTTGCAATCCAATATGTCCTAAGGGCACAAAGGTGAGTTTTATGATGATATGTGTAACCTTGGACACTTGTGGACATTGGATACAATTGGAATGCCATAAGATTATTTGAGCTCACTAAGTAAGGGATTGGACTACGGTCCGGGCTATGACCTATATGCGGGGAGAAAAGGTTGGATTGTGTAAGGGAATCCGGAGCTACGGCTCAAGGCTAAGGCCTATTTCTGATATAGTGGCATACAGGGAATCCGCGTATCCATTGGTTACTATGTCCAAGGAAATGATATGTATTTATGCTTTGCATTTGATATATGAAAATATAACAATTGGCTTTGAGTATGATCTATACATGATTAATGATGTACTTATGTTAGACAAACATGTTTACATATCATTTATGCCATTTAAGAATTTGTTTTACATTGTTATAACTACCTCACTAGGCTATGTAAGCCTAACATTCGTGTGTCTCATGCATTTCAGGACCTTGAAGAAATCCAAGCCTTGATCGTGTTGTTGAAGTTGTAAGTCACTCCCATCAACCATATGTATGCTTACTTTTTGCTTTGAACTCCTAGTAAGGTGGCATAAGGCTTAGATATGTTACATTTGCATATTTTGATGTTTGTATAATAGCCTAAAGGTGTCTAGGGGTTAAATGTGAAGTATGGTGTATTTGTGAATTAGTAAACTAGTTAACTTTTGCATAAAGGTACTAAAAAGTGAAAATGGGGTAAACAGATTCGAATCGCTCAAAAATTCTACATGCTATTAGAATTATGAATTAATAACTTGCTGGTAAAACTTTATGGCGTTCGAACATCGTTCAAAAGGTTAAATCAGCTAAACATCAGATAAAATCTGTCATTACAAGACAGGCGTATCGATACGGGTCAAACTGTATCGATATGGTCTTGCATATTTACACTTGGTAAAACAGAGCGTATCGATACACAAAAGGGGGTGTATCGATACAAATCTTGGAAGTGAGGTCTGAGAAATAAATTGCATCTATACAACCTTAGGGTGTATCGAAACGACTCAACCTTGGTCAACGCATATAGATACAACCTTTGGGTGGATCGAAACGAGTCAACCTGGGTCAACTTATATCGATACGGGTGATTGCGTATCGATACAAGATTTGGGTAGAGTCGAATGAAGATGTGATTCATGTGTTTCCTTATCGATACGACTCCAAGTGTATCGATACGGTGTAGTTAATTTTGTTAAAAGACTTAAACTAAAATTTTAAATAGTTTACAAATTGGTCACTAAACTTTAATTGGTCTAATTGGGCAGGTAAATGACCTCCGTTGATAATGAAATTTCATAGACTAATAATGGATGAGTTCAATTGAAGATTAGTGAAAGGAAATTCTGATAAAGATTATTAATTTGTAAAATTTACAATTTAGTCCCTAAGTTCGAAAAAGTTTAAAATTGACCCCGAATTGAGTAAACTATTAATAAGTTAGTTCGTTGGGGTCTTAAAAGGGATTAATAAGATATTCCGAATAAGATTTTAAACTCCAATTAAGCTTTCGATCTCCGAATCTGTTTCTGGTAATACTTTTCGACCCGACTCCTCCTAGGCCGAGAAATGGGTGTTACATTTGTGGTATTAGAGCCAGAGTTTAGTCGATTCTAGGAATAAAACGAGGTTTATTATGAGTCTACATGTGCATATTCTACCTAGGAGTTTATTTGTATTTGTTATCTGTGACTTGCAACAGACACGATCTAACCTTTTCTGTTTGACTAGATTTAAGAATGTTTGCACCCAATGATAGATGTGTCGAAATGGGACCACATCTCAGCTCCTCCTCGACAAAGGGGGACAATCTCAAAGCCAAAGTTCGACTTGAAAATGTGGGACAGAACGAATCGCCTAATCTCTCTCCGATGCCTCCCGCTCAGCAGGAATATTTGATGTCCATGGTTGAGATGATCAAACAGGTGGTCGTGTTAGTCAGGCCGGAGCAGCCACCTCAGCCTGTTAAAGAACCTCTATCTATCTCGAGAGCCCCTATTGATAAGCTCAGATAGTATCGGTTTATACCATCACCGGCTAGGGACAGGACAACCCCAAAGTAGCAGAGTATTGGCTGGAAAATACTCTCAAAGTCCTAAATAAGCAAATGAAGTGTCCTGATGAACATAAGCTAGAATGCGCTCTAGCATTGATCTCTGAAGAGGCTCAGTGCTGGTAGGATAGCGTGACACTCACATTGCTTGAGCATAGAATTACGAGGGGCTTCTTTCTTCAGGAGTTCCGCAAAAAGTACATCGACGAGCACTATATTGCTGAAAGGCGCAAGATGTTCCTCCATCTAAGACAAGGAAGATGACCCGTGGAATAGTACATCCACGACTTTTACAAGTATTCGAGTTATGGTGTAAATATCATACGTACGGAGAAGGAGAAGTGTAGAATGTTTATCGATGGCCTATGTGATGAATTTCGTCCTCTCTTCACTGCCTTAGAGTTTGAGGACTTTCAGAATTTGGTCAACCGAGCGATTGCTACTGAAGCCTCCAGAAGGCTAATGAGAGAAGGAAGGGGAACCAAGACAGACCCGACAAGAGATTCTAAGATGATTCCAGACCTCTCATGCCTTAGAAGAAGAATAGACAGTTGGACCAGAAGTTTGTCACCTTTCAGCAGTTGTCAAAGATAGGATATGTGTCATAATCCCAATCTCCAGGAACATTTTTTGCTCGTACGGCTTTGGTTGATAGTACGGGTGGTTCTGGAAGAGGCTCAAAGACCTCTTTATATAGCTTTTTGTCAGAAGAGGCATCCTGGGCAATGTCACTGATAGGTCGGATCCTGCTACCTCTGTAGTGAAGCTGGTCACTTTATCAAACAATGTCTATAGAATCCGAATGCTCCTACCTCTATGGCTTCTCAGAATAATTTTGCTAGAGGAAGAGGAGCAAAACAAGTGTAGACTGGATTAGCAGGGAAACCTCACAACTCAAATCCTCCTTGAGTTGGATGTGACCCTTAAACCTCAGCTCAAATGTACCATGTTCGAGGCCGAGAGCAAGAAGACGATCCTAACGTGATTGCAGGTATGGTGGAATTATGTTTTGATCTTGTTTATGCTTTGGTGGATCCCGGTTCTACGTATTCCTTTATTAGTGAACTATTGATTGAGAAGTATGCCCTAAAACCCAAACCAGTCATTTCTGAGATAGTTGTTTCTAACCCACTAGGAGATAGTGTGGTTATACGATTGATCTATTAAGCTTGCTCTTTGAGAATCCAAGGGATCCCATTTATGGCCAATTTAATGGTTTTGCCATTCCATGAGTTCGATCTTATCCTAGGCCTTGATTGGTTAGCTTAACATCAAGCCTGGGTAGACTGTTCGAAGAAGAAGATATATCTTTGTGGACTCTACAAGGAGCATAACTCTGATGAAAACCAAACCTGAGCTTAGTGGAGCTATCATATGTGTTATGAAGTCTAAAGAAGATTCAAAGCTCAAAGATGTGCCGGTAGTGAAGGAATTTCCTGATGTGATTCCTGATGAACTTTTGGGACTCCCTCCGACCCGAGAAGTAGAATTCATAATTAAAGTTCAACTGGGGACTACATCAGTCTCTATTGCTCCGTATAGAATGGCTTCGGTCGAATTAAAAAAATTAAAGACCCAAATCCAAGATCTTTTGGACAAGGGATTTATCCGACTGAGTTCTTCACTATGGGGAGCACCAGTTTTGTTTGTCAAGAAGAAAGATGGATTGATGCGACTATGCATTGATTATCATCAGCTGAATAGGGTAACAATCAAGAATAAGTATCCGTTACCGAGGATCGATGACTTCGTCGATCAGTTGAATGATGCTTCTATCTTTTCTAAGATAGACCTACGATCCAGATACTATCAAATTTTAGTAAAAGAGTCCGACGTTCCAAACACTGCCTTCCGAACCATATATGTCCACTACAAGTTCTTAGTAATGCCTTTTGGGCTTACGAATGCACCTGCAGCCTTTATGGACTTGATGAATCGTTTGTTCCGACCCTATCTAGATAGATTCGTGGTTGTGTTTATAGATGACATCTTGGTCTATTCCAAGAACACTACCACTCATGAAGAATATCTCTGAATTGTGCTTTAGACTCTCTGGGAGAAACAGTTGTATGCTAAGTTCAGTAAATGTGAATTTTGGCTATCTGAAGTATCCTTTCTAGGACATGTGGTATCTTCTGCGGGAATCCAAGTAGACCCAAATAAGATTCAAGTGGTTCTTGATTGGATTCCTTCTAAGAATGTTGGAGAAGTTAGTAGCTTTCTGGGCCTTATAAGCTACTACCGTAGATTCGTCAAAGGGTTCTCAATGATTGCTACACCGTTGACGAAGCTTCTCCATAAAGAAACTCCCTTTGTGTGGAAAGTGGATCAACAAAAGAGTTTTGATCAACTTAAACAAGTCCTGACACATGCTCTTGTTTTGGTGCAACCTGAGTCAGGCAAGGACGTCACAGTGTACAATGATGCATCCCACTTGGGATTAGGCTGTGTACTTATGCAAGAAGGAAGAGTCATTGCTTATACCTCACATCAGATTAAACCGAACGAGATGAACTATCCGACTCATGATCTGGAGTTAGCTGCTGTTGTGTTTGCCTTGAAAATTTGGAGGCATTATCTGTACGGTGAGAAATGTTACTTGTACACTGACCACAAGAGCCTGAAGTATCTTTTGACTTAGAAAGAGTTAAATCTCTGCCATCGTCAGTGGATGGAACTTTTGAAGGACTATGATTTGGTCATTGATTACCATTCCGGTAAGGCCAAAATGTTGTGGTTGACGTTTGTCCCAACATCCTTTTTAGGAGTTTCGACGTTATTCGAAAAACTTAAGAAAACGCAAAGTTTTCACCAATCTTTTTAAAAAGTGTGACTGGATCACTTTTAAAACAAGGGTTATTTTAATAAAATGTTTTATTTATCAAAATAAAATTTTGGTCTACGAAAACAAGAAAAATAGGTTTGGGGGTCGCTAACTTGTAGGGAAGGGTTAGCACCCCCACAACGCCAAAAAATTGGTACCTAATTGGTTTCAAAAAGTATTTTCAAAACTGAAATTTGTAAGTTCATAAGAGTTTCGATTTATTTGTCCGTTTAATGAATATAAATCTATTTTAACGGCCTTATCGCCCAGAAAATGAACTCCAATCACCGCCAACACTCCTGGCGCTAACTTGTTATTTTCGTTTAGTAAGACACCACATTGATTAGTTTTCACTTATTTAACAAAACAAAAAAGACAATTAAATGTATTAGTTTTTAAATAAAACCTAATTAGTGATTAATCCCTAAAATATCTATATTTTATTTTAACTATTTGGGTTTTTATGAAATTAAGTGTATTTTATTGAAATTGTGTAGAAAATATTTCTGCATTCATGTCTCTATACTATGTTTTTAAAGGCCCTAATCCTATGGTTTTAAACATACACATATATTCACATAGAGAAAACAAAGAAGTAAATAAACTACATAATTAAAGGGACTGAATTTTAAACAAAGAAAGGGATGATTATTTTTTAAAAAGTTAATTTTGGTTTGCAACCGAATTGAAAGGAATTCAAAATATGAAGGCTGATTCGAAAGCAATTGATAGTCTGGTGCTCAATTTGAGAGAAGAAAGGACTAAATTAGAAGAACTGAAAACCAGGGTGCCACAATACAAGGTCCAAAAAAGAAGGGTGCGGGTTGTAAGCCGAGTATGGGTCGAGTCGCGGGTCACTATGTAAGGCCTTTATTAGTGTTGCGCGTAATAAGTGCTACGCAAATGTGCAAGTATACACGTCGCAAGTTATAGTATAAAAGATATCGTCTCCACAGGGATTGGTGCCACTTCAAGAATCTAGTCTCTTGCACTGTAAAAAGTAAAAACACAAGTAAAGGATTATCGAAGTTTAACTAATTACTAATCTAGAAAGCAATAAAATAAAATAAAAGATGAATTCAATTGAGAGAGATAGGCTAGGTTATCGTGAGTTGAGGTGTGATAGCCGATTGGATTGTCTTGGTAAAAGAGTGCATGGGCAACTCGGTTGCCGTGGCGACTTGCAACAACGGGTTGCCTTGGCAACTAATTGATGGTTGCTTGGGCGACTAGTTGGGCAACTACTTGGGCGATCGGGCAGCAACTTCAAGGTTGGCGGAGCGTTCTTCAATGGTTTCTTCTTATCCCTAAGTCGAAACTCTAGCTACTTGTGCATGCCTTGATAATACATCCTGCGTGAATCAAGGGTGAACAACAACCAATCTTGCGCTCCTCTTAGCCGTTGAAATCCTTAACTTATTCCTAAGCCGGATTAATCTTCACCATCATTGGATTGCATAAAGATCATATTCATTCGTTTCTTGAATCTAACTCTCCCGATATTAGATAAATGGATGAAATCACGAGATCCTCTCCCAATTCACTGCAAACAATAATAAGAATCAAGAATGAATAAACCTTGAAATAGAAAAGTGCAAACTCTTATTACCTAAACAAAAACCAATAGTTTCTCACAACCACAAAACACAATAACCATAGCCAAGTAAATTTAGTTCATGGCTAGGTTCCAAAGAAACACAAGATAATTAATCCCTAGCATGAACCCAATCGAACAAAGATGAAGGAAGAGGCTTGTCGAAATCCTCCTTGCCCTTGATGCTTGTCGAAAATTCTCTCCTCTTGCCCTACTTGGACTTGCCGAAATTTCCCTCTTGCTCTCTCTATTGAATTGTCGAAATCTCTTGCTATTTATAGGGCTAGGCCAAAGTCCTTCTTTGAGGAGGAGTTTGAGTTGGAATTAAATTATCTTTAAAGAATATAATTCTTTATTATAATTTTATTCCTATTAGAACTTCTCCTATCCACTTGGAATTTAATTCTTCTTTAATCTCTGCATGGCAATCAAATTCCTTTGGGCTTGGACCTTGCTCCATGTTATCTTGGGCTTGTAAAATCATGAATTTCGACATCCATATTGCTTTTGGTCTTTGTCGACAAATGCCATGGCAACTGGCTCGACGTCTCCTTCATGCACTGCCCTGGCAACTAGCTCGGCATATCCTTCATGCATTGCCCTGGCAACTAGCTCGGCATTGCTTTGGCAAGTGATCCTGCACATACACACAAAAACACACCAAAGCAGCATCTATTTCCACAAAAATCACCAAGTTATGTAATCAAGCTCAACGATTGAAGGAAACATGGATTAATGCATGAATGGCTAACTATGCAACTAATATGAGCCTAAGTCTAACAATAATATGAGTAAAAGGGTAAGAAAAATAGTACTTTTGAACACTTATCACACCCCAAACTCGAACTATTGCTTGTCCTCAAGCAATGCAAACCCATAATTACCGCCAAGACTTCAAATTTTCACAAACTTAGCTTTGAACTTGATTTCAATTCTCTGAATGGGGCACAAAGTATGATTGGCTTTTTATTTTTCAGAAAACTGATGAATTACTCGGAATCAAACTATAATGCTTGTGAGTGTGTGCGGAGTTGTGTGCAAGTTGATTTTTTTGATTCTATGCAAACAATAGGTTTTCAAATTACTTCATTGGGTTCTTTTAACATGTTTTAACTAGAGCCAATTTGGGCACCTCTAGTGTTTTATTTTTAGTTTTCTTAAGTTAATTTAATCGACTAGAGCCGGTTGGGCACCTCTAGTTAACCGAAAAAAATTTTAACGCCTCCTAGAGCCAGTTTCGGGCACCTCTAGTGATCAATTTTTTTAGCATATGCTAGAGCCAATTTCGGGCACCTCTAGCATTCATCCAATTTTTATTCTAATCCCTCAATTAGTTAATTATCAACCTAAGTTTACTAGAACTCATTAAATCAATCAAACCACAACAGTGTTTCATCAAATTTAGCATCATAGTACAATTCTAAGTTTTTCATGGTTATCCTAGAATAAAAATTCTATCAATTAAGTGCATTGGTAAAGTCATCATTGAATATTCATCAAATCTAAGCAATTCTTGTTCCAATTAAAGGCATGGCAAGCAATTTATGTATCCTAAATGTAATGCTTAAGATTAATGTAACTAAACATGGTAATTACTAATAACAATCCCCCCCAAACTCGAGTGAGGCATTGTCCTCAATGCATGCATAAAAATAACGAAAAATAAATATAAAATAAAATGCATACGAGGACTTACTCCGAGAGTTCGTCATCGTAGATGATTAGTTTCCTTCTAGTTGGCGTCTTGATTTTCTTGCTTGAACGTGATGGTTGTTTTCTTGTTGCCGGACGTCTTGAGCTTTGGTTGCCGTGGCATCTTCATGGTTAGTTGCCGTGGCATCAGCTTTCAGCAGGCACGATGTAGGTTGCCGCGGCATCTTCTTCATTGGTTGCCGTGGCAAGGATCTTGGCAGTAAATTTCCTTAGCATAGTAGTTGTGAGTCTTGTTGTGAAAAAGAAAATAAAGAAAACCTGAAAACTAAAGATAATGAAGAAAAAAATAAAATATCTCCTAAAAATAAAAATGAAAATAAAAAGAAAAAGAAAAAAAAGAAATACTGAAAGGAGAGCATGCTCATGCATCTCCTAAGTTGACCACTTCCTTGTTACGTTCCACATGGGCACCATTGTAGTGCTTCAATCTTTGTCCATTAACTTTGAATTCATGATTGTCAGAGATGGACTTGATTATTACGGCACCATGGGAGAACGGTTTGACGACTTCAAATGGTCCCGACCATCTTGATTTCAGCTTTCCCGGGAAAAGTTTTAGCCGAGAATTGAATAGGAGAACTAGTTGCCCTGGCGTGAATTGCCGTGGCAATAGTTTCTTGTCATGCCATCGCTTTGTTTTCTCCTTGTATATTCGTGCATTGTTATAGGCGAGTGCACGAAATTCTTCTATCTCATTGAGATCCATCAAGCGCTTTTGTCCGGCACTTTCCCAATCCATATTCACGGTCTTGATTGCCCAAAGACGCCTTGTGCTCGATTTCCACCGGTAGATGACATGTTTTACCATAGACAAGCCGGAAGGGGACATACCTAATGGTGTTTTGAATGCAGTGCGATATGCCCAAAGTCGTCATCTAGTCTTAATGACCAATCCTTCCTTGAGGATTTACAACTTTCTCGAGTATTCCCTTCAACTCCCGGTTGGAAATTTCTCTTGCCCGTTGGTTTGTGGGTGATATGCCGTGGCGATCTTGTGTGATATGCGAGCGTTGCAACATCTTGGCAATTAGTCTGTTGTCAAAATGCTTGCCCCGTCGCTGATAATTGCTCTCGGCATCCCAAACCGTAAATATGTTTTTCTGCAGGAATCGTTGCACGGTCTTGGAATCGTCGTTGGGAACTGCAGCTGCCTCTACCCATTTAGACACATAGTCGACGGGCGAGTAAGATGTAGAGGTTGCCGAATGAAGATGGGAAAGGTCCCATAAAATCGATCCCCATACATCGAACAGTTCCACCTCGATGATGTTTGGAGTGGCATCTCATGTCGCCTAGAGATATTGCCCGTCTTCCGCAACGATCACATTGCTTGTAAAAGTCTTGGGCATCTTTGTACAATGTTGGCCAATACAACCCGGATTGCAAGACTTTGGCCGCGTGGTACGAGTTCCTCCAAAATGTCCTCCATAGGGTGAAGAATGGCATTGTCGGAGTACATTCTGTTGCTCTTCTTGAGGGGACACATCGGCGTATAACCCGATCTGCACATTGTTTAAACAAAAGAGGCTCGTCCCAAAAGTAATGCTTAGCATTATGGCGGAACCGCTTCTTCCCTTGGTGAGTAATGCCATACGGAAAAATACCACAAACAAGGAAGTTAACTAAATCTGCGTACCAAGGTATTGCCGGGGCATGTCTTTGTCGTAGTGTGTCTGCTCCCAAAATTGCTGAGGCGTGCTCGTCAAAGTCTCGGCCTGCGGCGTCAAGAGTTGCCGAGGCGTGTGCTTCCATGGTTTCCGAGGCGTCATGGGCTGCCGAGGCGTCAAGGGTTTCCGAGGCGATTAGAATTTGTTCATCCGGGAATGCATCACATATCTCTAGATCCGCGTCCTCCTCCCTATTGCGTTCCAAACGTGATAAGTGATCGCCACTTGATTTTTTGTTTCTTTCTGTCCTTAATTTCAATATCAAATTCTTGTAAAAGTAATATCCAACGAATCAAACGAGGTTTAGCATCCTTTTTAGCAAATAAGTATTTGATTGCGAATGGTCCGTATGAACAATTACCTTTGTACCAATTAAATAGGATCGGAACTTGTCAAATGCGAAAACTACAGCTAGTAACTCTTTCTCCGTTGTTGTGTAATTCACTTGAGCATCGTTAAGAGTTTTACTAGCGTAGTATATCACATGGAATGTCTTACCTGTGCGTTGGCCTAGGACTTTGCTCCTACATGAAATCACTTGCATCACACATGAGCTCAAAAGGTAGCATCCAATCTGGTGGAACAACAATGGGTGCCGAGGCAAGCTTTTTCTTTAGGGTTTCAAATGCTTGAGTGCAAGAATCATCAAAATCGAAGACTTTATCCTGTTCAAGCAGATTACACAAAGGTTTAGTGATTTTAGAAAAGTTATGAATGAACCTCTGTGAAAAACCTCGCATGTCCGATAAAACTTGAATTCTTTTAACCGAATTTGGTGGGGTAATCTCTCGATCACGTCCACCTTGGCTTTGTCTACTTCAATTCCCTTGGATGAAATCTTATGGCCGAGCACTATTCCTTCATCTACCATAAAGTGGCATTTCTCCCAATTGAGGACTAAATCCGTTTCTTCGCATCTTGCCAACACCCTCTCTAAATTGCCGAGACAGCCGTCGAAGTCATTACCAAAAACCGAAAAATCATCCATGAAGATCTCAAGGAAGTCTTCGACCATGTGCGAAAAAGAGCGCCATCATGCATCTTTGGAAGGTTGCCGGGCGTTACACAATCCGAACGGCATCCTTCGGAAGGCATAAGTACCGTAGGGCATGTGAAGGTTGTCTTTTCTTGATCTTCGGTGCTATGGCAATCTGATTGTAACCTGAATAACCATCAAGAAAACAAGTAAAAGGGTTTACCCGCAAGACGGTCAAGCATTTGATCAATAAAGGGTAATGGGAAGTGATCTTTCCTAGTGGCTTTGTTTAGCTTTCGATAGTCCATACAAACCCTCCAACCGGTCTGATCCTGGTTGGGATAAGTTCATTATTTTCATTACTCACCACTGTTATACCTCCCTTTTTCGCACACATTGTACGGACTTACCCACGTACTATCGGAGATAGGGTATATAATGCCGGCGTCAAGCCACTTGATGATTTCTTTCATTACAACCCCTTTCATGGCATGATTCAGTCTCCTCCGGGCCTCAATTGAAGGTTTGTGATCATCTTCCAACAAGATCTTGTGCATGCACACCGCCGGCTAATTCCCTTCAAGTCGGCAATTGTCCACCCTATTGCCTTTTTATGTAGCTTCAACATGTTGATCAGCTTCTCTTCCAGCTCAGCTGTAACTTAGAAGAAATAATTACGGGTAATGTATTATCGGTCCCTAAGTATACATATTTTGATTGCTCGCAATTGTTTCAACTCAAGAATTGGTGGATTTTCGATAGAGGGTTTTTCGATCTTACCTTCCTTACCCGAGTAGTAGTACAGTGGTTCAAAGTATGTACCTGGTCGATTGACTAGCCAATTTGCCTCTTCTGGTTGTTCCTCATCGACCGACTCTTCATACTCCTCATGTTCCTCGTGTTCGGCAATGTAGTTCTTTGAGGCAACTAAATTCTTCATCAGTTAAACTCGCCGTGGCATGAAGTAGTTGGCATTCTTCGGATCATCTGCATGCCTTAGTGTTTGGAACACATTTAGTTTTACCTGCTGGTCATTCACCCTCATTGTGAGTTCTCCTTTTCAACATCAATCAAAGTTCTCCCTGCCGCTAGGAATGGTCTTCCGAGAATGATAGGCGCATGCTCATCCGCTTCACAATCTAAAACAATAAAGTCAGCGGGAAAAATAAATTTATCAACTTTTACCAGTATGTCCTCGATTTTTCCCTCCGGATGCACATAGGATCTGTCGGCTCATTGTAGCATAATAATGTTGTAGGTCTTGCCTTCCCGATTCCTAGTTTCGGAAAACCGATTTAGGCATCAAGTTTATGCTAGCCCCTAGGTCGCATAGTGCTTTCCCGACATAGTGATTTCCAATAGAACACGGTATTGTGAAACTTCCGGGATCCTTCAACTTGGGCGGCATACGATTGTGCAACATTGCCATGCATCCCTCTGTTGCGGCAATTGTTTCAAACTCTCCTAGCCTTGTTCTCTTGGACACAATGTCTTTAAGAAACTTGGCATAGTTTGGCATTTGTTCAATTGCTTCCACCAATGGCAAGTTGATGTGGACTTGCTTTAAGATATCAAGAAACTTCTTGAATTGGTATTCTTGCTTTTGTCGCTTCAATCTTTGTGGGAACGGTGGTGGAAGTCGGATATCTTCTATCTTTTCATTGGTTTGAAACCTGATTGACGGCATTACACGGGACATCCGGAGTTGCCGATGTGTTACTAATCTGGGGTTGCCGCGCGTGCTTATCGCAAGTTACCGAGGCGTCATTGGTTGCCGAGGCATGCTTATTGCCGGTTGCCGCAGCAATTCTTGGTTCAGCATCTGAGACTTTGCCGCTAGGTTCGTCTTGCTCTTTTTGTGGAGTTTTGTTTGACGAGCGGGTTTGAACCTCTCTAAGTTGTTGGCCACTTCTGGTGGTGATTGCCTTACATTGCTCATGGCCAATTCCTCTTGCGACTTCAGTGATCGCTAGGTAAACCTCCTTGTGGTCTAGTGTTGATTTTGAGCAAATTGTCCGACTTGATTTTCCAATGATTTGATTGCCGCCTCTTGGTTTTGCAATCTCATCTCGGTCTGTTAATAAAAGCATCGTTCTTTTTATGAAATTACTATTCTCAGCCATATAAGATTCAGTTTTTCATCATAAAAGCATTTAGAGAATTTTCCAAAGAACTAGATGTTGTCGGTTGTTTTTGCGGCATCTGTTGTCGTGGCATATTTTGTTGGAATCCCGATGCTTGTGCATTCGATTGTTCTGGTTTAGAGCATTGTTGGGATTACTCCATGAAAAATTTGGGTGCTTCTTCCAAGCTGGATTATATGTATTTGACATCATGTTGTTGCCCCGATTGTAATTCCCCACATAGAAGCTAGATTCCGGATTTTGCATACATTCAGAAGAATTATGGTTATCGCCACATAACTCACAAAAAGAATCCATTACCTTGACTTCATGTGTGTTGTTTGGTTTTTGCATGTTCTGGACCATCTTGGTTAAAGCGCCAATTGTGTGCGAAATTGAATCGATGATCCTAGTTCATGTATTGTGGCTTAGCGTCTAACTCCTCCTCTTCTAGTAGATGGGAATTGATAATCATTCTTGGCCAGCCTGTTTAAAATTTGCATTGCTTCTTCCGGTGACTTATCTAGGAGTATGCCGTTTGCCGAGGCGTCTAGCATCATCCTTGTTGGTGTATTCACGGCATTGTAAAACATTGTCACTTGAGTCCACACCGGGAATCCGTGTAGAGGGCATTTATGTAGAAGTTCTCTATATCGCTCCCAAGCCTCGTACATGGATTCATCATCGCCTGCCAAAAAAGTAAGTAATGTTTACGAAGCTTATCGATTAAATTTGTAGGATTAAATCTAGCAAGGAAATCACGACAAAGATCAGTCCAAGATGCTATGGATCCGGCAGAATGCTATTTAGCCATGCTTTCGCCCTATCCCTCGGTGAATAGGGAATAATCTTAATCGTAAGACATCGGGGGTGACCGTGTATCTTGAACGAGTTGCAAATCTCGAGGAAAGATTTCAGATGTTGTCGTGCATCTTGATTCTTTGAGCCGCCAAATTGACCTATTGTGTTGATCATATTAAACATTACCGGTTTCAACTCAAAGTGGTCGGCTTCAATTTCGGGTGCGACAACTCCTGGGTTAAGTCCATCAAGATCTTCTTCAAGATAGTCTCGAATAGTTCTGTTTTGTGCAAGAATCACTCCTCCTGCTGCTCGAACATCTTGATTCATATTGCCGTCTTGATTTGCCATTGCTTCTCTTATCCTTCGTCTAAGTCTTTGTAAGGTTCGTTCGATTTACGGATCAAAGGGATATTCTGGTGAAGTCGGGTCTCGCCTGGTCATATACCAATGCAAAACCAAAGTTTGTTAGCCCTTTGAATTTTAAACAAGAAAAATAAAAAGAAAGTGCAAGAAAATAAAAACAAAGGTTCTATTGCCAATCCCCGGCAACGGCGCCAAAAACTTGTTGCGCGTAATAAGTGCTACGCAAATGTGCAAGTATACACGTCGCAAGTTATAGTATAAAAGATATCGTCTCCACGAGGATTGGTGCCACTTCAAGAATCTAGTCTCTTGTAATCGTAAAAAGTAAAAACACAAGTAAAGGATTATCAAGTTTAACTAATTACTAATCTAGAAAGCAATAAAATAAAATAAAAGATGAATTCAATTGAGAGAGATAGGCTAGGTTATCGTGAGTTGAGGTGTGATAGCCGATTGGATTGTCTTGGTAAAAGAGTGCATGGGCAACTCAGTTTGCCGTGGCGACTTACTACAACGGGTTGCCTTGGCAACTAATTGATGGTTGCTTGGGCGACTAGTTGGGCAACTACTTGGGCGATCGGGCAGCAACTTCAAGGTTCGGCGGAGCGTTCTTCAATGGTTTCTTCTTATCCCTAAGTCGAAACTCTAGCTACTTGTGCATGCCTTGATAATACATCCTGCGTGAATCAAGGGTGAACAACAACCAATCTTGCGCTCCTCTTAGCCGTTGAAATCCTTAACTTATTCCTAAGCCGGATTAATCTTCACCATCATTGGATTGCATAAAGATCATATTCATTCGTTTCTTGAATCTAACTCTCCCGATATTAGATAAATGGATGAAATCACGAGATCCTCTCCCAATTCACTCGCAAACAATAATAAGAATCAAGAATGAATAAACCTTGAAATAGAAAAGTGCAAACTCTTATTACCTAAACAAAAACCAATAGTTTCTCACAACCACAAAACACAATAACCATAGCCAAGTAAATTTAGTTCATGGCTAGGTTCCAAAGAAACACAAGATAATTAATCCCTAGCATGAACCCAATCGAACAAAGATGAAGGAAAGAGGCTTGTCGAAATCCTCCTTGCCCTTGATGCTTGTCGAAAATTCTCTCCTCTTGCCCTACTTGGACTTGCCGAAATTTCCCTCTTGCTCTCTCTATTGAATTGTCGAAATCTCTTGCTATTTATAGGGCTAGGCCAAAGTCCTTCTTTGAGGAGGAGTTTGAGTTGGAATTAAATTATCTTTAAAGAATATAATTCTTTATTATAATTTTATTCCTATTAGAACTTCTCCTATCCACTTGGAATTTAATTCTTCTTTAATCTCTGCATGGCAATCAAATTCCTTTGGGCTTGGACCTTGCTCCATGTTATCTTGGGCTTGTAAAATCATGAATTTCGACATCCATATTGCTTTTGGTCTTTGTCGACAAATGCCATGGCAACTGGCTCGACGTCTCCTTCATGCACTGCCCTGGCAACTAGCTCGGCATATCCTTCCTGCATTGCCCTGGCAACTAGCTCGGCATTGCTTTGGCAAGTGATCCTGCACATACACACAAAAACACACCAAAGCAGCATCTATTTCCACAAAAATCACCAAGTTATGTAATCAAGCTCAACGATTGAAGGAAACATGGATTAATGCATGAATGGCTAACTATGCAACTAATATGAGCCTAAGTCTAACAATAATATGAGTAAAAAGGGTAAGAAAAATAGTACTTTTGAACACTTATCAATTAGAAACAAAAAAACACCTTTATCTTTCCCTCAAAACCGATCAAACACTTATTTCTCAAATTCTCTGAAGTGTTCATCGTGTTCTTCATGGGTTTGAAGAACATGACTCAATTCTGCCGTACAGGCCGCCTTCCACCAGCCGCCGTTGTTGGCGGTGAAAACCCCAAAAAATAAATGCATATTAATCCTTAAATCCCTTTAAAATGGTTTCTCCCTTTATAATCAAATTCCAGAGAAGAAAGCATTTATTCCTTTGATTTTCCAGATTTCGGTGAGCCCCAAATCATTGTCAGTTCATCAGAACCACACCGAAATCAACATGCACGACGGAGCTCAAAAGGTAAAAAACTTAACCCATTTATTTATTTAAAATTTCAAATAAAAGAGAAGAAATTACCAGAAATTGTACTTTTATTCTTCTAAAAACGCTTGATTACATTTGCTTGCTACAACTCTAAAATTCGAATGCTATTGTGTATACTATGTATAGATTGTATGTGTATTGCTGTGTGTGTATCCTCTGTTATTTCATGAATTTTACAGTGCTATTTATAGGTACAAAAATGCTTGCAATTCAAGCTCAAATCTCTTGATCCTTCCCGAATTGCTTCTGTCTTGGTTTCAATTTTAGCTTGATTCTTGCCATAGCTTTATTTTAGGGATTATATCTTCTGGCTTTGATGGATTTTGCTTTGGTTTTGGGATTTAACCCCTATTTTCTTCTTTTTCATGTCTCTGATGGCGACAAGCAACATTGGTGGAGTGTGATCCACGACGGAAATAGATTGGGCTTTCATCGGAGAAGACGAAACGACTCCTGGAAGGTGAAGCGATAGGCACCTGGCTGCCACGCGCGATTAGAAATCTGAGTGCCACTATCTAGAGCAATATGGACCGTTAGATCACTCATTGATCTAACAGTTGGGGGGAATGCGGCGTCTACCCTTTTTTTCCTAGCGTGATCTGCACCATTGGAGCAACTTCTTGATCCAATGGTCCCCCTTTAGTCAGACATGAAACAAAGATTCGAGCTTTTAGGGTTTAATTTAATTGAAACTGGGCCGAGCATGCTTTTATGTAAACTTAAATGTAGTCTTTACTTTAATACAAATGGACCTTTTATATTTTTTGGGGGGTTTTAATATCTATACTAATTATACTAACAAAACTAACAATAACTATTATACTAACTACAACACTAATAAAGAAGCATATAACAATGATAATACTAACTACTTCATCAACAATATTATATGACACTAACGAATAACAATAATACTAATACTAAATACTACATTAATATAACAATAACACATAACAATTAAACTAATAACAATATAAAACAAAAGTGAAAATAGTGACAACAACTGCCCCTCTTTGGTTATTCCAGTGAAACATGAATAGAACAAAGGACATTGATTTTCACCAATTATCAAACCTGCAAAACTCAATGCCTAAATAGACCGGCGAGATATATTCTCCTTATGCTCGAATAGATAAGCGGATTCCATTCTCCTTATGCTCGAATAGATAAGCAGATTCCATTATCTAAATGTCTGAACAAATAGGCAGGTTCTATTCTCCTCATGCTCGAATAGATAAGTGGGTTCTATTCTCTTTATGCTTGAATAGATAAGCGGATTCCATTCTCCAAATGCCCAAACGGATAGGCGGGTTCTATTCTCCTCATGCTCAAATAGATAAGCAGATTCTATTCTCCTTATGCTTCAATAGATAAGCGGATTCCATTCTCCAAATTCCTGAACGGATAGACGTGTTCTATTCTCCTTAAGCCCAAATAGATAGGCAGGTTCTATCCTCCTCATGTTGGGATAGATAAGCAATCTAAAAAAGGCTTCCATCCTCATGATGCTCAGATGGATAAGCAAAGCTCCAAACCTGTAAAAAAAGAATGGATGCTATTATGATATGTATGCCCCTAAGGATGCCCTATCAAATGAAAGCATGTTGCTTTTCTTTTGCTTTTAAAATTTTTCATCAAAATTAGTTTTCTATCAGGTAGCGGACACAAAAGAAGCTGTGAAGTTCTAGGGAACTTGGATTGTATCATATTAAACATTTTCTTAACTCTAGCAAGAGATGGTAGGCGTCTACTATAGCCCATCTCATCAAAAGGAGAAGCGATATGAATTCTTCTCATTTCTCCATAACGCATAAGACTTTGCACAATGTTATTAAGATCACAACGAGCAAAAGAGTTAACATCAGCCCATCTTTCAATCCTATATGGTTCTAACGATTTCTTGTTCTTTTTCATTCTTATTATTTGCAGCTCTTTATAGAATTTTTTTGATCTTTTACACATTTGCTCACTAAATCTAGTTATCTTGTATTCATGATTGGAAGGACTGACTTTATCCTCATATTCTTCAACATTCTTTTAGCCTTTGTCAAACTATCATTGTAGTTGATACATCAATGTTCATTGTCAAGCCTCCTTGAATTCTGTTGTTCTCTCAAGGTCTATAAAATTGTTCTCATTATCATGGAAGAGAGATTATGCTGTCATCAATATTCAGTGATATGCCTTCTTGAGTGGTCTTGAATGAAAGCACCCCACATCTTTAGTTATTTCCTCCAATGTCTGTAAAATTGTTCTCATTGTTGTAGGAGACAGACTATCTTGAGTAGGCATCTCTGTTTTGCAACTTGATGCCTTAAGGTAATGTCAAAACACCTCTTGAGGACTCTTTGATTCTTGTCTCCACAAAGGTCTTTGAATTGCTTACATGGAAATCTTTGCAGCAAAACCTATTTCCACCTTGAATGTCTTCATGTGTCTAATGCTTTTTCATGCCCCTAATTCGAAACTTGACCATGCGATGCCTCATAATTCCAACACTCTTTTAAACAAATTCTAGAGTAATGTTCAAAAATCTTTTGCTTGTTTTAAATGATGCCATACTTATTAATTCTTATTTCAATGAAAGATGCTTATATGAAGAAGGAAAAAGGTCTAAGCAAAGAAAGGAAGGCTAAAAAAACAAAAATTTATCAATATTGTGGCAAACAAAAAGTAGATTACAAGTATTTAGATATCAATGACCAAAAACTCCTTCTGTCGTGACGCCCTGAGATGTCCTGAATGTTACCCATGATGAGTAAACTTTGAAAATGGTGACAATGCGAGGAAGTATTTAACTCATCTATGTTATGTTCCCAAGAGAATTTCCCTAGTTATCAACTACCTGAGCCGCCCTTTGTGGGTATTCAACTCAAGTCCTCCTTTGGTTTTAAAACGCCCTTTACGAGTTTTCATTTTGAACCCCTTTTTTTCTTTTTCTTTTTCTTTTTCTTTTTTCTTTATTTTTTTCTTTTTTCTTCTCCTCTTTTTCTTTTTTCTTTTTTTTCTTCTTATTTAGACATAATACTTTTTGACTGAATCTGAGTTTATAGGGCTCTGAAGTTCATCTCCATTCATTTCAGCCAAAATTAATGCCCCACTTGAGAAAACCTTTGATACGATGTAAGGTCCCTCACAATTTGGTGTCCATTTTCCTCGGGAAACATTTTGGATCGGTAACTTCTTCTTTAACACCAAATCGCCTTCCTGGAATTCTCTTGAGCGAACTTTTTTCTCATGTGCCCTTATCATCATTCTTTGGTACATTTTCCCATCACACAATGCCTTCAACCTCTTTTCATTGATTAGATTTAGTTGGTCGTATCTAGCCTGGATCCATTCCGCCTCTTCTAATTTTGCTTCCATTAAGACACGAAGCGATGGTATCTCTACCTCAATTGGCAATACTGCTTCTACCCCATACACCAACGAGAATAGAGTTGCCCCAGTAGAAGTTTGTACTGCAGTTTGATATGCATATAAGGCAAACCGTAGTTTCTCATGCCAGTCCTTATAAGTATCAACCATTTTTGCAACTATCTTCTTAATGTTCTTATTTGCAGTCTCCACTGCCTCGTTCATCTTCGGGCGATATACCACTGAATTATGATGCTTGACATGAAACTGCTCACAGACTCCAGTTATCATCTTGTTATTCAGATTGGAGGCATTATCAGTAATGATACTTTTAGGTAAGACATACCGAAAAATGATTTCCTTTTTTTAGGAATTTATAAGCCGTAGACCTGGTGACGTTTGCATACGAGGCTGCTTTAACCCACTTTGTGAAATAGTCGATGGCTACTAGAATAAAACGATGTCCATTGGAGGCCTTCAGGTGAATCTATCCGATAACATCTATGACCCACATGGAAAATGGCCAAGGAGCTGACATAACATGAAGTGATTGTTGAGGTGTATGAACCTTGTCAGCATAAATTTGGCATTTGTGACATTTGCGAGAGTAATTGATGCAATCTCCTTCTATAGTTGACCAATAATATCTGAAGCACATGATCCTCCTGGCCATGGTGAAACCACTGGGATGGGTTCCAGAAACTCCCTCATGAACCTCTTCTAAAATCAACTGAGCTTCTTTTGCATCTACACATCTTAGAAGTATCTGATCTCGACTTCTCTTGTACAAGATCTCCCCATCAAGAACATACCCTGGTGCCAATTTTCTGATCATTTGGAGGTGTATGAAGTGATTGTGGAGGTGTATGAACCTTGTCAACATAAATTTGGCATTTGTGACATTTGCGAGAGTAATTGATGTAATCTCGTTCCATAGTTGACCAATAATATCTGAAGCGCATGATCCTTCTGGCCATGGTGAAGCCACTGGGATGGGTTCCACAAAATCCCTCATGAACCTCTTTTAAAATCAACTGAGCTTCTTTTGCATCTGCACATCTTAGAAGTATCTAATCTCGACTTCTCTTGTACAAGATCTCCCCATCAAGAACATACTCTGATGCCAATTTTCTGATCATTTTCTTCTCATTCTCAGTTGCCTGGGTTGGGTATTCCTTATATTTTACGTACTGCAGAATGTCGTGGTACCAAGGTAAGCCGTCCATTTCTTCTTCCACATCGTAGCAGTGAGCTGGGGAATCTAACTTCTGTAATTTGATAGGCATCATCTTTGATCCTTCACTTGCTTTAAACATGGTATCTAAAGTGGCTAAAGGATCAGCCATTTGGTTATCTTTGCTGGGGAGGTACTTAAAGGTGATATCGTTGAATTCTTTGGTTAATTCAAGGATCAACTTGTGATATTCTATCAACTTTGCATCTTCTTGTTTCCCATTCACCTCGTATTTGATAGATAACCAATACTGAGTCTCCAAAAACTTTCAAGGTACGAATTTTCCTCTTAATGGCATCTCTTAGACCCAATATACAAGCCTCATATTCTGCCATATTATTGGTGTAGAAGAAATTTAAACGACTTATGAAAGGGTAGCTATCTCCTTCTGGTGAAACCAAAACTACCCCAATGCCACGTCCTAAAGCATTTACTACACCATCGAAGTTCAAAACCCATGACTACACGGGGACTTTACCATCTTCCAAAATACACATCAAGTCTTCGTCAGGGAAATTGAAACTCAATGCCTCATAGTCCTCACAAGCACGACTTGCCAAAAAGTCAGCTATGACACTCCCTTTTATTGCTTTCTAGCTTACATATTGGATATCAAACTCTAATAGTAGCATCTGCCAACGTGCTAATCTCCATGACAAGGCTGAAGCTTCCATCATGAACTTTAAAGGATCCAATTTCGAGATTAACCATGTAGTGTGATATAACATATATTGCCTGAGCCTTTTAGCTACCCATACCAAAACACAACATAGTTTTCAATTGAAGAATATCTGGTTTTGCAATCAGTGAACTTCTTACTCAGGTAATATATTGCCTTTTTCTTTTCTTCCAGTATCATCATGTTGGCCCAGCACATAACCCATAGAGTTTTCATACACTGTCAAGTATAGAATCAATGTCTTACCGAGAACTAGTGCTACTAACACATGAGGATTAGTTAATTGCTCCTTGATCTTTTCTAAAGTTGTCTGGCATTCTTCATTCCGTGTGCCTGGGTTATTCTTTCTGAGTAGTCTGAACATTGGATCACACTTATCAATTAACTGGGAGATAAAACGAGCGATGTAGTTTAACCTCCCAGGAAACCCCAAACCTCCTTCTGTGTTTGAGGTGGTAGAAGCTCTTGTATGGCCTTAATTTTGTCTGGATCAATCTCAATTCCCCTCTTGCTCACCACAAAGCCTAATAATTTTCCTGATGTAACCCCAAATGTACACTTGTTTGGTTTAAGCTTTAACTAGAACTTCCTCAACCTTTGAAAGAGTTTCTTTAAGTTCACCAAATGCTCCTCCTCAGATTGGGATTTGGCGATCATATCATCTACGTATACTTCTATCTCCCGATACATCATGTCATGGAAAAGAGTGACCATGGATCTTTGGTAAGTTGCCCCTGCATTCTTTAAACCAAAAGGTATTACTTTATAACAAAAAGTTCCCCAAAGTGTTATGAAGGTGGTCTTTTCCATATCTTCTGGGCACATTTTAATCTGGTTATACCCGGAAAACCCATCCATGAAAGTGAAAAAGGGAATGTCCAGGTGTGTTATCCACTAATATGTCTATGTGCAGTAACGAGAAATTGTCTTTGGGTCTTGCTCTATTGAGATCCCTATAGTCAACGCACATACATATTTTTCCATCCTTCCTAGGAACTGGGACAATGCTGGCCACCCATTCTGGATACTTAGCTACCTCTAAAAATCATGCGTCAAACTGCTTCTTCACCCCATCTCTGGTTTTTAGGAGCATCTCTTCTTTCATCCTCCTAAGCTTCTACTTCACAGGCTCGCATCCCAATCTTATAGGAAGCTGATGTAAAATGATGTCAGTGTCGAGACTCGGCATGTCTTGATATGACTAGGCGAAGACATCCTTAAATTCTTTCAAAAGCTCAATTAGGCTTTATCGAGTATTGGTTGTAATGGTGGTGTCAATCTTTACCTCTTGCTTCTTTTCTTCAGTGTCGAGATTCAGTATTTCTACCTCTTCCTTGTAAGGTAGAATCTATATTTATTCCCCCTCTACCATTCTAAGCAAGTCACTAGACAAGTCATATTCTTTCTTCGTCATCAATATTTCCAACTTCTTCTAAGCATTGAGGCAATTCAAAATCAACCTCGAAGTCGGACTCAGATTCATTTAGGTCACTAATATATGAAGACCTGAAAAGGAATAGGCAAATGATATATACAAATGGAATAAATAAATGAATGGAATAATTTTTTTATGCTTTTCACATTTTATGGTTTTAATTTAGTTTTTTTAGAAAAGAGTTTGCCACACGAGATTTATTTTGAAGAAAAATACATCTTTTATTGAGTTCAAATTATAAGTTTGGAAATAGGCCCTATACATAAAATCCCCTACTACCTCCGGGCCTGGAGCAATGGGGTTAGTTTTGAGAATTACTCTGAAAATGTCTTAAAGACTACATGAATTTCTTTAGCAGTCCAATTGTCAAGTTCAGAGCAGGGGTGAATCATACACAAGTATTCGTTCTCTCCTTCCTTGTCTGTCACAGCGTTGATGCTCAGCTTCTCAAATGCTTCACACAGATCATTCTTTCCTTTCTCTTCCTTATCGACTAGGACATTTAGGTCTAACAAGCCTCCAGATCTAAAGTTATGGCTTAAAGGCGGAAATGTCATTGGCTCCCACTCAATTTCCTCCCATTTCAGTCTTGCCCTTCTTCTCTCTTGGTGCTTCCTTATTTATGTCTTCCTCTGCCAATTTTTGGGTTTGAATCCCAAGCCAAATCGATCATTTTTTGCTGGGATTACCACAGGATACAGCCTCTCTTGGTGTCTTTTCCTAAATCTTTTCCCAACCTCAGCTCTTTTTCCAAGAGTTTGTTTAACTTGCATCTTTGCGCAGTTGGATAATTCTGGCTCAGGCACCTTACTCCCTTCTGTAACAAAGGTCGCATTGACTAGCTCTAATGTCCTAAAGTGACACTCGAGCGCACCCTCATCAATCTTGATAAAAGGGTGCATTAGTAACTACTGATGCAATGATTTCCTCCTCTGTACCTACAGTTATCAATTGGTCATCAATCATAAATTTCAACTTCTGATGTAAGGTAGATGAGACCGCTCCTACTATGTGGATCCATGATCGCCCAAGCAAGCAGCTGTAACTGGGCCTAATATCCATAACCACAAATTCTACATCAAAGGTTGATAGTCCAATCTGCAAGGGCACTTCAGTTTTTCCCAACACATCTTTCTGCATTCCGTCAAATGCTCTTACTGTATTTTGATATGCTCTCATATGAGAACTATCTATAGGCAGCTTCTCTAGTGTCGCTAATGGCAAAATATTCAGGGTTGAGCCATTATCAATAAGGACGCACAATAGCATATATCCCTTACATCTTGTGGAGATATGTAGAGCTTTGCACGATCCCCTTTCTTCCTCTGGTATTTCCTCATCATTGAATGAGATAAAGTTGTTAACAGCAATATTACCAACCAGTATGTCCATCTTGTCAGTTGTGATCTCTTTTGGTACAAACGTTCGGTTCATAATCTTCAACAAGGCTTTACGGTGGCCTTCAAAACTAAATAACAAAGATAACATAGATATTCGAGCCGAGAGTTTATGGAGTTGCTCTACCATGTTGTATTCACTGTGCTTAAGAATCTTCAGGAATTCTTGAGCCTCTAACTCCTTTTCCAGCTCATGGTATACTAGCGGCTTTTCCTTGAAGAAATCTCTACAATCTTTTTTCTCAGGCTCTTCTGAGCTACCTTTCTTTGTGCTGCATCTCTATCTTCTGCTATCGGCTGGGAGTAAAGCCTTCCACTCCTGGTAAAACGACTCACTTCATTAACCAACTTCTCTTTTACCTTTTCTTCAATAAGTGATTCTTCCAGGGCTGACACCGTGCAAGCGTATTTCCATGAAACCTGCTTACTGTCCTTGTATGGAAACGGGGTTGGTGCCTTGGTTATAAGATGTGGGGTTACACCTCTTGCAAGTTCATTAACTTTTGCCTTAGTCCTGATAACCAAAGGCTTCATTCCAGAATAATCTATCTTAGAGGATGACTCATCTGATGCACAAACGTCCAACATACACTCCTTGTTTTCTTTCTTAAAGAACTTCAATTATTTTTCATTCATTTTATTTTGAATCAATTGCTTAAACTTTAAGCAACCCTCAATCCCACGTCCTCCTACCTTATGATACTCGCAATATGACTCGCCTTTACCCTCCAGCTTCTAGGCTTCTCATTCCAACATCCCAGCTGTAGCGACATTTTTCCCTTGCTTTTAAAAATAAGCGTGGTTCTCTTTGAAAAAATCCGTCAATACGAATTATCCCATAAATCACTTTTAAAATCTTAGTTTAAAGGAATTTCTTTTGAAAAATCGTAATCTTTTGAAAGCAACAAAAACTTGGAGTCGCCATCGGCCAATTAGATAAGGTAGGCCAGACACCACAAAACTAGATATTCGATTTAAAAGGGTTCAGGAGTTGGTTACATGTGGGGAATGATTAGCACCCCCATCACGCCCAAAAATCGGTACCAAAATATTTGTTGCTTTTAATCGAAGGAAATTATCGAAATTTGAAAGGAATTTAATTCGGTGACCTTAATTGAAAATTAACCCTAATTGAACGAGTTTTATCAAATTGGTGGATTCAAATTAATTGGACATTTAATTAATAAGGTTTACGATACATCAGACCATAGACTAAACTGACATCATATAAGCCTAATTGTCGTGTTAGTTTATGGTCTGAATCCTGCACGTCACCTTTATGCATGGTGCAAGAAATTAAAAAATAATGTAATGACTTTGCCAAGTTTTAATTCTACCTTGAATCGGTAAGGATTAATTCAAATATTTGGTTAACATCTTTTAAGCTCGGACTGTTACGACACAAATATCAGAATTAATGAATACCTCCATTTTATGATTTAAATTAATTATCATGCAATTTAAAAGTCACATGAATGACAATTTAAGGATGGCAAACAAGATCATAAAAGATAAACACACAAGGCCACCCCAAGACCTTACCTATGAAGGCCCAAATTATAGAAAGCCCAAATAATGATCTACCTATTAATTAGTGATTTTAATATTAGCCTTAAATTGATTAATTAGCCCTAAAAGACTAAAACCCTAACAAATTATGAGTATTAACTTTAATGTTGATCTAAACTTTGAAGTTAATTTTATCCTAAAAGTTATTAAGAAATGCTCGATTAATTTAATGAATTTAACATTTACCCAAATGAGCCAAGAGCAAATTTAAATTCGCTAAATTAATTTGAACCCTAATCGAGCAAAGGCTTTAAAGAGTCTAAACCTAGAATTAACTTAATTAATTTGAGAATCGTGCCCCTATGAGATGAGCACATGATCTAAATTAATTAAACTAATTCACTTAATATAATTGTAAGCCCAAAAACCTAAAACCATCAAAACTAGGCCCAAACCTAAAGCCCAAAACACTAAAACTAGGCCTAAGAACCTAAGGCTCAAACCAATAAAACTAAACCCACACTAAAACTTAGCCAAGCCCAAACTATTTTAAACAAGGCCTAAACTAAAAGCTCAAGCCTACAAACACAAAAAAGGCTATGTATCTTAAATATATATATATATATTCTTTTTTAAAAATATATATTTATATATATTATACATATATTTTAAAAAATATATATTACATAATATATTATAATCACATAAAAAACACATAATACTTTATCTTTTAAAACTACATTTTTTGGGTATGTTTAAAAAACGACACATGTTACTTTACAAGTCTAAACACTTTATGTAGGTGAGAAAAAAAGCATATTGTGAATTATAATATAAGCGCTATATATTTTACAAAATACTTATTGTATATAGAAAAAGATATATATATATATATATATACATATATATTATAAATTTCTTTAAATCATATAAATTTATATTAAAACTACCATTTTGTTAACATATATATCTTCATAAAACTATAAACTTTCTATAAAAATTATATATTACATATACCTTGAATAAACCATGCATTACTCTTTTTAACTAGAAAAGTATATATTCTACCATATCACAAACAACACCTAAAAACTATGTTCTAAAAGCAACCATTCAACATGAACAAATCAACCAAACAATAAAAGGTTTAACATAAATAAAACAGTAGGATTATGAACAAAATAAACTAGAAGTAAAATGCATGAAAATGAGATTTAACCGCTAGAAATGGGACCAAATTGCGAAGAAACAAAAAAAATGGCAAAATTAAAAGGAAAAGAGGACGTAATTGAAAGCCATTTCAAAATCACAGGGACCAGGGACGAGATTTAAAAAGACGAAAGGGCTTGTGGGGGTAATTTGCTCGTGCGAAGGGACTATTTGCATGATTACAAAAGCGAGAAACCCTTCGGGCGTAATTTCAAAAGGACAGGGGGTCCTTAAAACGCAATTTAACCATTTTTAAAACGCAAAAAATCTATAAATCTCCCCTTTCTTAGAACTGATTTTCTCTTTTGGCAAAAACCTAAACCGAGCTCTCCCGCCCCTTTCCTATAGTGAGCATCGCTGCTCACGGAGATTGAAAAAAAATAGAAAAGAAAGAAAATTGCCCTAACGGCCGCCGTTCAACGGTGGCTGGTGACCCAAAAATCTGAGAAAAAACACATCTTTTTTAAAACAACGATGCCTCTTCCCTTTTCTTTGCCGATTCTCCTCACTAGGAGCCGAATGGGCATGAGGCTTGTCATTGGAGAAGGGAAGGCCGATGAACACAACGGCTACAAATGGCCAGAAAGGTAACATAACCGAAACTCTACCCTTTTTTACATACATGCTTTTGATAAGTTGAGAATACCTCTAAAAATATGGCTTGCTCTTGGCTTTGATTACTCTTAAATTTCGAATCTCATTACAATAGTATAGGGTTTTGCTTTTATAGACCCTTGATTTTCATACATTTAAAAAACTGAAATGGAATGAAAATTTTCTATTAGCTAACAATCGTCCTTTTTGTTTGGATTCAACTACTATTCCGCCATTGTTCCCTCTGGTATTTGCATTGCCTCTGATTCTATTTTTGTGTGTGCGCCTCCTTGTATGTGAGCACTGGTGGGAAGGGAGGGGACCAGTGAGAGAAGTAGCCCCTGCTTCAGTCATAGCAATCTGGACGGTCCAACGAAGCTTTAATTCCATGTGGCCACTGAAGAGGCAAAGGTGGTGAGCACGCGCTGGCTGGGAGATGAATGGTCTCTGGTGGCATCACACACGTGGATAAAATGGAAGGCTGAAGGCCACTTCACGCGCGCGTAAGAAACCTAGAAAGGCGTGATTGGATCACACGCAAAGCGGGTGCGATCTGGACCGTTGATAGCGATCCAGATCTGACTGTTGGTCTTGAAGCGGTATCACATGGACATAACTAGCTCTTTGGCTTCCCGAGACGAGGCCTTCTGGACTGTTAGATCCAAATTGATCCAACAGCTACCACCTAGTCAAGCATGAGCAAATAGTTTAGTTAGGGTTTTGGTTAAAAATCTTGAAACCGGACCTCCTCTTTGGGCTGAATACCAATCATATGTTTTGCTTAATGGACTGTAAATGGACTTTTCAAATAAACGGGTCTTTTTTGTTTAATTTTCAGCATTTATTTATTGTATTTTGGGCAGATTTCATTATTTACGGGGTAATATAACATATATTGGGCTTGATTTTAGCTTTAACAATAATAAAAATAATAACAATATTATAACCATAACAACATTAACAATGAAAAACATGATGAAAATAACAAATATGACAAATAACAATGATAGCAACAAATAATGACCGTGAGATGATAATAACTATAATAATGATATATAAATATAATGATAGTAATAAGATGGATATGATACGAACAGACTGATTGGATTGTATAACATAATGCTTTTGGGGTTTGTTCTTTTCAATATAATGATACCATAACAATACTAATGAAGAGGTAAAGAAAATGGGTGAATAAGAATCATACTACTTGGATTATATATAAGAGAGGGTGGCTATAAACCTTTATTTAATTAAACTAGTAGTAATATATAAAGCCCTTTATTTATTGTTTATTTTAAAAAAAACAAAAATGATCCCCCAGATAAAACTAGTGATTACAACTGCCCCTCTTTGCTTATACTTGTGGAACAAAAATAAAGTAAAGACAATAAGCGCTAATTTTGTCCGACTCCCATGTTTGGAGATTCTGAGCTGCGAGTTCTTCCGTTATAGAACTGTTCACTCCTCTTCTCCCTATAACCTAGAGCTATGAGTATCTTCCTTCTTTGCCCTAAAGTCCTTGAGCTATGGGTATCTGCCCCTTTCGCTCTAAAACATCAAACTATGAGTATTTGACTCTTCCGCTTGGTAGTTCTAATATGGCGAGATTGGAATCCTTCTCTTGAAATTCTTAAGCTTTGAGTATCTGCCTCCTTCGCTCTAAAAATTCTGAATTATGAGTAACTGTCTCCTCCGCTTGGTAGTTATAATATGGCGAGCTTGAAATCCTTCACATGAAATCTTTGAGCTTTGAGTATCTGCCTCCTTTGCTCTAAAATCTTGGTGTGGCGAGTTTGAAATCCTTCGCCTAAAGTTTTTTTTGAGCTTTGAGTATCTACCTCCTCTGCTTTAAAATCTCGATGTGGCGAGTTTGAAATCCTTCGTTTGAAACCTTTGAGCTTTGAGTATCTGCCTTATTTGCTCTGAAATCTTGGTGTGGCGAGTTTGAAATCCTGCGCCTGAAATTTTTGAGCTTTGAGTATCTGCCTCTTCTGCTCTAAAATCTCGGTGTGGCGAGTTTGAAATTCTTCGCTTGAAATCCTTTCCTGTTTCTCCACTTTTTCTTTTAACTATCTGTGGAAAGAAATGAAATGCTATGATGGTATAGGTTAGCATGCTCCTATCTTGGGGATGTCTAGTCTACATATGATGCATGACTGGTGGGATCTAATCATTATTTAAAGCCTTTGCTCCCCCGGTCGATCCTCATTGACTTCTTTTTTACCTCTTTCTTTTTCTTCTTCTTGACCTTCGCAACGAACGGTGTTTTCTCTCATCTTTGGATTCTACCATTCATGCTCCATTCTTTGTTTCGATCTTTCTGAATTCATTTTAGTTCTAAAGCGCCTCTTTAGGTTTTCACTTTAGCTTACTTTTTCTTCTTTCTCTTTTTTTTCTTTTTCTTCTTCTTTTTTTTTCTTTTTTTGTTGTTTGTTGTTTGTTTTTGTTTGTTTGTTTGTTTTTTGGTGCCCTTTCGGGTTTTCACCTAGGGATGGTTTCATCTCCATAATATTTTTTTGCTTCCAAGTGACATGCTTGAAATTTGATGTGATTGCAACTTGTTTTCCTTTATTGACCCGATAATTGGAGTCCCCTCTTGGTTCGGTCTTAACACATCTCTTTGCACCGTCTGTATTTAAAAGGTTAAAACATAGTAATGCCAAGAAATCTTTTGCTTTTCATATATCTATGTCAATCTACTTGCAAGATACTTGCAAAAAATGATATGAGAAGGCATAAAATAATACTTTATTAATATTTCGAAAACTTGGAACAATTTGGAAGTCATGGCAAACACAGAAGAAAAAGAACACAAAGAATGATGTTACATCCCAATCATTAATTGTATGAATGATGTGAGAGCTGATCGACTGAAATAGATCTCTTGCTAGAAATTATTCACTGAAACTTTTAACTTCTGAGAGGGTTCCTTTTTTCGGATGCCTAATCCGCAACGATCATCTGAGCGTCTCTTTCCGGGTTTTTGACTCAAATCCTTTTTTTGTTTCAAGATACCATTTTCTAGTTTTCATCCCGAACCCCCTTTTATTCTTTTCTTTTTCCTTTTCCTTTTTTTGTTGTTTTTTATTTGATACCTAAAGCGCCCTTTTGGGGTTTTCATTTTAGGTATGCTCATTTTGCAAAGCGCCCTTTCGGGTTTTCGCTCTGCTTTTTTTATGCATAGTACCTCTTAACTCCTGAGAGGATTCATTTTTTCGGATGCCTAATCCGCAATGATCATCTGAGCAGCTATTTCCAGGTTTTTGACTCAAATCCTCTTTTGGTTTCAAGACTCCATTTTTTGGTTTTCATCCTGAACCCCATTTCTTTCTTTTCTTTTCTTTTCTTTTCTTTTCTTTTTCTTTTTCCTTTTTCTTTTTTTTGTTGTTTTTTTATTTGATACTTAAAATGCCCTTTTGGGGTTTTCAGTTTAGGTATGCTCATTTTGCGAAACGACCTTTCGGGTTTCCACTCCGCTTTTTTTACGTATAGTGCCTCTTAACCGAATCTAAATTAACAGGATTGTTCAACACCTTTTCGTCCATTTTTGTTAGGATCAATGCTCCTCCGAAGAAGGTCTTTTTAACAACATAAAGTCCTTCCCAATTAGGCATCCATTTCCTACAGGATTCTTTTTATGTAAGTAAGATTCTCTTAAGCACCAGATCCCCCTTTCAGAATTCTCTTGGGCGAACCTTCTTATCGTAAGCTTGCATCATCCTTTTTTGGTACATCAGACCATGACAAAGAGTTTTCAGTCTTTTTTCCTCAATAAGATTCAACTGGTCAAACCGAGCTTGCACCCATTTAGCTTCCTCCATCGTTACCTCATTTAGAATTCGAAGCGATGGAATCTCTACTTCAATAGGTAGTGCTGCCTTCGTACCATATACCAATGAATATGAGGTTGCCCTTGTGTAAGTACGCACATATGTTCGGTAGGAAAATAGAGCAAATGGAAACTTTTCAAGATAGTCCTTGAAGGTGTCTGTAGTCTTTGCTATGATCATTTTGATATTTTTGTTTACCGCTTCCACCGCTCCGTTCATCTTAGGACGATAAGTAGTGGAATTATGGTGTGTTATTTTGAATTGCTTGCACACCTCGTCCATCATCTTGTTGTTTAAATTGGAAGCATTATTCGTGATAATCCTTTCTGGCAAACCATAGCGACAAATGATCTCTTTCTTCAAAAACGTGCAAACTGTTGCTCTTGTAAAACTAGCATAGGAGGCTACTTCTATCCATTTAGTAAAGTAATAGATGACAACCAGAATGAAACGATGCCCATTGGATGCCTTGGGATAAATCTGACCATTGACATCCATCCCCCATACAGCGAACGGCCATGGCGAGTTCATAGTGTGTAGAGGTAATGGTAGAGAATGGATCTTGTCAGCATATATCTGAAACTTATGACATTTCTTTGTATAGACAATATAATCCCCTTCCATGGTTGACCAAAAATACCCATATCTCATGATTTTTCGAGCCATCGAGAAACCATTGGCATGTTTCCCACAGAGCCCATCTTGTACCTCGACCAATATGTTTTTGGCTTCCTGAGTATTGACACACCTTACAGGATTTGGTCCTTACCTTTTTTGTATAAGATCTCCCCGTCTAAAACATATCTCGCTGCCATTATTCTAATAGTTCTTTTGTCATTCTCATTGGCTTCTTTAGGTTAGGTTTAGAACTTGATGTACTGAAGGATATCATAGTACCATGGGTTACCGCCTGTCTCCTCTTCCAAACTATAGCAATGAGCTTGTACTTCGAAAATTTTCATTTCAATTGGCTTCATTTCGGCTTCAAACATTACAGCCAATTTTGCCAAGGCGGCCACCATTTGATTGTCTTCCCTTGAAAGGTAGGTGAAGCTGATTTTTTTTAAGCTCTTGACTATCTCTTGGATCAAGTTGTAATACTTGACCAATTTTGGTTCTCTTGTTTCCCATTCTTTCCGCAACTAGTAGATTACCAAAGATGAATCCCCAAAACCTTGAAGCACCTTGACTTCCTTTCAATGGCTGCATTTAAACCCATAACGCAAGCCTCATACTTAGCTATGTTATTTGTACAAAAAAATTCCAATCTACTAGTGAAGGGATAATAAACATTTTTTTTGGAGATATTAACACGGCCCCAATTCTATGACCTAAGGCATTGGATACCCCATCGAAATAAAGCTTCCACAACTCATCCTCCGGAGTAGTATTTTCTTCAGCTGTTATGCACATTAAGTCTTCATCAGTGAAATTGAAGTTCAAAGATTTATAGTTGTCTGAAGTGTGGCTTGCTTGGAAGTCTGCTATAGCACTCCCTTTTACTGCCTTCTGACTCACATATAATATGTCAAATTCTGACAATAGCATTTGCCAACGGGCCAACCTTCCGTTTACTGCTGGTGCTTCCATTAAGAACTTTAAAGGATCCAACTTGGATATCAACCACGTGGTGTGATACAACATGTATTGCCTGAGCCTTTTGGTGGCCCATACTAGAGCAAAACACAACTTTTGAATCTGTGGGTAACGTGTTTAACAATCGGTGAACTTCTTGCTCAAATAGTAGATCGCTTTCTCCTTTTTTCCCAGACTTATCGTGTTACCCCAAAACACAACCCATTGAATTCTCAAAGACTGTTAGGTAGAAGATCAATGGTCTACCTGGTACCAGCGCTAACAGAATTGGAGCGTTAGTCAAATACTTCTTGATCTTATCTAGAGCCCCTTGAAACTCGCCATCCCACACTCTCAGATTATTCTTCTAGAGCAATCTGAAGACGGGATCGTATTTGTCGGTTAACTGGAAAATAAACCGAGATATATAATTTAATCTTCCCAAGAAACCTCGAACTTATTTTTGGGTCTGAGGCAGTAGGAGATTTTGAATAGATTTTACTTTATCAGGGTCAATCTCGATTCCCTTTCAGTTAACCACAAAGCCTAAAAGCTTACCAGACATGACGGGGAATGTGCATTTTGCCGGGTTGAGTTTTAGCTGATGCTTTCTTAACATTTGGAAAAGCTTTCTCAAGCTTTGAACATGCCCTTCTTCGGTTTGAGATTTAGCGATCATGTCATCTACATATACCTCGATCTCCTTGTGCATCATGTCATGAAAAAGGGTTACCATGGCTCTTTGGTAGGTTGCTCCGACATTTTTCAATCCAAAAGGCATCGCCTTATAACAGAATGTTCCCCACATAGTCACAAACTTAGTTTTCTCCATGTCGTCATGATGCATCTTAATTTGGTTGTATCTTGAGAAACCATCCATGAAAGAGAACCATGAGTGTCCCGCAGTGTTATCAACCAATGTGTCAATATGAGGTAGAGGAAAATTATCCTTGGGACTTGCCTTATTAAGGTCTTGATAATCTACACACATGCGGACCTTTCCATCCTTTTTGGGAACAGGGACTATGTTTGCCACCCACTCCGGGTACTTGGAGACTCCTAAGAAGCTGGCCTCGTATTGTTTCTATATTTCTTCTTGGATTTTTAATAACATTTCGGGTCTCATTCTTCTAAGTTTATGTTGGACCGGCTTACATTATGACATGATCAGTAGCTTATGCACTACGATTTTCGTGTCCAACCCTGGCATGTCTTGATAGGTCTATGCAAAAATATCCTTGAATTCTAAAAGCAACTCAATAAATTCACGCTGGGTTTCAGACGAGAGGGCAGTACCAATCTTCACTTCTTTTCTCTCGTCTTCCGTGCCCAAATTGAGAATCTCTAACTCTTCTTAATGAGGCAAGATTTGTTTATCTTCACTTTCCATTAACCTGAGTAATTTATTTGGGATCTTAACTTCTATCTCATCCTCCTCTTCCTTAATTTCAGCCAAACACGGGGGTTGCTCAAAATCTATCTCGGGATTAGATTCAAAATCATTCATAGAGTTAATAATAGGGTTCATGAAACAATTTTGAAATGAATATGTATTGGAAAGAATATTCTTATGAATGAATGAAATAATAAATATAAATGTAAAGAATGCAATAAATATGATGTTCGCCATTTGAGAAAAAAGTGGAAAACATCATTTCATTGAATTGAAAAACAAACAAGTTGACATAGAAGCCCTTTACAAAAGATCCCTATTGCCCGTGGGCAAAAATGAATAGGGTTGGTTCCGGGCATTACTCAAATTTAAACCTAGAACTACAGGCAAGTCCACGCTAGTCCAACTGTTGAGGGTTTCCCCCGTGAACCAAGGGCAAATTCGGTCAAGACTTGTCATTCTTTCCATCTTGGGTTATCATATTGACATTCATTCCCTCTAACGCCTCATTGAATCTTTCTCCTCGTTAAACTTGGAACTTTCTAGACTGGCCTCGTGTATCTTTTGACCTGCATTGATTATCCCCCCAGACAAAAAAACATTCTTTAAGTGAGGAAAAGTCATTGGCTCTCATGAGATGTCTTCACCCTTGAATCTAGCCTTCCTTTGTTCTTCTCTTTTTTCCATTCTAACTTTCTTTGATGAAAATTGGGTTTATGGCCGAGCCTAAATCGATCTTTCTTGCCGATGACATTCTTAGCGCACAAGCATCATTGTAAACTCTTTCTGAGTCATTTGCCTTTCTTGGCTCCTCGTCCCAAATTTTGGCAGACTGTCATCTTGGTGCGGTTTGATAGTCTAGGGCATGGGATCTTACTTCCCTCTGCTACAAAGGTAGCATTCATCAATTCCAAGGCCCTAAAAGAGCATTCAACAACATCTTCATCGGTTTGGATATAAGGAGCGTCGATGGTTACAGAAGTAATGATGTCTTGTTCAGCTCTGACACTTACCAACTTCCCATCAATAACAAATTTCAACTTTTGTTGCAAAGATGAAGGCACAGCTCCGGCTGAGTGGATCCACAGACTCCCTAGTAGACAATTATAAGTGGGTCAGATGTCCATTACTACAAACTCAACAACGTACTCAATAGGCCCGATTAGCAAAGGTATCTTTATCTTCCCGATAACATCCCTTTTAGTCCCGTCAAATGCTCTAACAGAATTCTGACATGGCTTCATATGTGAACTATCTATTGGCAGCCTTTGCAAAGTCGCCATTGGCAATACATTCAAATTGGACCCATTGTCGATAAACACTCTTGGTAAGACGTGCCCCTTGCAGTGGGTAGTGATGTTCAAAGCTTTAGTTGATCCCATGCCTCCATCGAGAATTTCATCGCCACTAAAATGATGTAGTTATCCAGAGCAATATGACCTACTATTCTGTCTAACTTACTTACCGATATATTATCTGGGATAAACGTCTGATTCAATATTTTCAACAATGCATCACGGTGCTTTTTTGAGCTTAACAACAATTCAAGTACTAAAATTCGCGCTTGTTGTTTTCTGAGTTGCTCAACGATGCTATATTCACTGTGCTTTAGGAACCTCAAGAATTCTTGTGCTTGACTCTCCGTCACCGGCTCATGAGTCTTTCGGGGAGGTTCATCTCCAAAAATCTTTTTAGGTTCGACAATTACCGTTTTACCTTTTTCTTTCAGCTCTTTTGTCGCTTTTGTCGTTTCCAATGAATAGCGTCTGCCGTTTCGTGTAAGATGCCCCACTTTATTCACCGTTTCGGTGTTTGATTCCACTAGGTCTTTCTTCTTTGTGGGTTCTTCACCGGATGGCTTCTCCTCTCCTTGTGGTTCCAACTTCTCTGGTATAAAGATGTGGGCTGTGTAGCTCCACGGGACCTTCCGAGTGTCCTTAAATGGAAAGAGGGTCGGAGCCAAAATTCATATTTTTGGAGTTATTTGGAGCCTTCATCTTGGGAAGAGCTTTCTTACTTTGGCTTGAGCGATATGACAAAAGGCGTATCTACCCGATACTTGACCTTGGGGTTATCTGATGTGCATACATATGACTCTTTTCTTTCTTCATCATTCTCAAAGAATTCAATCTCCTTATTGTCCATCATTTTTTGAATCACTTGCTTAAATTCCTCCCAACACTGAATGTCATGTCATTCCTCTTGGTGAAACTCACAATATGGTCAGCTTTCTTGTTGCACAATTTCCATGCCTCGATCGAATAAGCGCGCAATACATAACTTTTGGAATACCCACCTCAGAGGGGATTTGACCTCAGACACGTTCGTATTGGCTCTCCTAGTGTAATCCTCTTAGATTGCATTTATAACACGATCTCCATGATTTGGTAACGGGTTAGTGGCTACATTCGATTCGTCTAACTGCAGCACCTTGGAATTTATCATGTTTTACATGAACTTCTCGAATGCAATACAGTGCTCAATTGAGTGTCCCGGGACACCACCATGATATTCACAGTTTGTTTTTCATCGTACCACGCTGGGAATGGTAGCTTGAATGGGGTGACATAATGTCCCATTTCTGGAGGCCATTAATCAAATGCCTACATATGCTAAGTTTCTCAAGGACATTGTCACCAAGAAAAGAAATGTGGAAAAGTACGAGACTATTGCTACAGCAAAGGAGTGTTACTCTGTATTGAGTGACTTGCCACCCAAAAGGAGTGATCCAGACAGCTTTATCATTCCTTGTTCTATAGGTGATAATTACATGGGGAGAGCTCTATGCGACCTTGGGTCTAGTGTGAACCTAATGCCCAAGTCAATCTTTATGAAGCTTGGAATAGGAAATGCAAGTCCTACCACAGTGATTTTACAACTCGCAGATAGATCTCATGTTCGACCAGAAGGAAAGATAGAAGACGTTGTGGTTAAGGTGGGCAAATTTGTTTTCCCAGCTGACTTCCTCATCCTTGATTGTGAAGAAGATGACAAAGCACTAATTATCTTGGGATGACCATTCCTAGCGACAAGTCAAATTTTAATTGATTGTGAAAGAGGTGAGTTCACCACGCGAGTGCTGATCAGAGGGTGACTATAAATGTCTTCGACACCCTCAAATATGTGGACGAATATGAGGGGTGTCAACATACAGATGCTATGTCAGAAGAGGAAGCAACAAAATTATGATGTAGCAATTTTGTGGAAATCAATGACTATATGAAACTCAATAAGGAGGAAAATGAGAAACTTGAGGAATTCCCAGTGGAGGTGCAACGGTCTAGCTTGCTCATTGCAAGACCAGGTACGCATTTCGAGCCTTTAGATTTTGCTGAATTTGTCCCTCCTAAACCCTCACTCGAGCATGCACCCACATTAGAATTAAAGCCATCACCTTTACATCTTAAATATGCTTATTTGGGTAGTAATGAGACTTTGCCTGTGATAATCTCTTCTAGTCTAATCCCTAAGCAAGAATGTAGCTTGATAAATATGATTTCTCAACATAAAAAAGCTCTAGGGTGGACTATGGCCGACTTGAAGGGTATAAGCCCTACTATTTGCATGCATAAAATTTTGCTTGATGATTGTCACCGCAATTTTGTTGAACCCCAAAGAAGGCTCAATCCAGTTATGAAGAAGGTGGTGATGAAGGAGATAATTAAATGGCTTGATGCGGGAATTATCTACCCAATATCCAATAGTTCATGGGTCAGACCAGTACAATGTGTACCAAAGAAGGGAGGCATGACCATGGTAAGCAATGAAGATAATGAATTCTTACCAACAAGGACTGTTGCGGGATGAAGAATTTGTATGGATTACCGAAAGCTTAACAAGGCAACCAAGAAGGATCATTAACCCCTCCCATTTATTGATCAAATGCTAGATCAATTGGCTGGCAAATCTTTCTACTATTTTCTTGATGGATACTCAGGGTACAACCAGATTGCTATAGCACCGGAAGATCAAGAGAAGACAACCTTCACTTGCCCTTACGGTACTTACGTATTTCGACGAATGCTCTTTGGGCTTTGCAATGCTCCGGCTAATTTTCAAAGGTGCATGTTAGCCATCTTTCCTAATATGGTTGAAGAATTTTTGTAGATCTTTATGGATGATTTTTCAGTCTCTAGAGATACTTTTGAATCGTGTTTAGGCAACTTGTCCAAGGTACTCAAGAGATGTGAAGAAGCAGACCTAGTGCTCAACTGGGAGAAATGTCATTTCATGGTGACTGAAGGAACTGTTCTAGGCCATAAAATTTCTCAACAGGGATAGAAGTGGACAAGGCCAAGCTTGAAGTAATCGAGAAACTACCACCACCCACCACGGTGAAAGGGATTTAGAGTTTCTTGGGGCATGATGGTTTTTATAGGAGGTTCATAAAGGACTTCTCCAAAATCTCCAAGCCATTATGTAATTTGCTTCAGCAAAACCAACCCTTTATCTTTGATGCAAAATGCTACAGCACGTTTAAAGAACTCAAGGAGAAGCTCATCTCAGCACCCATAGTTGTTCCCCCAGATTGGACCTCACCATTCGAGATAATGTGTGATGCGAGTAACTATGCAATGGGGGCAGCACTTGGGCAGCGTCGAGGTAAAATTTTTCATGTTATTTATTACGCTAGTCGCACCCTAAATGATGCACAAATCAACTACACTACCATCGAAAAAGAACTGTTAGCTGTTGTGTATGCCTTTGATAAGTTTAGAGCATACTTGACAGGCACTAAGGTCATTGTACATACTAATCATTCTACTACTAAATACTTAGTGACTAAAAATGATGCTAAACCTAGACTTATTAGGTGGATACTTCTGTTGCAAGAGTTCGACTTGGAGGTAAAGGATAGAAAGGGTTGTGAGAACCAAGTTGCTGATCATTTATCTATGCTAGAAAATAAGGTTGAGAATGAGAAGAACTTAAATATTAAGGAGGAATTCCCTGATGAGAAAATATTATATGCTACAGCAATTCCATGGTATGTTGATATTGTTAACTTTCTTGTTAGTGGTATTTTTCTCCTGATTTGAATAGCCAGAGCAAAAAGAAGTTCAAGCATGATGTGCGATTCTACTTTTGGGACGAGCCTTATCTGTTCAAGCAATGCACTGATCAAATGATTCGAAGGTGTATCCCCGAATAAGAGCAAAAGGAAATCTTGTTCCATTGCCATTCATCTTCATGTAGAGGCCACTTTAGAGGAACAAGAACTGCTGCAAAGGTCCTACGATGCGGATTCTATTGGCCCACGCTTTTCAAAGATGCACATGAAATTGGCAAGGCATGTGATAGATACCAAAGGACGGGGAATATATCTCAAAGACATGAAATGCCATTGCAATGCATTTTGGAGGTGGAACTCTTCGATGTATGGGGAATAGATTTCATGGGACCTTTCCCATCATCTTTTAGAGACTCTACATCCTATTAGTTGTTGACTACATTTCAAAATGGGTTGAAGCAATAGCTATGCCAAAGAATGATTCCAAAACGATTTTGAAGTTCCTTCACAAGAATATCTTTACAAGATTTGGAACCCCAAGAGCTATCATAAGTGATGAAGGAACCCACTTTGAAAATAGACTTACTGCTAAGGCATTGCAGCAGTATGGAGTGCGCCACAAAATTGCTACAGCATACCAATAGCCAAGGTGAAATCTCAAATCAAGAAATCAAGCAAATTTTGGAAAAGGTGGTAAACCCTAAAAGGAAGGATTGGTCTCCCAAACTTGATAAAGCATTATGGGCATATCGCACAGCTTTCAAAACACCCTTGGGGATGTCTCCATTTAAGCTTGTCTATGGTAAAGCATGCCACCTACCCGTGGAACTTAAACACAAAGCTTATTGGGAGATCAAGAAGCTCAATATGGATGCCCAGTTAGCTGGTGAAAAGAGGCTTTTGGAGCTTAACGAAATGAAGGAATTCAGGGGTCAAGCTTATGAGAGTGCACGCCTGTTCAAGCAGAAGATTAAGAAGTGGCATGATAAACATATTTTGCCACAACATTTTTTTGAGGGCCAACAAGTGCTCTTTTACAACTCTCGACTCAAGCTCTTCCCAGGAAAGCTTAAATCGCGATGGTCAGGCCCTTTTGTTGTGCACAAGGTCCATCCTCATGGTGCTATTGAAATCAAAAAGCTGGATGATGACAATGCTTTCAAAGTGAATGGACAAAGGCTGAAGATCTACAACGGAGCTCCCATCTTGCGAGAGAAATCAGTCGTGTTTCTCCAAGAGCCATAAGAGTTTGCACCTTCCTTATCTCTTACTTTGCTATAGCATTTTCAGTTTTTGTTGTGCATAAATAAGGTTATTTTTGCTTGTATCTCTTTAACCCTTAGTTGTCTTATTTTAAGCTTTTGTGTTTTCTTTAATTCGTATTGTCAGACGTAACCCTAGAGTTGCAGGTGGTAGGCTATGGTTTCATGCATGTTTGGTGCAGCTTTAATATGGGAAGGGCTTTGTCCTTTTTCCACATAAGGGAAATTATTAAGCCCTTATTTTCCTATATTTTGAGGGGAGGCACTAAAGAAAAAAAGCAAAAGGGAGGGATAATATTCTTTTTCCAATTTAAAAAACCCTAATTCTTCATAACCCTATATATTCTCTCTCTACCTTTTCACATTTTCATTAAATACCCATCATCTCTCTCTCCTTACATACGCCGCATAACCGTAAGCCATCATCTTCTCTCTCCAATTACTTGTGGCAATTGCCAAACTTCTCAACTCTCATCTCCGCTACTTTTTCTATTCCACTTACCCCTCTCTCAACAACTTCATCTTCTTCATTCAGCCGGTTTCTTTCTTTTAACTCCATTACAACAAAAATCCATCCTCTTCAAAATACCCAAAAATTTTCCCCACATAATATTTACCCTACCCTTTACAAAACATGGCACGTATGAAGAATGTCACGAGCACCTCTAGTAGCTCCCAAGCCCAACCCACTGTGGAAATCATGAAGTTTTGCGATGGCGGCGCTAAGGAACGATTTCAATAGATGAAAAATCGCAAGGTCTACCCAGAGCAAGGTTTTAAAGTTCCATTAGAAGGAGAAGGAGGCTTCGACAAAGAAATCCTGGATGTAATTGATAAACACGGTTGTAGGACTTTTGTCCAACACCCTAGCGACATCTCTATCTCCTTGGTTAGAGAGTTATATACGCATTTGATGAGTCCTACCCAATCTGTTGTTTATGTACGAGGGGAACAAATTAACTTTGCCGCTGGTGCAGTCAATAAGTTCTATGGGTTAAAGAATGTCATGGACCACCATACTTTCTTTATTGAATCTGCAGATGTCCAAACATACAAGGAGGTCCTAGAAGACCTATGTTTTACTGAAACAGAGTTGGATCCAGCCAGCAGGGCTGTCGAAAGAGGCCGCATCAAGCCTGAGGCCAAGGTATGGAACCATTACCTGAAGACTCGCCTCATGCCAACCTCTCATACTGCCACGGAGCACATCACCAGGTTACTACTGCTACACTCCATCCTCAATGGACGACAAATTGATGTAGGTTAACTAATTGTTGAGGAAGTCTATTCCTGCTCAAAAAGAAAGTCCAGTCCGCACATCTTCCCTAATCTCATTACGGCGCTATGCCGTAAAAAGTAAGTCTTTGAAGACCCTCAAGAGGATGATACCGAGAAGGGCAAGGGTACAATAACCCCAAACCAAATTTCTGGCCTTAGGGGATTCGATGAAGATGATCCAACGGAAGTGCTGAAAGGTGGGGCCAAAACAATTGCTGCAACAAGAATCGCAGCCCTTGTCGCCTCTACCAAGAGCATGCACAAGCAGATGAATGAACTGAAGGGTAGCCTGACAACTTATTTTAAGTATGTCAAGGCAAGGGACACGACCATTAACTTTTACTTCGAAGAGATGCTGCTACACATAGAGATTGACTTCCTACCCTTCCCCGATGACTTAATAATGCCCAAGAAGGACCAGCCAGCCCTACAAGCAACACCAACCCAGAAACCATCTGCACTAAAGCTCCCACCACCTATTCCAGCAAGAGAACCATCCCCAATCACCGCTTCAGCTCTAGAGAAATCCACCACTACTAATGTCAAACAAAGCCCTCGGAAAGTGAGGCAACAAAGAGGAAGAGCTTCGCAAAGTACCCTACCACCACCAGAACCTCCCCTCGATGACCCTGTCAATATTGACAGTGGGGAAGAGGAAATGGTTGAAAACTCTCCTGAACCTAAACCTGCCCTGATTGCTGATGCTACAACAAAGACGAGAAGTCGTCTAAAATACACAGTGGGTCGTGTATGGAGCACTGCCAACGAAGATAATGATGATGAGAACCAATCAGCCTAGGAGGAACCAGTTGACCAATCAACCCAGCAAGATGTAACTGATGAGCCCATCACAGCCCTGAAGAAGAAGAAACTCAAGCACTAAGGAGTCAAACCCAAAACACCAAAGTAGATTTTTAGAAGGTAACCTACATTTGCATTTGTATTATAGTTTAGTTCATTTCATTTTTTTATGCATTGAGGACACTGCATCTTTCAAGTTTGGGGGTGTTAGTGTTCGTAGATAATCATTTGCTTCAGCATGTAGTGATAAGCAGAACTTTTCTATAGCATTTTGATTGGTTTAAAGATAGTTGTATGAATAATTTGATGAAGTCCGATGATGATAAATTGATTATTATGGCTATGAATTGATTGAATGGTTTCGACTTGTGAGATTGGTAAAATTGCCTCTAGGACCTGATCTTTTTTGTGATGCTTTGCTACTTAATTGCATGTTATGTATGCTTATAACTGTTAGATTATTTTTGGTGAAAAGAACTCATGGATGTCTTAGCTTGAATATAGATTGAACTTGAAAGAAAAGTGAAAGCTTAAAGGCTTAATTAGCGCCCTTGTTGTTTGTGTTAAGATATGAATAAATGCAAAAGCATAACTAAAGAGGGACACTCATCTATGTGTTGTAGTGCCTGGTTCCTATACTTAAAATAAATGGCAGCAACATCATATGAGTGAATGAATGTTGTCACGGGATGACTCTACTTACCAGCTCGGGGTGAGATGTTTACTCCATACTCATCTAGAGTTAGGGATGGTATTTGTGATGAGCTGACACCCCTCAAGGCATATATATATATATATATATCTAAAAAATGGGAGTAGTATGTGCTTATTTTGATCAAGAAAAATTAGGGCAAACTCGAGAACTTGGCTAAAGATTTTCTAACTTTGTTAAGCATAAGGAGGATGTAGTCACATGAATGCACATTTGAAAAATCTTGGCCTAAAGGAAAAAGTTCTTAAAATATCATATTTGTCTAACATGTTTGAGCTAAAATTGTCTGAGGACTGAAATTTTTCCGTAGCACTGTCTTGAACTGATTCTATGTTGTAGCAATATTTTTTGCTTATTTATATTCACTGCTTGAGGACAAGCAATGGCCTAAGTTTGGGGGTGTGTTAACCTTGCAAAAGGTTAACATTTTGTCCTTTTACTTGAGTTATTGTATGAAATCAAGCCCATTTCATCTCATTTCATGGCATATAGATGCATTTAGTTCATATAGTTGCATTTGGTGTTGTTGGTTTTGTTTTCTTGGTTTATTTGCAAGAATAATGCTGCTTTGAAGGGTTTTTGGTTGGTGTGGTGATGTGCAGGGAAATGAAGAGCGGTGTTGGGAGAAATGCCATAGCATTTTGGATAACATTACTGGGCGAACTAGAGGACAACAGAATAAAGATATTTATTGTGGCCCTACACGTGTACCTGACAGCCTACTTTATTCCCACATGTGAAAGGAATATTCCTTTGGAATGTAGGGCACAAAACCCTAGGAGCCCCCACTATATAAAAAACTAGATACCCTCATTTAAGGAGAGCTAAAAAAAGTTACAAGTGAGCTAAGAAAAAGAAGGAAAAGGTGGCTGCCTTCCATCTTCCCCTTCTTCCATCGAAGCGTCCTCCATTTTTAAAGCTCTAAGGGGTTCTCTCACTGAACTTTGAGAGAAGCAATGGGCTTAGATCAGTGCATGGTAGTCCAACCCAGCTTAGGAGTTTCTCCCTCTCTTAGTTGCTTTGCTTTTTCATTTCATTTCTTTAAATGGGTTGTGATAAACGAATGATTATGGATGATATTTTCCCAGACATGAATTGATTTTAAGTGGCTTGGGCTTGTTATGGTTGTTATACTTGATGCTTTAATAGATGTTTAGTTGCTTTCTTGTTTATCTCATGCTTTGTCCATTGGTTGGTAATGCCCTAAACTTGTAAGAGCTTTCGAGAGTTAGCCGTTCTTTAGGTTTTGGTTAGCTTAATATTCGAGAGAGTTAGGCTTAGATCTAGAGTGGAAAATGGGGTTCGATGCTGAGAGGCAGAATCTTAACTCACCTTAGAGATAAGGATAGAGTTTCAACGGCTATAAAGAGTAGGGCTTTAATCGGTAGTTGCATATTAAGGGTTTACGCCAAGAGGTATTGCTTTAATACCCTCCTCTACTAGGTTTCTTGCTAGAGATAGTTTAGAAACACCTAAGTAAACTTTGTCGAGCATGAGAGAATCAAGGTAGTTCTAGACATTCATGAGGCTTAGGTATAAGGGTCTATATCAAGTCCAGCCATTCATTCTCATATAGAGTTTCATATACGTGAGTGGATGTTTGAAGTGTCTTTATTTCATCTCAGTTTTCATTATAGTTGTTTGCCACAACATTTATAAACTTTTTTCTTTTTGCCATAGCATTTCTACAATTGTTTCTTATTGCTACAACATTTGTTACTGTCTTATTGGTGTGTTTTGACTAAACTAGTTTGGCCTCCAATCCCTGTGGAGACGATACTCACTTATCACTTTATTACTTGTTTGATGTGTATACTTGCACAAATTGCGTATCAATTATAGTACACCTACACGCGCAACACTCTCTCAGGGAATCATTCTCATGTAAGCTAGCCTGGAGTTCTGTGTAAGTGTGATGGCTCTAAAGATCATGCAACGAACGATTCAGGTATTCCACCTTGGCTTGCAACTCAGCAACACAAGCTTGGCTTTGTTTCAGCTTTTCACTAGCCTCATCATATGTTGTTTGGAGCTTAAATAAACGATTCATGTTATCGTGGGCCTTACTTTTCTATGCAGCCACATTTTCCTTCTCTTTTTTCAAGATCCCGTTTGCCATTCTCATTTTTTGTTGTGTGCTTACCCTTCCTCTTTTCTTCAGTAAGTGCCGGTCTATATTTCTCGATCTCTCATTTGCCTCGCTCTCTTTCCTTGCCCACAGCTTATTCTATTTCCAGCTTCCACTGACCTGGGCTTTTCTCAAATTTGCATTTCGAACAGTGGTCTGGAACTTGAGAGAATCAACCCTCAGAATCTCAAACTTCTTTTCCAAGTCCATATACAACTTTGTTACTCTTTTTGTCTCCCCTTTATACTCTTCCACATCAAGGCTTGACTCAAACTTGTCTCGTTGGTTCTGTTCTCGTAAGGCTTCTATCTCCAACTTGGCCCTTCTCAACTCTTCTCTCAGAATGTCAGCTTTTGTAGGAACTACCTTCAAGTGTTCTTCTAAAGACTTAGCCTGTCCAGATGTAGATGCTATGACTTTGTCATTCATTCTTATACGTCTCCAAATATCATAGTTAGGAGTGTACATAAAATGACTATCAGATTCTAACTCCATGCGGTAACAACGGTTCTACGAATCACTAATTGTCTGCATCTTCTGCCTAAACTCTACTTGGAACTCGAATTCTGATGTGCTAAGATCAGTAGTGAATGGGACGAACTGCCAAGACCCAAACTGACGAGATTCTAGCAAAGGAGCACATCCAATTCCTCCTCATAAACCTAGCAACATCAAGAAGTTGAAATCCCCACATTTGTACAGGACCTTAGTATGACCCATCCAAGGAACTCTCCACCTAATGTCTTCATCACGACGGCCTTTGAAAATATCAATCCACTTACTCTTATTGACAATTGGCCATTCTTTCGCCATGAACTCCCGGAGATGAGAGAAATTCAGAGAAAACACATTTGACAGAGCCAATGTTGGGCACTTCCAGAAGTGACTAAGGGCGCAAACCTGGAGTAAAGGAGTACACCCACCAAAATGCACACCTTCCACTTTTCGGCACGCGTTCAGGGAAATGAAAGTTTCAGCAAGTACAGCTGGCAATGGGTTGACTTCTCTTTTTAACTGCTCAAAAAAATCTAGCAAAGTTACATCGATATTTCCCAAGACCTTCGGGAAGATAACCAAGCCGTAGATTGCCATAGCAGGAGATCCACCCTCTTTTCCTTGTCTGAATGGACTTGAATTATGTTTCAGATACTTGACCAAGGAAAATTAAAACTGCCTCCTCTCTTCCGTATCAGTCCTTTGACCCATCCATCACTCATACCAGCAAGAGCTTGAAGCCTTAAGTGCGGGTTTTTATTTTTAGACGGCTTGGAATAGACCTAATTCCTCTTTACCTTGCGCAGAGTGAAAAGAGCCAAGTACTCCTCAAATGTGGGCATCATACCCTCTCCATTAAAGGTGAAACAGTAGTACCCGGGATTCCAGAACTGAACCAAGGCTTTCAAAAATGGCTCGTCCACCTTCACATACAAGAGATATACTACATCACCATAAACTTCATGGAACAACTACTTGGTCTCATAATCAAAGCGGTCCCAAATTTCTCGCAGCTCTTGTATATTATTCTGTATAACACTGATATGGGCATACTCCAAGGTCTCTGTCTCATAATTAGATGCTAGATTGTCTCTGAATGTTCACTGATTAACCTTAAACTAATGTCGCACTCTTGCATTCTCATCTTCACTCTTTAGGATTCTTCCATCCATGTTGAGAGCTTTTCAAAGTTGAGCAAATATTTCTGAGAATCAACCCCTTCTGGATATGGAATGATGTTGCATGAATGAATATGCAAAACAACAAGACAAGAAGGAAAAATATCAGAATTAAGAAAACAAAAAGAGGCCAAAATAATTTCATCAATAATTCTGGGAAGCACATTCCAACACTCCAGGACATGTCTCCACAGATTATCTGCAACAATTTTGACCAGACTCAAAACCCTAGGTTTTCTGCATGGCTCTATTGGGGTAGGCTCTAGATTTTCATACGGCCTGGTTCTAAAATGGTACCTGAGTTGTCTTTGTTGTCCCCTACTAAGGGTAGCAAAATCCCTTTGGTTCTCACCCATTATAGGCTTCGGACGAACCAAATTCAACTCAGGATGACTCATTTCTTAGGTCTTTACGAAGGATCAGTATCCTTACAAAGACATAGGGCATATGAGTCTCGAAGGTACTTGCTAGGCTCATACGGAGAATCAATATTCTGACATGAGCAAAGCGTTTTCCCTCACTTAAACGAACGGGATGAAGCTCGGGTCTAAAGCTTTTTGCAACAATTTTAAAATGCGTAAAATAGAATTATATTCATTGAGCGGACGAATAAATTAAAAGGTTTGTGAACTTGCAAATTCCTTTTCTTTAAAAACATTCTTTTTGAAAACAATTCGTGGTCTGACCCTCTTCTGTTTTTAAAAAAACCGTTCCCCAACAGAGTTGCCAAGTTGTCGCAACATCCTTTTTAGGAGTTTCGACGTTATTTGGAAAACTTAAGAAAACACGGAGTCGCCACCAATCTTTTTTAAAAAGTGTGATTAGATCACTTTTAAAACAAGGGTTATTTTAATAAAACGTTTTATTTATCAAAAAAACATTTTGGTCCACGAAAATAAGAAAAACAGGTTCGGGGGTCGGTTACGTGCGGGGAAGGGTTAGCACCCTCACAACGCCAAAAAATTGGTACCTAATTGGTTTGAAAAAGTATTTTGAAAACTAGAATTTGCAAGTTCACAAGAGTTTCAATTTATTTGCCCGTTTAATGAATATAAATCTATTTTAACGGCCTTACCACCCGAAAAATGAACTCCAATCACCGCCAACACTCATGGCGCTAACCCGTCATATTCGTTTAGCAAGACACCACATTGATTAGTTTTCACTTATTTAACAAAACAACAAAGACAATTAAATGTGTTGGTTTTTTAAATAAAACCTAATTAGTGATTAATCCCTAAAATATCTATATTTTATTTTAATTATTTGGGATTTTATGAAATTAAGTGTATTTTATTGAAATTGTGAAGAAAATATTTCTGCATTCATGTCTCTATACTAAGTTTTTAAAGGCCCTAATCCTATGGTTTTAAACATAAACATATATTCACATAGAGAAAACAAAGAAGTAAATAAACTACATAATTAAAGGGACTGGATTTTAAACAAAGAAAGGGATGATTATTTTTTAAAAAGTTAATTTTCGTTTGGGACCAAATTGAAAGGAATTCGAAATATGAAGGCTGATTCGAAAGCAATTGAAAGTCTTGTCCTCAATTTGAGAAAAAAAACTAAATAAGAAGAATTGAAAACCAGGGTGCCACAATACAAGGTCCAAAAAAGAAGGGCGCGGGTTGTAAACCGGGTATGGGTCGGGATCGCGGGTCACTATGTAAGGCCCTTATCAGAAACAAAAAAAAACATCTTTATCTTTCCCTTAAAACCTATCAAACACTTATTTCTCAAATTATCTGAAGTGTTCATCGTGTTCTTCATGGGTTTGAAGAACACGGCTCAATTCCACCGTGCCGGCCGCCTTCCACCAGCGCGGCCGCTATTGTCGGTGGTGAAAAACCCAGAAAATAAATGCGTTTTAATCACTGAATCCCTTTTAAAAAACGGTTTCTCCCTCTCAAATCAAATTCCAAAAAAGAAAGCCTATATTCCTTTGATTTTCTAGATTCTGGTGAGCCCTGAATCATTGCCAGTTCATCGGAACCACACCGAAATCGACATGCACGGCGGCGCTCAAAAGGTAAAAAAACTTAACCCCTTTCTTTATTTAAAATTTCAAGTAAAAGAGAAGAAATTACTAGAAATTCTACTTTTATTCTTTTTAAAATGCTTGATTACACTTGCTTGCTACAACTCTGAAATTCGAATGTTGTTGTGTATACTATGTATGAATCGTATGTGTATTGTTGTGTGTGTATCCTATGTTGTTACATGAATTTTACATTGCTATTTATAGGTACAAAAATGCTTGCATTTCAAGCTCAAATCCATTGATCCTTTTCAAACTGCTTCTGTCTTGGTTTCAATTTTAGCTTGATTCTCGCCATAGCTTTATTCTAGGGATTATATCTTCTGACTTTGATGGATTTTGCTTCGGTTTTGGGATTTAAACCCCGATTGCTTCCTTTTCATGTCTCTAGTGGGTACAAACAACATCAGTGGAGTGCGATCCGTGGAAAAAATAGATCGGGCATTCATCAAAAAAGACGAAACGGCTCTTAGAAGGTAAAGCGACGGGCGCGTGGCTGCCACGCGCGATTAGAGATCTGAGTGCCACTCTCGGGAGTGATCTGGATCTTTAGATCACTCCTTGATATAATGGTTAGGAGGAATGCTGCGTTTACCCTTCTTTTCTTAGCGTGATCTACACCGTTGGATCAACTTCTTGATCCAACGGTCCCCCTTCAGTTGCGCATGAAACAAAAGATTAGGGCTTTTAGGGTTTAATTTAATTGAAACTGGACCGAGAATGCCCTTGTGTAAACTTAAATAGACTCTTTATTTTAATACAAATGGACCTTTTATATATTTTTTTGGGTTTTAATAGCTATACTAATTATACTAACAAAACTAACAATAACTATTATACTAACTATAACACTAATAAAGAACTATGTAACAATGATAATACTAACTACTTCATCAACAATATTATATGACACTAACGAATAACAATAATACTAATACTAAATACTGCATTAATATAACAATAACACATAACAATTAAACTAATAACAATATAAAACAAAATTGAAAATTCAGTGACAACAACGCTCTTAGTCGAAAGCCCACTCCTTCTACGAGATTTTTGAATGCCCATTTTTGTCTTAATAAACATTGCAAGTTGTTGGCTGAATTGAGAGTTCAGTCAACCATCGTGTCCCGATTCAAAGCACTTCAGGAATCTGACGAGGAGTTGAAAACTCTTATTGCTAAGATCAGGATAAGCTGAATCTTGATTTTGTTATGAATTTTGAGGGTTTGTTGTGTTTTCAAAACGGTATCTATGTCCCCGATGATGATGATATTTGGAATCAAATTTTGAGTGAAGCTCATTCGAGTTCTTTCTATATTCATCCTGGAGCTATCAAGATGTATAAAGACTTGAAGGAGTTGTATTGGTGGTCTGGTATGAAACGTGAAATCACAGACTATGTGGCTAGGTATCTGACCTGCCAACGGGTTAAAGCCGAGTACAAGGTACCTACTAGTCTTCTACAACCCATTGAGCTTCCACAATGGAAATGGAAACGTATCACGATGGATTTTGTAAGTGGTCTACCAATGACAACAAAGAAAAATGATGTTATTTGGGTCATTGTAGACCAATTCACCAAGTCTGCTCCTTTTATTCCAGTGAGAATGGATTTTAGCTTGCCTAGACTTGCTGAATTTTACATTCGTGAAGTCATCCGTTTGCACAGAGTTCATGTTTCTATTATTTCTGACCGTGACTCATATTTTTCATTTCGATTTTGGAGGACTCTACATGAGGCTTTAGGAACTCGAGTGCACCTAAGCACAGGTTTCCACCCTCAAACAGATGGCTAATCTAAAAGGGTTATTCAAGTAACCTTGCATCTCTTCTATTTATATGTATAAGAAATTTTTACCAATCCTGATTCTTTCTTGTAGATTCTGGAAGATATGCTACGAGCTTGTGTTATCGATTTCAGGAACACATGGGAGAAATCCTTACCGTTAGTGGAGTTTGCATACAATAATAACTATCAAGCTTCGATTAAGATGGCCCCTTATGAAGCTTTGTATGGAAGAAGATGTAGAAATCCTCTATGTTGGACCGAGCTTGGTGAAGGCAAGGTGTTAGGCCCTGTCTTACTTCAAAAAACCAAAGAAAGGGTAACCATCATTCGTGGCAGGCTTAAAGCTGCATTTGATCGGAAGAAAACCTACTCCGATTTGAAAAGAAGAGACATACAGTATGATGTTGGTGAGAAAGCTTTCCTTAAAGTGTCTCCATGGAAGAAGATCCTTTGTTTTGGAAAAAAAGGGAAGCTTAGTCCTCGTTTCATCATCCTATTCAAGCTGATCGAGTGAGTTGGACCTGTTGCCTACCGACTAGCTCTCATTGAAGAGTTAAGTCGTATACATAATGTCTTTCACGTGTCTATGCTACGGAAGTACTGGTCCGATCCTTCTCATGTGACCGAGCCAGTCTATGGAAATTCAATCTAATTTGATGTATGAGGAGGAACCAGTGCAGATCCTCGAACGGGAAGTTAAGAGAATTTGAAACAAGCCTGTGCCACTAGAGAAGCAACGTGGGTTCCAGAGGAAATGATGCAGAAATAGTATCCTCATTTTTTCGCTTAGAGTAAAAATTTGAGGACAAATTTTTGTAAGGGTGAGAGTTATCACATTCTGAAAACCGACCTAGTCAGAATTGGGGTTCTAGTGATCGAAAAATTTAGTACCGGTTGTGCCGAATGATGTAATGGATTGATCATTGTGACCAATTCCGATGGAAGATCCTTCTATGAACGGATATTTATACGGCTTAGCTGTGTGTACCATCGAGCAACCGAACCAGTCAAACTATCTTGAAAGCAATGTATCAGTAGCTTTTCATCCTTCAAATAAGCAACCATCTATCGACAGTACATTGTGAGATGTGCTCTCGAGCATGTAGTTCTAGCATACTTTTTGAAATCTGGCGTTTTAAACTTCGGCGGGAGTATTAGGTCAGCCACCAAACTCATCTCAACTGCACCAGGTCTTGTTTCATTTACCTTCTGCAATTCCAGCAAACGATCTTCCAGTGCCTTACAACATTCCTCATATTTCTTCTCAATCTCAGCACAATTTTTTTCTATCTCATTCAAGGTATTCAGATCAAGAACATCATCAATTCTCCAAAAATTTGCCTCGATGTTTTCCAGATTGTTTGGTGTTGCTCCCGTCAGATTAATTTGGACCTTTTTTATAGGCGAAGGTCCTTCAAGTGGCACCCTTACGTGAGATGTAGTTTCTGCTTGGTCATTTATTTCATTAGAAGCACCGTCAAGTATTTTAGCCTTTCCAGACTCTTTTGGCCCCAATAGAGCGGTTAGCTGATTGATTATCTCTCTTTGGGTTTGAGCAAAATAATCTTTCATGTATTGCTCCATTCTGTTGAAACGATTTTGTGTTTTCGCTCGATCATTTTCTAAACTTACGACTCGATCTTCAACAGCCATAGTCTTTGAACGTAAACGGGTTCCGTAAGAATGCGAAATGATTGCAGTCTATGAAATAAACTGTCATAAAACTTTCTTTTGTTAAACCAAATAACTTTGAAAGGTGAATGCATAAATGCATGATTATGTAGGTGCATGAATGCATGTATGTATGTATGCAAACAAGGCATCAAGTCTTAAGAAATAGTCTTTAGAAATATTCATTCATTAGAAGGTTCAAATACAGGGAATAAAACAACTTCTTCTACAGGAAACTACTAGCCCTAATTCCTAAGTCAGTCAACTCATGTAGCAGACGCGTAATGGCCTCTCCATGCTCCTGTTCAACATTTGGTTGCTTCAATAGAGTCGTAGCTTGCCTCGAGAGTATCTGCACATATGAAGGTATACTCCTAACCTGTTCCTTGAAATTCACTAGTTCATTATTCTAATTCTGGATAGTGCATTGCGCAGCTTCGTATTTGGTCTTCCATATCCCATTTTCTTGATATAGCACTATTTCATAGCTTACAAGTCTTCCCTTCAATGACTGCACTTCATTTTCCAGTTTCGATATCTTTTTCTATAATCCTTCTTTCTCGCGCTCTATCTGAACCCTATCTTCATTGTGATATCTTGTCACTAATTCCTCTAGTTGTGTCACATGTCTTGCCAGATCAAAATTCCTGGCTTACTCCTCTTCTATTTTCTTCTTTGCCTTGTTACTTGCTTCTTTACTTTCTCGACATTTCTTCTTATACAGCTCCTCATAATCATTTTGTTCCTTCGTCATGCTTTCCAACTTCTCTGATAAGTCTCGTATTGTCTTGCTCGTCCCTCTATTTTGCTTAACTTTATAATCATTATGAATCTCTTATAACTCTTTCAAATCTTAGCTAATCTTCTTATTTTGTGCAATCAACTTTTTCTCTTGCCCTTCATGAATAGTCACTTGATACTTTTCCATTGTTAACTCCTTCGTAAGGTCACTGATCCCCTTTTCACATTTCTTTAAATCTAACTCCCGATCATGCTGAGTTTCTCTAGTGTTGATGGTGCTTTTGTAACTGATCGAACAGATGGTCCTACATTCTCTGGCATTTTTTGAAATGTTGTATCATTCATCCTTTACGCTCTCCACTCTTCATATCCCGTCATCATCTCCAGCTCTTGATACGGTTGAACCCTTCTTGGTTTTTCCCATGCTTTCCCCATTTGCACTACAATTCCTTTGTAGTCATTAGTCTTGTGGGCATACTCGAATTTGGCCATTCCCACTGTAGCTGGTATGAATTGCCTCAAACCAAATTGTCCTGACACCAGCAAGGGACAATAAGCTGTTCCTCCCTAAATTCTAGGTAACGGAACCCAATCCCTGTTTCCACATCGATACAAGAATGCCATCCCTTTGTGCAACCAAGGTGCCCTCCATACAACATCAGCATCTTTCAAGTTTTTGAAACATTCCTCCCACTGTTTCTCATACTTTCTCTCTAAAGGACAACCCGTCATATATTCTTCTATCGGTGAATAAGAGGTAAGATACCTTGCAGCTCTATATGATGTGTCCCACCGGTGACCTCTGAACTAGATCTCCAACAGCTGTGCGCATCCCCAAAACCTTCATTCTCCCGTTTTCTTACATGCAGTCAATGACCTATATGTCTCGGTTAAGATAGTGGGAACCGGGTTTACACCTTTTTTCAATCATTCAAATAGCCCCACAGTTGATGGATCTACGTGCTCCGGAGTCCTCAAAAATATAACTAGCCCATATATGCACAAAGCATATAAACTTCTTGCTCTGGATGGTTTATCTCGAATTACAACTATCAATTCTTTCAAGACTCTCCAATTTACTCGATGTTTGTCCTCATTCTGATCTGTGCTGTCACTGTTGGAGATTTTTGTATCCCACCATTCCTTTGTCTTCCTAGTGATCAGTGCTAACTTATTTTTAAAACCCATATTGTTTCTAGGTCTTGTGTGTATCTTGTCACTATGAATAGTTGGACAATTAACCAGTACCTCATATTCTTCAAGAGTGGGTGTCATATCAACTTGGCCTAAAGTGAAACAATTGTATGCGGGATTCCAGAACAGTAACATGGCTCTAAGCAATTGTTGGTCCACTTTAACAATTAGCAACAAAGCTATATCTCCAAATTCTTTCCTAAATGCTTCTTTCATTTCACTTCCCCATTGGTCCCATATTTCCTTCGCTTCTTGCAAGCAAGAATTATGGTTGGTATTTAGCTTACACTGACCTTTCATTCGTGACACATCAACCATGCGCAAAACGCCTCCCTTCTCATGTCAAGTTTATTCTGACCACGTCCAGACTGCAGTGTTATCTTCCCCAATCTTGACCCCTTTAGACATTCTGAATACTTCTAATTAACTGTTTCTTAAACCGATGCCAAAATGAATGCAACAATGACATGCTTTATCAAGAACAAAAATAGAAAGAAACACGTGTCAGTAATTGTGAATTAATACAAAAAAATAAGCAAATACTATCATATAACAGCACAGAAATATTTAGCAAGGAAAATAACCAAAGAAATGTATTTAAACCGGTAGCACCTGTCCTGGGTTCCTATCTGGCTCTAGTGGGGTAGGCTTTCTAAAATAGAATGTGGGCTTGGTTCAGACTCTGGGTTTCTAAACTATCGTTACTGTCTACTGTGGCAGTAAGACATCGATTCGGTAATATAGGTCCCTTACAATGGAGGCGTAGGCCCCACGATGCATAAGGTTAGTATACCGGAAGAAGATAAAAATGTGAACTCAGAGCTGGAGAGCATCATGTCACGTCGAATAATGTCTTTCTCCCACTTAAGGGTAAAAAGCCCGGGTCGAGAGCTTATGCATGAATGATAGATATACCATACACAAAACTACCCTCGTTTTTTCTGAAAATTCAACCATCAATTCTCAGAAAAAATTAAATCCAAATTATTACTCATAATGCCAAAATGCCACTTGGAATTAATTAATTAGGCCTGACTCTTTTATAAAGTCCCCAGCGGAGTCGGCAAGCTGTCGCGACCGTTTTTGCGACCGAAAAAAGAAAAAGGTGTAGAAAATTGTTCGACGGTCGATTCCTTTGAAAATCGGGATTTATGTTCATTTGAGTTCACTTAATCTTGAAATTGTTTTTTCTCACATTAAAACCTTTATTTAATTTCAGAAAATAACTTGGAGTCACCGCCGGTCACTTTGGTAGACCGTACACCATAAAAACAACCAGAGATTCATTTTGAAACGATTTGGATTCGGGAGTCGATTACGTGTGAGGAATGATTAGCACCCCACAAACGCCCGTCATCGGTACTTTTTTAATTTCATGTGGCATTTTGGCATTTTGAGTAATAAAATGGATTTAATTTGATCATTAATTGCTAATTGAATTTCTTTCCGAATGAGGATATTCTTTTGTAAGAAAATACATTTTAAACGAATATGAATTTTTGAAGTGTCCAGTTACATTAGGAAACTTCGATTCATACCCAAAATGTATCTCAACACAAAAGGTTTAAATGTGTGACAAATTATTTTGTAGTCAATTTTAAGTAAAAACCTAATTAAGGCTTCAATTCATTTAATTAATTAGAATCCTATGAATATCATTAATTTTTGGACTTGTGTGATAACACCCAAATGATTGGGCACAACCCATATTAGGCCCCAAAAATAACAACATTCTTACTATTAATGATGCTAATTACTTAATCCTAATTTGAATTTTATTGAACTAGCTATCCAATTATATGTAATTATCATATTCTAGGTTTAAATGAAGTATTAAATATTTCACTAAAATGCCCCCTTTGAATAACATCACATTACAATGTGACACTAATCAACTTAAGGCATTAAAATGATCATTTAATATTCATTTACTTTCTACAATGATCTTCCTTATTAATTTCAATTAAATCAATTAAAGAACTTATTCCTAAAGGCTTTATTTAAATAAATATTTTAAGTGATTAATTCCCTAAACAAATATATTATATGACTATTTAAAACATACATTCACACAAACAATTAAATAAATGAAATTAAAAGGTATTAGGATAAAGAGATTGAATTGCCCAGGACTAAATTGAATTAAGTTGGTAATTAAAAGGCTGAATTACAAGGAATTTGGTGACCAATTTGTAAAATAGAACAAACTGAAGAGCCCAAATCTAAACCTATTGAAAATCTGGTTCAAAAATCGGTCTAAACCAAGTGAAATCGGCCGGTTTAAACCCCAAACGGCTCGAACCGCTATAACCGGGTCCTGAGTCAGACCACGGCCCCGTATCCGTGCTCGTTTCCAAAACGCGTGGGTCATTTTGACCTAGTACCCAAAACGACGTTGTGTCGACTCGGCCATAAATAGGCTATTTCTGAGTTCAATCAGTTATTATAACGCTTCACTCTCTCTCTTCTCTCTCTACCCCTCAGACTCTCTCAACTCAAACCCAGAAAACCCAGTAAAATAACCCTATTTTCAATCAAAACCCCCTTATTCATCCTTGTTCTTCATCTGTTCTTCATATTTTTCTTCATTTGATCCACAGAAACACATAAACACCTTTTTTTTTCCTGTTTCTCCCAAATCAAACCCACTATTCCCTTAAGAACTCAACCCCAGTTCTTCCTACCTTCATAGCTTCAATCTTCGACCACCATCAAACCCTAGCCCCGGCCTATTTCTCGACCGTTGGAGGCAACGCCGACCATTGGCCGTCGTCTCCGATCATCTCTTCCGATAAACATCACCCTTTCGGCCACCTTCTGGTCTAACTCCGATCATCCCTAACCTTCTTCCAGCCACCGTACTCCACCGCTGGAGCGATTTCTGGCCATCGCAAAAAACCCTAAACACTTTATTTTTCCTTTTTTCGAGCCTAAACCCTAATCTAACCCCAGATTCATCAGAATTGGCCCCCTTTTCCCATTCCTAAACTATCTACCCGAAACCAGAGACCTTCCTCTATCATTTTCGACTCCATCTTGAAACCTAACTCTCCTCTATCTTCAATCTCACTCCGGCAGTGCTCATAGCGGCGGAGGCTCAAGATAAGTGTTCGGAACCTTCTTTCAATTTCTGACTTCATTTCCATTTTTAGATTTATTGTTTTTTAGACCACTGACTTTTGATTTAGGATATGTTTAGGCTTAGGACACTACTATTACTATTTTGAAAGATTGAGGCCAGGATTTAGTTGTTCCTGTTTGTATTAGTGCAGGAAAATAAAGAGCAGAGGTTGAAATATACCTCTGAATGTGTATCAACAGCTCCGGCTAACCTCCAGCGGTGAAGCAGCTACTCCGATCGTCTTCTCCGAGCTCCCCTTCCTTTCAGGTAATCACTTCGACTTCTCTTTCTCTCTCCTTTTAATTATTGCACAATCATTCATTATTTCTTACTTTCTCGCTCCCCTTTTATAGCAGGTGATGTGGCTAACGTCAGATATGCCCTTAATCCATGTGCTGGGGCTGTAGACCAATCCAGTGGCACCACGTGGTCAAATTTGGCGGGCTCAAGAAACACATTTATGTTTTTTGAGCTGGTGAAGATAGATAATGGGCAGGAATTTATTTGAGAATGGGCTGTAAAGTTTGTAATTGAGCCTTTCAGACTTGTAGAGGCAAATTTAATGTAATATGGACTATTTATGGATTGTTTTATTTAGTATAGTCATTGGAGAATTATTTTTATTTAATAGACTATTTTATTACTTAGTATTATATGGCCATATGTATAGCGAATTATATATATAAGAGAAAACTGGACAAAATTTGGGTATTACACATTTGTTTGGTAGGGACTCTTTGGGTTTGACAAGTCAAGAAGATAACCCCGAAAGATAGGTTCCTTTGTGGGTCTTTATCTCTCAACTTCAATGTCTACAAAAATGACAACAATTAGGGATGTAAAACAGGTAATCGGATAAGTTTAAGGTCGAGTTAAATCAAATACATATTATTTCAGGTTGATTTGATGTTTTAACTCAACTCGGCTCGGGTGCGGGTCAATTTCAGGTCGGGTAATTTCAGGTCAGGTAATTTCAGGTCAGTTTTATTTTAGGTCGAACTCGTATTAAGTTTTAGTTCGGTACAAATAGTCGACAAACTTTAGGTTAGGTCATTTCGAGTGAATTATTTAACGCCTTTCACGAACACGAATCATATTAAAAAAATATTATGGACTAGAATGAACAAAAATATCATCATATTTATAATATTGAACTAAATTAAAAAATTAGAAATAAATAATGGTCAATTTTGGATACAAATAAATTACTAGGGACTAGAGTGAACAAAAATATCAACATATTAAAAATATTAGATTAAATTAAAAAATATAAAATAAATAAGGGTTAATTTTGGCTAAAAATAAAATTTTTTGAACTAACAAGTACAAAAATATCTTCATATTAAAGATATTGAATTAAATTAAAAAATGAATAAGGGTCAATTTCGTCTAAAAATTAAATTTGAAGTACTAGAATAAACAAAAATATTATTGGACTAAATTATCAAAAATATAAATAAATATGGGAAAATTTTGATTACAAATTAAATTGTAGGGACTATAATAAACAAAAATATTATTCGACTAAATTACCAAAAATATATATATATATATATATAGGAAAATTTTGGCAAAAAATAAAGTTTTAGGGACTAGAATGAATAAAAATGTCTTCATATTAAAATATCATCATATGTGGGTCAATTAATTTCTGAAATACTTCATTTTTCTCTTGAAAATCATCAAATCATAGACTTTCTCAATTATAGGTCAGGTAAATATCAAGTCATACCAATATCAGGTCAACAACAGGTCAGGTTCAAAACAGGTTGAGTCAATTAGCAGGCCGGGTTCAAAACAAGTCGGGTAAAATCCAATCTTGGGTCATTTCAGTCGGGTTATATTGATTATTTGTCAGGTTATTCTTGGGTTCGGGTTCGTATCAGTCGGGTGCAGGACGGGTTCGGTTACTACAGTATCAAATCCAACTCGGGTTTGGGTCAACAACATTTGGTTATAAATTAGTTTCGGATCATCACTTTCTCGGGTCAAAACAAGTTCTGACTCGAACAGGTTTTAGTTGAGTTTTCGGGTCGAATTAGCTTTTTACATCTCTAGCCACAATATCAAACATGGAAGTATCTCTTAGAGTGCATTTTGGTACAATGAAAAGATGAAGACACGTGTAGTCCATATTTATATTTTATATTAATTATGAAATAAACTAGAAAAAAAATTATAAAAATATATTTATAAAAATCTCTCAAGAAATTTTGGTCTGAGCCATGGGCGCAGCCTCATGCACAATTAGGGTGTCAATTTTTTAAAAAAATTGTATTTTCCTATATAATAAAAAAGAAAACATAAGAAACTTCACATATCGTTTACCTTGTGGAACTTCACAAAAAGAAAAATTAACGTATAAAACTGTAATATATAAACAATTTCAATGAAAAATAAGGAGCAACTTCACAGAAGGGGCAAGACTCTAAGATTGAAGTACCAATAAGATAGAGTCTAATTTAGAAAAAGAAAATGTGGAGTTCGCATTGGTTAAATCCAAAAACTCAAAGGACTAAGCATTTCGCTAACTGTTTAACTTGTGGAAAAAAAGAAGTAACTTCATAGAGGGGCAAGACTCTAAGACTGTTGTGCCAGCAAAAAGAGAGACAGAGATTTAATTTAGACATGGACGGATTTAAGTTCGGCAAGCATTCGAGCGACTTGAGTAAAAAAATTGAATTATTTAAATTAACACGTCATATTTTATAATTTAAATTTTATTTTAATTTTTTTTATTTGAATTGAGTTTTCAAATTTTTATATAAATTTAATTGTAATTATTTATCATGTTTCAATACGGTTTAATTTCATTTCAATAACTTTCACTAATCATATATATATATATATATATTCATATATGGCATATATTTTTTTCATATTTTTATATCGATCTACATATATAATATATACAAGGAAAAATTGAGAGACTCAACTCGAATTTAAAAATAAATTAACTAATTACTAAAAAAATTTAAGTTATTCGAATTTCTATTTTAGAACTCAAACTTTATTTGAATTTTTTTCAAAGCGAATCGAGTTTATGAAATTTCTAGTCGAGTCCAAACGAGTCGAGTTTTTTCGCCTCGAATCGAGTAAAAAAAAGTAGTTTTTTCTAGTCGAGTCGAATTTTGCTTACCCCTAGATTTAAGTACAGCCTATTGCGGTCAATTGACTTCACTTAGGTTTTAAAAAATTCTTATATAAACAGAAAAGTTTAGGAAATAAATTAAATATATTTAAACTCACTTAATTTACCACGTGAAATTTAAAGTAGCCAAAATCAAGCAACATCAAGATTAATATTGGACAAATTTAATGAATCGGATAGGATATTTAATAAATTATATAACAAATATATGTCTTGTTTTATTTGATTTGGAAGCTGAGAATTATACTTAGGAAAATATTTTAATACACGGTTTTAGTTTTAGGGTATAGTTGTTGTTATGTTTGTTGGCTTTTCCTATTTTGTATTGGAATTTCTTGCCTTTTAATGAAAGAATTTCTTGATTTCTTCAATGAGCCACATAAGCCTCGATCCCACTTCTCCTACTGGCTTGATGTACTGACGAAGAGCTGTAGCTTTCGTAGCTAACATCACCACGTGTCGAGCCACATCCTGTACCTGGGTTATGACAGTCCTATCGAACTCATCTCGTTCCTGAAATCTTCTAGCAACGTCTCTAAGACGAGTGAACCAATAATCATTACCTCCCTCAGCTATGTCTTCAAGGACCAAAATCTTCGTCCTATATTCATGGATGATGTTATCCATTCCTTCAACCTGTTTCTTCAGGATATCATTCTCACTTAGACATGCCTGAAGTTCGATATAGGTGTGATGATTCTGGAATCTATGCAACGAGTGGTTCAGATCATCTATTTTGGCTTGCAACTCAGTAACACAAGCCTGACTCTGCTCTAGCTTCACACTGGTCTAGTCATATGCCTTCTGCAACTCAAATAAGCAAATCTTGCTGTTATGGGCCTTCCTTTTCCATGCAGCCACACTTTCTTTCTCACTTTCTTGAACCCGTTTGCCATTTCCATTTTCAGTTGCCAACTTACCCTTCTTCTTCTCTTCAACAAGGGCTCGTCTATATTTCTCAACCTCGCGCCTTCCTCATTCTTTTTTTTCCTACAACATGCTCGATTTCTTGTTTCCACTGCTCTAGGTCTTTCTTACATCAGCATTTCGAACAGTAGTCTTGAGCTTGAGAAAGTCAACCCTTTGAACCTCAAACTTCTTTTATAGATCTTCATACAGCTTTATCTCTCGCTTCGTCTCCCCTTTATACTTCTCAACATCAAGGTTTGACTCAAACTTATCTCTTTGGTTCTGCTCGCGTAAGACTTCTATCTCCAACTTAGCCCTTCTCAATTCTTCTCTTAGGACATCAGGTTCTATAGGGACTACCTTTAAGTGTTCTTCTAGGGACTTGGCCTGTCCGGATGTAGGCGCTATGACTTTGTCATTTATTCTCGTATGCCTCCAAATATCATAGTCCGGGGTATACATGCAATGACTATCAGATTCTAACTTCATATTATAACAGTGATTCCATGCATCACTAATTGTCTGAATCTTCTGTTAAACTCTCCTTGGAACTCAAATTCTGATGAGCCAAGACCGGTAGTGAATGGGATGAACTGCCGAGACCCAAACTGACGAGACACTAACAAAGGAGTACATCCAATCCCTCCCCACAAACCTAGCAGCATCAAAAAGTTGAAATCTCCACATTTATATAGGACTTTGGTGTGGCCCATCTAAGGAACCCTCCATTTGATGTCTTCATCATGTCGATCCCTGAATATATCAATTCATTTATTCTTCCAAACAACGGGCCAATCCTTCACCAAGAACTCTCGAATTGGTGAGAAGTTCGGGGAAAACACATTTGATATGGCCAATGTTGGGCATTTTCAGAAGTGACTAAGGGCCCAGACTTGTAGAAGCAGAGCACACCCTCCAAAACGAACACCTTCAACTTTTCGATAAGTGTTAAGGGAAATGAAAGTTTCAGCAAGTATAGCTGGTACTGGATTGACTCCTTTCTTTAGTTGTTCAAGGAAATCAAGTAATGCCATATCAATGTTCCCTAGAACCTTTGGAAAGATGACTAAACCATAAATTGCAATGGCTAGGAGATCAACTCTCTTTTCTCTGTCGGGGTGAATTGAAATTATACTTCTGATGCTTGACTAAGGGAAATTAAAGGTGCCTCATCTCTTCTGTATCAACCCCTTGACCCAACCATCACTCATGTCAGCGAACATTTGAAGCTTTACATGTGGGTTTTTGTTTTTAGGAGGCTTGGCATAGACCCAGTTCTTTTTCACTTTGTACAAGTTGAAAAGGGCTAAGTACTCCTCAAATGTAGGCATCATATCTTCTTTATTAAAAGTGAAGCAGCAATACCCTGGATTCCAGAATTGAACCAAGGCTTTCAGAAGCTGTTCATCGATTTTCACGTACAAGAGATAGGCTATGTCACCGTAGACTTCATGGAACAACTGCTTAGTCTCATAATCAAAGTGCTCCCAGATTTCATGTAATTCTTGCACACTGTTCTGTTTGATACTGATGTGGGCATATTCTAAAGTCTCTATCTCATGATCAGCTGCTAGACTATCTCCAAATGTTCGCTAATTCACCTCAGACCAATATCGCACCTTTGCATTCTCATCTTCACTTTTCAAAATCCTTTCGTCCATAACAAGAGCTTTTCAAAGTTGAGCAATAATTTTGAGAATCGACCCCTTCTAAATATGTAATGATGCTACATGAATGGATATGCAAAACAACAAGACAAAGGGAAGGAAGATTAAAATCAAGAAAACATAGAGAATTCAAAATAATTTCACGAACAATTGTGGGCAGCATATTCCAACACTCCAGGACATGTCTCCCCTTATTACTGAAACCCTAAGTTTTCCACATGGCTCTATTGGGGTGGGCTTTAAGTTCTCAAATAGTTGGGTTCTAAAAGGTACCTGAGATGTCCTTGTTGTCCCCTACTAAGGGTAGCAAAGCCCCTGGTTCTCACCCATTATAGGTTTCAAACGAACCAAGTTCAACTCAAGAGGACTCACTTCCTATGTCTTCTCGAAGAACCAGTATTCTTACGAAGACATGAGGCATATGAGTCCCGAAGGTACTTGCTAGGCTCATACGGAGAATCAATATTCTGAAATGAGCAAAGCGTTTTCCCTTCACTTAACAATTGAGTGGAGCTCGGGAATAAAGCTTTTTGCAACAATTTTTTAAATGCATAAAATAGAATTGCATTCATTAAGCGGACAAATAAATTGAAACCTTCGTGAACTTGCAAATTTCTTTTTTCTAAAAACATTTTGAAAACAATTTGTGGTCTGACCCTCTTTTGTTTTTTTAGAAAAAAAACAAAATTTCTCCAGCGGAGTCGCCAAGCTGTCGCAACCCTTTTTAGGAAGGTTTTGACGTTTTGGCAAACTTTATAAAAATACGGGGACGCCACCAATCTCTTTTGAAAAAAATTGTGATTGGATCACTTTTAAAATAAAGGTTATTTTAATAAAACGTATTATTTATTAAAACAACAATTTTGGTCTACAAAAACAAGAGAAAACAGGTTCGAGGGTCGGTTACGTGTGGGGAAGGGTTTGCACCCCCACAACGCCCAAAAATTGGTACCTAATTGATTTCAAAAAAAAGTATTTTCAAAATTAGAATTTGCAAGTTCTCTAAATTTTGATTTATTTGTTTTCAAAGTGAATGTAAATCTATTTTAATGGCCTTATCGCCCAGGAAATGAACTTTAATCATCGCCAACACTTCTGGCGCTAACCCTTCATTCCCGTTTAATAAGACACCATATTAATTAAGTTTACACTTTTTAACAAACCAACAGAGAAAATTAAATGTGTTAAAGCCTTTTAATTTTAAACTAATCAGTGATTAATCCCTAAAGAAACATCTACATCTATTTTAACTATTAAGGTTTAAATACAATTAAGTGTATCTTATTGAAAATGTGAAGAATGTTTTACAACATACATGTCTCTACTCTAGTTTTTTAAATACCTACTCCTAAGGTTTAACACATATATATGTACATATAAAAAGAAAAGGAACAAAATTACTCAAACTAAATTAACGATTTAAAATAATTTCTAAAATAAAGAAAAGGGTAGTTAATTTTATTTATCAAAAAAATATGTATTATAGACTAAATTAAAAGAAAACAAAATGTGAATGTTAAATTGAAAACAGTTTAAAATCTGGTGCCAAATTGAAAAGGAAAAGGACGAAATTGAAACAATTGAAAACTGAATAGCTGCGGTATAAGGCTCGGGAAAGAAGGGCGCGGGTTATAACTGGATATGGGTCGGGTCACCGGGTCATTATAAATAACCAATATCAGAAACAAAATCATTTGAAACCCTTGTTATTATAACGAATCAAAACCCTTTTCTTTAAAATCATCTGATGTGTTCTTCATGTTCTTCATAAAATAAAGAACACGATGAGCATCCGCCTTGCCGGCCGCCATCCACCGGCGGCGGCAAAATTCCTAGAAAACACCCATTTTCCCATATTCTAGTGGCCCTAAAATCGCATTTTTCGCCGGAACTTCATCAGAATCAAATCGCAACAGCATTTCTGCAAATCAGAGGTAAAAAAACAAACCCTTTTCTTTATTTTATAACTGAAAATATAGACAATAGAAAAAAACGTTACCTGAAATCTTGCTTTTCTTATTCCTTTGAAACTTCAATTACAATCCTTGCTTGTTGGTTTTACAACTTTCGAATGCTAATTGTATGTGTATGACTGAGTAATTTGTATGTATCTAGTGTGCATCTGTTGTTGTTATTGTTGTGTGTTACAAAGAATTACAGTGGGGTTTATATAGCTATTGAAATGCTTGGATTACAAGAACAAATCCCTAATTTCTTCCTCTGAAATTGCTTGATCTTCGCCATGGCATCGATTTAGGGATTAGCCTTTCCCGTTTTGATTTTGATTTTCCAGCTAGGGCTTCGAATTAGGGATTTATCTTTTGGATTTTGCTTCTAATTTGATCCCAATTTGCAGCTAAGGGTTCGATTTAGGGATTTAATTCCCTTTTGATTTTATCTTGAATTGATGGGCTCTAATTTGGGGATTTAACCCTCTTGTTTCTTTGTTTACATATTTCTGATAACTCGAACAACGTCGACGAGGAGCAATCGAAGCGGAATTGGCTCAGACACCCATCGGATGAGATGAAATGTTTGCCGAAAACTGGAAAGGCGCGCACGTGGCTGCCACGCGCGAGTGGTGATCCACGTGATACACCCCGAAGTGATCGGGGCCGTCAGATCTTGTCCTAATCGAACGGCTATGCGAGTGTGGCATTGTATCATCCCCAGCTGGCGCGATCTGCGCCGTTGGATCACAGATTGATCCAACGGCCTCCTTTTGGCTGCGCAACAAACAAAGGAAGGAAGTTAGGGCATTTAGGGTTTAATTTCGTTGGGCCGATCGGTCCTTATTATGTATGGGTTTATACTTCAATAACAATGGGCATGTAATTTAAATTATATCTAATGGACCGAACAAAAGAAAATAAACTTGGTTCTTTATTTAATGACTGTTTTTTACTTTGGATTTTACACTAACTATTATATTAACTACTAACAAAGATACTAAAAATATACAACCTATGTTAATTCTAACTACCATATCAACATATTAACATATGACAACTATACTAATTATAATACACTAAGTATATTATACGGCTCCTAGATGACTCACATTAATTAACATATGACACTTATACTAATTATGTTGTAACACTAACAATGTAATATAAAACCGGAAATGATATAGTTAATACAATGAAAGTAAAAGAAGTTAGGTGAAAATTCAGTGATAACAAACGGTGTTAAAGTATTAACGGATGAGTGATGAAAAAAACTTAATGTTTAAAGTTGAGTAAGTAAATTGGTTATTTTTAAAGTTTAGTGACCAAAATAGGTCAGAGAGCAAAGTTCAGTGATGATTTACGTATTTTACCCAAAAGTTAATTATGTTATTTGATTATTAGTTATTAACAGCTGATAGACATGATTTTTCATGGTAACATACAAAATCGTTTTCTTAAAATCATTAGATACTGGAATTAAAAGTTTTAAAATTTTATGTTAACACGTGATTAAACAAAAGATTTGTATTTGATGCATATATAACACATAATTTCATTGTCAAATCGTATAAGTGTTTTTTCTTTTCGTTTTCGTACATCTTGTTGTGTTTGTTTGTATGTTTTTATGACACGATTTTCTTTGTCTTGTGATATGATTCTCATCTACATTCTCTTTGGTAGTTTTCCAGTTGTCTATAGGCTTGTAAACGAACCGAACGATGGTATATTCAAGTTCGTTCGTTTAATTTTAACCGAACAAATAAAGGAACATGAACAACTAAACAAACATAATTTCTTGTTCATGTTCATTTGTTAAGGAATGTAGTTTGTTCGTGTTCATTCGTTAAAATGATAAATGAACGTAAACGAACACAAACGAACAAACATAAAATGATATATGTGAATAGATTTAAACGAACGAACATATGTGAATAATTTTTTAAAGAAAAATATAATACTTTTGTTATGAAAAATAATAAATATAAATGGACATATGTGAATAAATTTAAACGAACGAATTACCGAACGTTCACGAACGTAAATGAACGAACGAGCCATTTGTTCATGTTTGTTCATTTAATTAAACAAACAGAAAATCTTGTTCATGTTTGTTCGTTTAACAAATAAACGAACATAAACGAACTTCCCGCCAAACGGTTCATGAACAGTTCACTGAACGTTTGGTTCATTTACAGCCCTAGTTGTCTAGCAATCATTATGATGCACATCTCTAGTCAGGAAATGTCAACAATTTAACATGATTAAATCTCCTTTTGTGGTAGTTTGTTGACGTAATTTTGATGATGGTTGTTGTGTTGGAAAAAGAGAATAAAATTTTGATGATGGTTGTTGTGTTACTAAGAAAATTGAAGGCCATGTTGAATGAATGTTTTTTTTTCTTTGGGTCTTTTGGATTTTCATGTCTTATTTATATATATATACATAATTAACGTATTTTTAACGAAATCCGACTTTTATTAATAAAATCGTATAAATATGTTATCAATAATTAACGAATACAAGAATGTAATATATATAAACCAATATAACTTCATTTTTCAATGGAAAATAAGAAGCAACTTCACAGTAGGGGTAAGGCTCTAAGATCGAAGTACCAATAAGAGAGTCTAATTTAGAAAAGATATGTGGTGTTCGCATTGGTTAAATCCAAAAATTCAAGGACTAAGCATTTCGCAAGCTGTTTAACTTGTGGAAAATAAGGAGTAACTTCATAGAGGGGCAAGACTCTAAAGCATTTCGCAAGCATTTCGCTTTGGATACTACTTGCAACCGAGGGTAAAATTCGGTGATAGATACAACACGTCTAGTTGCTTTAAGGCACACACACTTTGTACACACAGGATTCGAACTCGAATCTTTTAAGATAAATATTATCTTCTTTTTCATCGAAGCCACTCGTTGGGTTCACAACGCCTATAGTTGTTGTTATGTTTGTTGACTTTTCCTGTTTTTTATTGGAATTTCTTGCCTTTGAATGAAAGAATTTCTTGACTTCCATGTTCAGCCCCACTCCCACGTAAATCTTTATAATCCCTGCATATCAGAAACTTGACAATTATGCATTTAACAATTTTATACCTCAAAGTTTATCTCTGCACTCTTTAGCCATGGCTGCCATTTTATTACCACTTCTCTTGTTTATCATACCAACAGCAGTAGCCCAGTCAAGGAGTTCCAACATAAGTCTAGGCGCTTTTCTAACACCAACAGCCAATCCCGTATGGCTCTCCCCTTCTGGCCTGTATGCCTTCGGGTTTTATCCACAATCTAAGGGCTATGCTGTTGGAATTTTCCTCGCCGGAATTCCCCAGAAAACTGTGGTTTGGACAGCCAAGCGAGATGACCCTCCTGTTCCAAGCAGGGCCAGTTTGCTTCTTACAACCGACGGAAGGCTTGTTCTGAGATCAACACCTGAAGGTGAAAGTGAAACACCCATTGTTGATTCCACTGAAACAATTGCCACTGCTTCGATGCTTGATTCTGGAAATTTTGTTCTATTCAATTCTACCCAAGGAAAGATTTGGGAGAGCTTTGAACACCCCACCACCACCATTCTACCAGGCCAACAACTCTCAGTTGGGAAACAACTGGTCTCTAGCATCTCCGAAACCGATCAGTCAACCGGAATATTTCGTCTTATCATGCTAGACAATGGAAACCTTGTGCAATATCCGGCTGTTCCTTATCCCAACACTGACGGGATATGGTATTCATATTGGCAATCTGCTACATTTGGTGCAGGAAATAATGTGAGCTTGAATCTCGACAACCACGGTCGTCTGTACTTGCTGAATTCGACGGGCGTTGTAAAGAATTTATTTGAAGGACTTAATGATACCAGGGAAACACTCTACCTGATGAAACTTGATACGGATGGTATCTTCCGAATCTATTCTTACAAGTTGAATCAGAATGGAAATCAATCAATTACATTCCAATCGTCTCTAAATAAGTGCGATCCCAAGGGTCTATGTGGTCTTAATGCCTATTGTGTTACCACTGAACAAGGAGCTAAATGTACATGCCCTCCAGGATTCAGTGAAATATTTAAACAAGGCAATTCCAATGCTGGCTGTGAAAGGGATTTCTCCATGCAAAGCTGCAGGAGCAATGATCGGAGAAATCAATACACCATGTGTAGCGATGTTTTCTCTCGCTAAAAATGATGGTGTTTTTTTTTTTTTTGAAAATAATGATTTCCGTGGGAGTTTTAGAAAACCCGTATTTTATTTAGAAATGGAGTCGCCACCGGCCACTCAAGGTGGACCGGACACCGTAGAAAACCAGAGATTTTGAAAACTTTGGGTTCGGGCGTCGGTTACGGATGGGGAAGGATTAGCACCCCCACACCGCCCAAAATTGGCACTTTAATAATTACCGCTTTATTAATATTAAACTTTCCAGATTAAAGTGACGATTAAATTAAAATTTGGTTATAAGTGCGAGTAAATTTTAAAAGCCCCGTTATTCGACAATAAACGCCCAACCACTATCACTACGCCTGATATTGGCCTCGTTTACGCTCGAATAAAAGGGCACCGCATTGACAAAATATATGTTCGTTATGCAAACTTAAAAAAACATGGCAAATATAAATAAATACCTTGCGATAAAAAATATAAATAAATACTAACATAATGAAATACTAACATAACATAAATAAAATACGAATCTAAAACATACATACATAACTATTAATTTAACACATAAATAAAAACATATCTAATATAAATAAAATAATAATCTAAAACATACATACATAAATATTAATCTAACTTATAAATAAAAACATATCTAACATAAATAAAACACTAATATAAAACATAAATTTAAAACATACTAATCTAAAATATAGATAAACATACAAATTAAAAACACAATTTTAAATTAACTATTACTTCATTAAAATATAAAAATTACAACATAAATAAAAAGGAAAGAAAATATACCTAACTAGGAGTTCGAATGACGAACCCCGACGAAACCCCATCGAGATCTACCACGACCTCTCCAAAAATATTAACTAGATCGGACCTAAAATAGGACCCCGATCGAACCGACTAGGACCGAGGACACTGTCCCGATCCTGGGCTAGCCGGGAGCCTAAGCTCCTTATTTGGCCAAAGCCCTGCCGATCCATATGTTGCCCTTCAATTGCCCTCCCCTGCCTCTATTTATAGGCAATTGGGGGAGGCAAATGGGTGACGTGGACCACCCAAAACCACTCCTTTTTTTGCTTTTTTATTAATTTTATTATTATTATTTATATATATTATTACAACAATACTAAAAATACTAAAAACCCGGACAAAAATGAGTGATTACAGTTGCCCCTATTTGCTTATTCTTGTGAAACGAGAACAAAGCAAAGATCAAAAGCACTCATTTTTGTCTTATCTGGCTAAACTTCTCTCCTTTTGACGCGTCTTCTTTCTTTGGTAGATCTTCATTCTCTTCAGCGCATGTCTTCTTTCTTGTTTTGGTTGATCTACCTTGTCACTCTCGGGAAGCAAAGCCTTCAAAATGGGGGTTGTTTGTTGAGGAAGCCAAACCGAGTTCTACTTGCTACATTATTGGTAATAAGCTAATACCTAAAGAGAGTTCGACCCAGCTGCAACACCGACGAAGAGACGGGGTCTACAAAATTCGATCCAGCTGCAACACTGACGAGGAGGCAAGACCGATAGGTGAAAGTTCTGATGTCTGATCCAGCTACAACTCTGACGAAGAGGCGAGATCAGAAAACTGACAAATTTTCTCTTTTTTCTCTCTTTTTTTTTCTTTTTCTCCGCTTTTGTTTCTTTTTCATATTTTTTTCTCTCTTTTTTTTTGATTTTTTCTTAGAACATTGATAAAACTTGAAAGTTGGTGAATTTTGACCAAGCTACAACACCGACGAAGAGGCATGGTCTAAAGTTAGTAATGTTGATCCAGCTACAACACCGACGAAGAGGCAGGATCAAGAGTTAGTGAATTTGGTCTAGCTACAACACCGACGAAGAGGCAAGACCGGAAGTTAGTGAATTAGGTTCAGCTACAACACCGACGAAGAGGCAAGGTCTGAAGATTTGATTCGCTACGACACCGACGAAGAGGTAGGATCAGATAGTTGTTCTTTTTTGTGATCAAGCTACGACTCTGACGAAGAGGCATGATCAGGATTTGGTTGAAAGCTTTTTTTCATTTTTTTCATTTTTTGTTTTTTTTATTTTCATCATTTTTTTTATTTTTTCGACTTTTGATTTTTTGATTTTTTTCTGATTTTTTTTCAACTCTATTTTTTTGGTAATTTTTCTTTTTTCTTGAACTATACAAAGAAGTAAGACTTGAGGAAAATTAGGTCTGGTTGCACCGTCAGCAGAGAAACAAGACTTGAATACAAATTTGATCTGTTTGGGGAAAGGTTCGGATCTGTTGCACCATCAATGGAGAAACGAGATCTTCAGGATGTCTATATTGTTGCACCATCAGCGGTAAAACAGAGTCTGAAAATTGTTGGCCTATCAACAATGACGAAGGCAAGATCTGGAAGAGTCTACTTCTGCTGCTCTACTGACGGAGAGGTATGACCTAAAAATAAAAACATTAATCAGTAAATGTTCACAAAATTTGTCATTGTTACCTTTACTGATGTTTCAGCATCCTCTTTGTATTTGGCCTCCTCTAAGACTAAGGTTGGCTGTCGCGTTGTTGCCCCCATGGCTGAGGATGTTCGGTCTCTTTTTGAACATGTTTGTAAGCAAAAATGCCTGAATTTTATGCCTAAATGCATGGTGACTTCGGTGTATGCACTGAACATATATGTATGACGTTTGCAAAAATGGTTTAATGCAAGATGAATGCAACAGGATTTGATTTTTTTGTCTTCAAAGGGATGCCCCTGACTCTCGACTGGTCCTATCAGGATCTTTTTTCATGTAGCGGTGCCCCGACTTTGTCCTGGGTTCAATCACTTTTCTTTGAATTAGCTTTCATCTGAGAGCATGCCCTAAAATTTTGTTCATTTTATGCCATCGTCTGAGAATATTCTTATAGCAAATTTGAATCCCTGGAGCACATTTTGTTTCCCCCTAAGTTGGGTTTATAAATTGTGTGTTGGTTCATGGCAACTCATTATTATTATTTTTGGATTGGGTGCAATTTTGCAGACTGTGGTCAAAGATGCAAGAGTTTGACTCGGCAATGAAGGCTGGACCTTGGCAAAGAATGCCCCCGGACTGGGACCTTGTTAGAGGCACACTATTTGTAAAAGATGTAGGGGTGCTTTTGGACATGCCCCAAGACCAAACTTTTGTAAGAGGCTTTGTAAGGTGCTAGATCGACCATCTTTGTTGTATTTAATGGGGCAACCCGAGGATTAGTTTTATTATTCTGAAAATGAATGCATGCAAAATGTGTCCTAAATCGATGCAATGCAAAATTAAGATTGTGATGATGTTGTGCAATGATGCAGGTGAACTCAGTGCGATGAGAATAAAATAAAATGAGTTAGTACCAAATAAAATGATTAAATAAAACAAATGATAAATATAACAAAAATAGAGTAATAAAAACTGTACATAAACAAGAAACAAGGCACCAGAGCCTAAATAGGGTGACCACTAATCGGACAGAGTTTCACATGGCTCTAAAGGGTTGGCTCCTACGGCTCACTATATGCAGTTTTGGTGCTAAGAGGTACCCGAATTGTCCTTGATGTCCTCTACTAAGAGTAGCAAGGCCCCCGGTCATCACCCATTATAGGCTCCTTTCAACCGGGTTCAATTCAGGGGGACCCATTCGCTTATGCCTGCACGAAGGAACGATATCCTTACGAAAGCATAAGGTACTCGAGCCCCGAAGGTACTTTCTAGGCCTACACGGGAGAACGATATCTCCACGAAAGCATTAGCGTTTTCTCCCCACTTAAAAAATACGGGTTTATATGTCAAATTTTAAATGCGTTAAAATAAACGCGCAATTATAACCGAATGTTAGTTTAACAGTCACTTAAATCCGGAATTTCTGATATTAATAAAGCGGTAATTATTTGAAAAAGCTCGACTCTCATTTGTTTTTTTAAAAACAAAAAAAGTCCCCAGCGGAGTCGGCATTTGTAGCGATGTTTTCTCTCGCTAAAAATGATGGTGTTTTTTTTTTGGAAAATAATGATTTCCGTGGGAGTTTTAGAAAACCCGCATTTTATTTAGAAATGGTGTCGCCACCGGCCACTTAAGGCGGACCGAACACCGTAGAAAACCAGAGATTTTGAAAACTTTGGGTTCGGGAGTCGGTTACGGATGGGGAAGGATTAGCACCCCCACACCGCCCAAAATTGGCACTTTAATAATTACCGCTTTATTAATATTAAACTTTCCAGATTAAAGTGACGATTAAATTAAAATTTGGTTATAAGTGCGAGTAAATTTTAAAAGCCCCGTTATTCGAGAATAACCGCCCAACCACTATTACTATGCCTGATACTGGCCCCGTTTACGCTCGAATAAAAGGGCACCGCATTGACAAAATATATGTTCGTTATGCAAACTTAAAAAAACATGGCAAATATAAATAAATACCTTGCGATAAAATATATAAATAAATACTAACATAATGAAATAATAACATAACATAAATAAAATACGAATCTAAAACATACATACATAACTATTAATTTAACACATAAATAAAAACATATCTAACATAAATAAAATAATAATCTAAAACATACATACATAAATATTAATCTAACTTATAAATAAAAACATATCTAACATAAATAAAACACTAATATAAAACATAAATTTAAAACATAATAATCTAAAACATAGATAAACATACAAATTAAAAATACAATTTTAAATTAACTACTACTTCATTAAAATATAAAAATTACAACATAAATAAAAAGGAAAGAAAATATACCTAACTAGAAGTTCGAATGACGAACCCCGACGAAACCCCACCGAGATCTACCACGACCTCTCCAAAATTATTAACTAGATTAGACCTAAAATATGACCCCGATCGAACCGACTAGGACCGAGGACACTGTCCCGATCCTGGGCTAGCCAGGAGCCTAAGCTCCTTATTTGGCCAAAGCCCTGCCGATCCATATGCTGCCCTTCACTTGCCCTCCCCCTGCCTCTATTTATAGGCAATTGGGGGAGGCAAATGGGTGACGTGGACCACCCAAAACCACTCCTTTTTTTTGCTTTTTTTTATTAATTTTATTATTATTATTTATATATATTATTACAATAATACTAAAAATACTAAAAACTCGACAAAAATGAGTGATTACACCATGAAGAAGACGCAAACAGAATGGGAAAATGCTTCATATTCGGAATTATCGTTATCAACCGTAGAAGATTGTGAAGCTGCGTGTCTAGAAGATTGTGTGTGTGAAGCAGCCATGTTTAAAAACAGAAGGTGCAGTAAGCAAAGGCTGCCTCTGAGGTTTGGGAGATTTATGTCTAATGAGGAAAACATTGCTTTGATTAAGGTAGCCGTAGGTCTAAATGCACCCACTGGATCAGGCAAGCAAAATTCTAACATGGTAATCTTAACTGTTGGCCTTTCATTGATTGGCTTTGCAGTTTTGTTACTAATTTTCGGGGCATTGTTTCTTCGACATCATGTTTTCACATACAAAAGGGTCACTACTGATAGTATAAGTAGCATAAAATTGTGTGAGGATGTTGCTCCTATATCATTTACCTTTGCAGAAATCGACCGTATGACTAACAGTTTCGAGGAAGAAATTGGAAAAGGATCATTCGGAACAGTTTACAAAGGAACAATTCTGGATGGTCTGACGGTTGTTGCAGTGAAGAGATTGGAAAACGTATCATCCCAAGGGGAACGAGAGTTTCAAACCGAGATGAAAACGATCGGGAGAACTCATCATAGAAATTTAGTTCGATTAATCGGTTACTGCCACGAAGGATCCAACAGGTTGTTGGTATACGAGTACATGGTAAATGGATCACTTGCAGATGTACTTTTCACACCCCAAGAACGGCCTTCATGGAATCAAAGAGTCGAAATTGCTCGGAACATAGCCAGAGGTCTCCTCTATCTTCACGAAGAGTGCGAGACACAAATCATCCATTGCGATATCAAGCCTCAAAACATACTAATGGATGAACAAGGTCGACCAAAGATATCTGATTTCGGATTGGCCAAGCTACTGAAGCCAGACCAAACCAACACCATCACAGACATTAGAGGAACCAGGGGATATGTTGCACCAGAGTGGCATAGGAAACTACCGGTGACAGTCAAAGCAGATGTTTACAGCTTTGGGGTGGTTCTGTTGGAGATCATATGTTGCCGAAGGAGTGTGAATTTGAACCTTGTTGAGGAAGAAGCTGTACTTGAAGAATGGGTGTACCGTTGTTTTCAAGGTAGGGAGCTAGGGAAACTGTTGGCGGACGATGAAGTGGTGGAGGAGAAACAAGTGGAAAGGATGGTGAGGGTGGGGCTGTGGTGTGTGCTGGATGAGCCAACACTCCGCCCATCAATGAAGAAAGTTCTGCTCATGTTAGAAGGGACCGTTGACATCCCGATACCCCCCGATCCGAGTTCTTTTCTAGCTGCCATTTAATTTACCTTTCTTGCATCCGCCATTGCTTGCAGGGACAGAGCTATATGAGCCGGGAGGGGCAATTGCTTCTCTTTTAAATATTTATGTTTTAGTTTTACCTTTAATCTTAAATTCTCACTTCGTCCTGCTTCTGTGAAAGGCCAAGGAACCGTTTATGTTTGTCCGAGGAGATTGTCAACTTTCAGACTTATGCTTGTTGCGATGTTGGTTCCGGGATTGTCTTCATGCTTGCTGCTTTGGCCGATGGCCTTTGTGTTGTGTTTCATTGCATTCTTGTAGGCTTTATTGTTGTGTCTTGGGGCATTGTTTTTGTTCTTGTCTATGGTCTTGGACTTTATTTTCTAATTTCTTGTGCTGATCTCACCAGTTGTAAACTCTTTGCTTGTATTAGTTAAATAAAATTTTATTGCTGATTAAAAAATATTAAATCTTGAATTAATATCTATTTTTAAGTTTAAACACTAAACAATCTATTTGCTTCACTTAATATATAAATATAAATATATGGATAATAATCCTAGATATATAAGCTAGTTTTAATAAGTTTTTATATTATAAATAGTTTTTTCATTCTATTTATTTTAGCATTTTATAATTTTGAATTTTTAATAATTTAGTATTTTTTTAATTTTTAAATAATTTTTCAAATAAATAATTGAAAGATTATAAAAATATCATGTGGCATCACTATATTTTACCACAAGGAAAAAATGATCTATAAAAATTATTGAAGTTAACGGTCAAATGACTTGTTTGATTTAACTCATAGGTTAAAAAGGCTCCATTGGATGCAAAAAGAAATAAAGACTTAATTTATTTTCCTATTCAGGGTTTATTGCACTTTCAAATTAAATTTCAATTCAAAACATAAAAATATAAATACATGAAAAAATATTTTATTTAAAATTTAGAAGTTATGTTTTAAGTTCAGAGTTCAAAGTTTAAATATTGAATTTTGTGTGTTATAGCGTAAGGGTTAAAATCCCTAAATAAGAACAATGACATTATTAAAAACGAAACAACAGAGGGGGGAACGTTGATTTTTGTGTGTTATAGCTTAAGGGTTATAGCTACCGTTCATCGGTGTGAGAGTGAGGTCGTCGATGGTGTAAATGGAGAGGGGAGTTATGATTTAGGGTCTAAAGTTTGAGATTTAGTTTTGGGTTTAGGGATATGATTTCGATTTTTATTATTTATTTTAAATCATACTTGATATTTAATATTAATAAAAATGGCATGCTATTATAAAAATGATAATAAAATAATTCATGTCATCATGGAGTGACCAAAAGAGTAGCAATTTAAAAGTTGAGCGAGTAAATTGAACGTTTTGAAATTTCAATGACCAAAATAGGTCTGAGAGTGAAGTTCAGTGATGATTTATATAATTTACCCTAATTCTAAATATATATCATGTATGCTAGTTTTAATAAGTTTTTATATTTTTAATATTTTATAAGTTTTTAATATTTTATAATTTTGATATTTGTGAATTTTTAATAATTTAATATTTTTAATTTTTAAATAATTTTTCAAATAAATATTCAAAAGATTATGAAAATATCATGTGACAGCACTATGTTTCACCGCATGAATTAAAGGGCTCAATTGGATGCAAAAAAATAAATACTTAATTTATTGTTTTTGCACTTTTAAATTAAATTTTAATTTAAAGCATAAAAAATTAAAAAAAATACATGAGAAAATATTTCATATATTGATAACAATTTTTTTTCACAAACGAAATTTTAACATTTTTATATATTTTATTTAAAATTTTAAAGTTATGTTTTAAGTTCAGACTTTAAAATTTAAATATTGTATTTTATATGTTATACCTTAAGGGTTAGAATCACTAAATAAGAACAATGACATTAATAAAACCGAAACAACAGAGGGGGCGACGTTGATTTTTGTGTGGAAATTAGGAGCAACGGAAGACTCGAGACTCGAGTGCCAAAGAAAAGTTCAATTTAGAAAAAGATCTTCCACCTTCCTATTGGTTAAGGATTAAATTCCAAAGAAAAGTCCGGCATATATCCATCGCGAGGCAAATAGAATTGCGAATAATTTAGCCCGACTTAGTCGAGGCAATGCGATTGGCGAAATCATATTAAAAGCTGTTAGACGTGATTTTTTATGGTAACAATACAAAATTGTTTTCTTAAAATCATTAGATACTGAAATAAAAAGTTTTCAAATTTTATGTTTTCACATGATTAAATAAAAGATCTGTATTTGATGGGCATATAATACATAAGTTCATTGTCGAACAGTATAAATACGTTTGTTTCATTTGTGTTTATTTTTTTCGTATATTTTATTGTGTTTAGTTCATATATTTTTATAATACGGTTTTTTTTATTTTGTGAGATGGTTTTCATCTATTTTTTTGTGGTAGTTTGAATTCGCGTAGCTATCATTATGATGTACATCTCTAGTCAGAAAAAGTCAACAGTCTAGTATGATTATATTTTTGTTGCCGTAGTTTGTCAATGTAATTAGAATTATTAGCATAGTACATATGCAAGATTACATATGTTCATCACCTCTTCTATATCACTACATAAACATCTAGTTTAATAGAGTCAAAGATATTTTGATGATGGTTGTTGGGTTTCTAAAGAAATTAAAAGTCATGTTGAATGATGGTTTTATTTCTTTTTTCAGATCAGAATTTTCATATTTTATTTTTCTTTGTAGACATAATCTTCAAATTTCTCTTTATATTTGGGATGTATTTTGTTGTACTTTTCTTTTATCTTTAATAAAATTCAACTCTTGTTTTTTGGTACATGTCTATCTTATAGTCTATGTTCGGAGTGTGAGATTGTTCTTCCAAACAATGTCATCTCTAAGATAATCCAACTCTTACTTAAAAAGTTGTATAAGTACAATATCAATAATTAATGTATAAAAGAATATAATATAAGAACTTAACAATTGTCCCAGTGAAAAAGTGCATGATGTTCATTTGAGGAGATACGAGTTTAAATCGCTCTGTCTACAAAGTATATGTGCATTGTCAAAGAGTTGAGAATTTGTGTAAACAGATACTACATTGTAATCATCTTTATATTATTAAAATATATAATATAATATTATTTTTTCAATTGAAAATAAGGAGCAACTTCACAGAAGGGGCAAGACTCTAAGATTGAAGTGCCAATAAGAGAGTCTAATTTAGAAAAAGAAAATGTGGAGTTCGCATTGGTTAAATCCAAAAACTCAAGGACTAAGCATTTCGCGAACTGTTTAACTTGTGGAAAAAAAGAAGTAACTTCATAGAGGGGCAAAACTCTAAGACTGATGTGCCAGCAAAAAGAGAGGCAGAGATTTAATTTATGGACGGATTTAAACCCACGTGAAATTTAAATTGGCCAAAATCAAGTAAACATCAGACAAATTTAATGAAACGGAGAGAACAATTAATAAAATTTATAATAAATATATGTCTTGTTTTATTTGATTTTGAAACTGAGAAGTATACTTAGGAAACTATTTTGATAAAAATGCAGCCGCCCTTGATCATCTTCAGTAACTTTTTTTTTCTCTTTGATTGGTGGTCGGGAATTAATTTTAATATTACTTATCGATCACTGGATTTATTATTATTATTATTATTATTTAATTTTTTTCATATTTTAATAAAAAAAATTGTTTTTGTGGCACACGCTTTTCTGTTATTGTGACACGCGTTTTCCTCTATCCTTGTGATATGTTTTTTTTGTTTTATGGTTTGTTTCATCTGTCTTTGTGGCATGATTTCAGCACACCCTAGCGGTCGTTTGTTGCTCGCACAAAAAATTTAACGGCGCTAATTTCTGATTATAATTTTGTCGGTAGTCATAGAAAGTTAGATCCCCACTCGGTTGATGGTTGTTTGCCGATGTAATCAGTCTTGGGTAGCGGAACGTTCTGCCTGATAGTTTGGATCGCTCATCACTCCTTTTTCATCTGATATGCATCTCGATTGGATAGAGACAAGGAGATTCATGAAAGCTTCTGAATTTTAATGGTATGCTTATCTCTGAAGAAGTATTCACTTTTTTGTATATGGGTTGTAAGAGATTTTGGTCTCCTTTCTAGATGCGTTGTAATTGTGATATTTTCTATAGTTTTAATAAAAATTCAGTGGCTATTATTAAAAAAAAGAAACTATTTTGATACATAATTTTTTAATTTTAGGGTTTAAGAATTTAAGTTAATGTTTATGGGTTAGGGATTTAGGTTGTATGGTGTAGAATTTAGGATTAGAATTTAGAGTTTAGGTTTTATGGTGTTAAGGTTAGAAGAAATATAGGATCTAGATTTTATAGTTTAAATACAAAAGGGTTGTGTAATTTTTTACACAAATTGTGTATCAAAATATAACTCATATACTTATCCAGTTCAATATATTCATAAGTGTTTATATATATTTTTGAACTCACAACCTAAGGGAGGGGAAATGGTGTCTGTCGTGACCATTTTTTATCGGGTGTGAAAATAGCTTGACGATTATTCTTTAAAAATTAGAGTTTTGCCTTTTATTTATTTAATCTTGAAAAATTAGACTTTCCATGTTAAATTGAATTTTTTTGTTTAATCTTGAAAACATTTTGGAGTCGACACCGTTTACTTCAAGGTAGACCGGACACCATAGAAACAACCAGAGATTTATTTTTCTAAAAATTTGGGTTCAGGAATCAATTACGTCTGAGGAAGGATTAGCACCAAATTATCGGTACCTTTTTAATATTATGTGACATTTTGGCATTTCGAATAATAATTTGAATTTAATTTAACTCTTAATTATTAGCTAGATTTAAATTTCAAATGGAGATATCCTTTTATAAGGAAATATATTTTTATCCGAATATGAGATTAGAAGCACTCAGTTACTTTAGAATTCATATTCAAAAATATATTTTTAACATAAAAGGTTTTCATGCATGGTCAATTTATTTTCTTGTTAATTTTAAGTTCTACCTTAAAAGGCTCTAATTAACTGGATTGTTTAAAAACTACGAATATTATTAAATTTAAGCATTTATGAGATAACATCCAATTACTTGAGCATTATTCATACTAAAACCCCAAATTAAATAATATTCCTAATTTAAAGATGTGTATTTGATGCACCTATAATACACAAGTTCATTGTCAAATCGAAAATACATTTGTTTCTTTTTTCGTACATCTTGTTGTGTTTGGTTCGCATGTCTTTATGACTCGATTTTTTCTGTTTTGTGAGATGGTTTTCATCTACCTTATTTATGGTAGTTTTGCGTTTGTATCATTATGATGCACGTCTCTTATCAGTGAAGGTCGACAGCCTAATATGGTAAGATCTTTTTTGTGATAGTTTATAACTAGAACTATTAGCAGAGCACATATGCAAAATTACATATGTCCATCACCTCTCTTATATTACTACATAATCATCGTGTTTGATAGATACAAAGAGGTTTTGATGAAGATTGTTTGGTTTCTAAAAAAATTGAAAGTCATGTTAAATGAAGGTTTTACTTTTTTTCAGGCTCATATTTTATTTTTTTATAGATATAATCTCCAAATTTTTCTTTCATGTTTGAAATGTATTTTGTTGTACTTTTTTATCTTTAATAAAATCCAACTTTTATTTAACAAATCATATAAGTACGTTATCAATAATTAATGTATAAAAATAATTTATTTTTTTCGGTGGAAAATAAGGAGCAACTTCACAGAAGGGGCAAGACTCTTAAGATTGAAGTACCAATAAGAGAGAGTCTAATTTAGAAAAAGAAATATGTAGTGTTCGCATTGGTTAAATCCAAAAACTCAAGGACTAAGCATTTCGCGAGCTGTTTAACTTGTGGAAAATAAAGAGTAACTTCATAGAGGGGCAAGACTGTAAAACCGATGTGCCAGCAAAAAGAGAGACAGAGATCTAGTTTAGGGCCCTTTGGGAGCCGCTGTGAAACCACTATTTTGAGTTGAAAAAAACAGTCCGAGAAAAACTAGAAAATTCAACTTTTTCAAAAATTGCGTTTAAAAATAAAAATGGTGAAAAAATTAGGGATTGAGCTATAAAAGTTAAGTGTTCGACAATGTTTCTTCAAAAGTTGAAGAAAAAAACGGCGTCGAACGAAACCTTAGACATGAACGATTTTAAGTACAATCTATTGCGGTCAATTGACTTTATTTGGGTTTTAGAAAATTCTTAAATAAACAAAAAAGTTGGGGAAATAAATTAAATATACTTAAACTCAATTGACTCGGATCTATTACATTCAAACTTGACACTTTCTTCCAGTTTTCCCATACCTGCAAATTACAGAAATTAACACCATTCAGAATTCCCATAAAACAGGATTATAATACCTTTTCTGTCCTTCCAAAGGGAGTGAATTGTTGAATTTGCCTTGCATAAGTAGGAAGACTCCCTGTTTCCTCATGGAAGAAATGACTGATCTTTTTACCAGTGATGATTTCCAGAATCAACACTCCGAAGCTATATACATCAGATTTGACCGAGAAATGCCCGTGTTTTACGTATTCCGGAGCCATGTAACCACTGTAAACGATAAGATATAAAGTAAATTTCAGTGAGAGTTGAACACTTACTACTTACCATGGCATTTGAGAGGAGACTTACAATGTTCCCACAATTCTACTTGTATCAGTATGAGTTTGATCCATATTGAACAGCTTTGCCATTCCAAAATCTGAAACTTTAGGATTCATCTCCGAGTCCAATAGAATGTTATCGGCTTTTAAGTCTCTATGAATGATTCGAGAATCTTCGTGAAGATAGTGAATCCCTCGAGCAATACCGATTATGATCTTGTATCTGAGCTCCCAATTCAACAGCAAACGCTTGGTTGGATCTACAAAATTGTAAGAAAATTATAGAACAACTCACTTCATGGTAAAACAATGCTAATTGCTAACAACCAAGAAATGGTATCATACGGAATATAAAGTTGTTGAGGCTTGATGCAGGCAGAAACTCATAGACAAGAAGCCTTTCCTCTTCCTGTAAGCAAAAACCTATAAGCTTAACCAAATTCCTGTGCTGAAGCCTTGCCATTAATGTGACTTCATTCTTAAATTCTAATTCTCCTTGTTCAGAATTCCTCGACAGCCTCTTTATGGCGACTTCTTGTCCGTCAGGAAGCGTTCCCTGAGGCAACAAACAGGGAAAATATGAATCTATTCCTAGTCTGGAAAGAAAATGCGACGTTGTCTCTCTGATTACCTGGTAAACAGTACCAAAGCCACCTTGTCCGAGCTTATTATTGTCGGAGAAGTCCCTTGTTGCTGCCTTGATAGTGCTAAAGTCGAGTTGCAATGACTGCCTGCTAATGTCAAATGGCATTCTGGTGCTGACATTTTCATCTGCAACTTCAGAGCTTGAATTGGTGACAATATATGTAACCGGAAAAAAAGTGAAATGATATGGTCACTTACTTTTCGTCCTGATTATCCTCTTCTTCCTTATCTTTAAAAGCACAATGCTAGTAAGAGCCACGAATGCTGTTAAAGTAGCGACTGGAACAACGATGAATATAATTGTTCGAGAAGTGGCACTTCCTTTATCTGCAAAGAACAGAAACATAATCATTTGTAGGTAATAGGACAATTATAAGAGGTCCAGTGTACCTTTCTTTGTTATTGTATCAGTAGAATGTGCAGGAGGAATATTAGAAGCGGTAGGAGGTGGTGATGGTGGAGATCGGACCGGGGCATCAGCTGAAGATTCGTAAAATGGATACAAATCCCATCGGAAGAAACAGTTAGGCTTATGGACGAATCCTCCCTGCCTCTCGTGGCAACGTCTTCGATAGTCATCCACACACACTTGAAGGCAGTTGGAGCAGTCACTCTGAGATAGATCCGGTGTGCACCGTGTCAAGGCTGTCTCTTATTGTATTACGATCCTGCCTTGACAAGCCTGTTCGGGACCAAGCAAAGGCAGACCGAGCGGTGATATGAGCAATGCCTGAAGAGCTACCAAGTCAAGGATGCAAGTTTATTTGCTTTGGGAAGGCGATGAAGGCCATGTTCGGAAAGTGTCCTCGTTTGGGACGAAGCAACGTCTACTCGCGTCATACTTGGTAAGTTTATTTAGCTCTTTAGGGGGAAGTGGTCTGGTGTTGGGTCTCCACCATCCTCCTCGCCAAGTGCTAGCAGCCGAGCTGCCTTGGTGTAAGTGACCTTTTCCTAGGCCCACGTAAGGCCTAGGTGTGCGAGCATTGGAGCCAAGCGGATGGCACGATGTCTCTCTAGGAGGAGCTCTTAGGGACGGTTTGGGTCCACAGGGCCCTATATCGCGCTCGTCGCGAGAATCAGGGGTTGGCCGCTAGTATTCGCTAGGCCCCACGGGATACGATATTCGACGCGCATGTTGCCTGATGGATCATGAGACGACGCTTATGAGTTGAGTCCTTGGATAAAGGGCTTGTTGAAGGCTGACTTGTCTAGGTTGGGTCCCTTTTCAAGTGCCACACGGTGTGCCGACCGAGCCTAGATGGCAGGGCCGTGACAGGTGGTATCAGAGCAAGGCTTTTAAGACAGGTTTGGTTGCGTACTTCGGCATGGATGGTGTCCCTAGGTGGTTGACTCTGTACCAAACGCTCCTACGAGTGGATAGGTAGGGCGGGCTGACCCTACGCCAAGAGGCTTGGCAGTTGAGATAGGCAGGGCAGGGAAGCTGGACCCCACACCAAGCGTCCTCGTAATAGGAGTGGGTTGGGCGAGTCAATAATGTTGAACAAGTTGAGGGTTGGTTAGTGCACGGAGGTGCCTGACTATTGTTTCGAGCATGGAGGTGCTTGCTTATTATCTCCGCGCAGTGGTGCTCAGTTGTGAATTTGTGGCACAAAGGTGCATGTGAGTTTTATAATGGAGCCAGCACACAGAGGTGCCTGTCGGTAACAACTATAGCGATCGAAGCATACGCGGTGCTCGATCCTTATATTGCACAGAGGTGCTAACGAGTTGGACTTGGTGGGATCAGTACACGGAGGTGACTGACGCTAACCACCATGGTTGTTTTAGTGCGAGAGGCACTTATTTCTTATTGCACATAGGTGCTAACGAGTTGGACCTGGTAGGATCAGTACAAGGAGGTGGCTGACGCTAACCACCATGGTTGTTTTAGTGCGAGAGGCACTTATTTCTTATTGCACAGAGGTGCTAACGAGTTGGACCTGGTGGGATCAGTACACGAAGGTGACTGACGCTAACCACCATGGTTGTTTTAGTGCGAGAGGCACTTATTTCTTATTGCATAGAGGTGCTAACGAGTTGGACCTGGTGGGATCAGTACACAGAGGTGGATGACACTAACCACCATGGTTGTTTTAGTGCGAGAGACACTTATTTCTTATTGCACAGAGGTGCTAACGAGTTGGATCTGGTGGGATCAATACACGGAGGTGACTGGCGCTAACCACCATGGTTGTTTTAGTACGAGAGGCACTTATTTCTTATTGCACAGAGGTGCTAACGAGTTGGACCTGGTGGGATCAGTACACGGAGGTGACTGACGCTAACCACCATGGTTGTTTTAGTGCGAGAGGCACTTATTTCTTATTGCACAGAGGTGCTAACGAGTTGGACCTGGTGGGATCAGTACACGGAGGTGGATGACGCTAACCACCATGGTTGTTTTAGTGCGAGAGGCACTTATTTCTTATTGCACAAAGGTGCTAACGAGTTGGACCTGGTGGGATCAGTATACGGACGTGACTGACGCTAACCACTATGGTTGTTTCAGTGTAAGAGTCACTTATCATTTATTGCACAGAGGTGCAAACGAGTTCAAACATAGTGTCATCAGTTCACGAAGGTGACTGACGTTACGCACTATGGTTGTGTTGGTGCAGAGGCATTCAATACGGCTTGAAGTCTTAGCTGGGTAGTCATAGTGAAATCAGTACACAAGAGGTGTCTGCCGTTAATCACTATGGTTACCTCAGTATGGAGAAGCTGACTACTTGTGAATCATTGATGCATGCCTGGAAATCATATTGCAAACAGTGCACAGAGGTGCCTGTCGTTAACCAAAAATGATTATCCTATTATGATGTCACGTGGAAAGTAACCCACTATGGGGCTCATTTATGTTTAGCGCAGAGGCGCTTGTTGTGTTGAAAAGAAGAATGTTGTTGGGCTTGTGGCACAGTAGTGCATAACTTGGTCAATGGAAAGTTAGTCTTTGCAGGTTACAATGGTACCTCTAACTAGAGAAGGAATTCTTTTGTTCAGTCGACGAGGACGTCGACAAGATGATGCAGAGAGAAGAGAGACAAGTTGTATGTTACGTTGGATAACCTTAAAGGCGGTTGGCTTGTGGGAAAAGTGTTATTAACCGTTGGAAAACCACGATGCATGAGTTCATGAGAGCAAGGTTGTCGAGTGGGAATAGATGTACATTCACTTGGCAAATGGTGAATGCGTAAGGCAATATTTACCAACCAGGTATCGTTCGAGACTTGTGTGAATAGGTTATCACTAATGTATGTGCTTGGATGTCTTATAGTACAGGCCATATAAAGAAAGACAAAGAGACAAGTACACACTTGTATCGTGTTGGTAACCAGAGATCACTTTACATCATTCAGCAATTAAGTGCAAGATGAACCTATACATGCCCGCTTGGATATTGGCCAGATGGTGACACATTCATTGCTTGAAGATCTCACTATACGGTGGGACATAGTTGGCGAATGGGCTTGGTGCCGAAGAGCAAGCCATTGTATGGCGAGTCATAAGGCTCTTGCATATGGGAAGGTATGCTATTTTTGTTTGTAGGTCGATGGCTAGATCGTCAGACTAAAAGACACTACAAGGCACGCGTTAGTTGAGTCAGTGATTCGCTACAAGTGTTTGGCTCGAGCCACAATCAGAGTAAAAGTGTGGGAGCATGAATCTAGAACTTGACATTGAAGGAGCAAAACTGGGTCATAATGAGTTCATGATCGATGTAGATGGTCACGCAGGTGCAACGTGGTCATAAGGGAATCAAAAGAACTCTGGATCGAGGCTTGAGTTATTTGCTTGAATGTTCAGATGATGGGACTAGAGAAGCGTATTAAGTCAAGCACAGATCAAAGAGGAACTACCTTCGATGTCCATATCGACTCATCAAGTGATGAAGATCGAATGTCAGTATCGATGAGGACATCGATAATAGGAAGTGTGGAAGAATGTCAATGTTGTCTCTTATTGTATTACGATCCTGCCTTGACAAGCCTGTTCGGGACCGAGCAAAGGCGGACTGAGCGGTGATATGAGCAATACCTGAAGAGCTACCAAGTCAAGGATGCAAGTTTATTTGCTTTGGGAAGGCGATGAAGGCCATGTTCAGAAACTGTCCTCGTTTGGGATGAAGCAACGTCTACTCACGTCATACTTGGTAAGTTTATTTAGCTCTTTAGGGGGAAGTGGTCTGGTGTTGGGTCTCCACCATCCTCCTCGCCAAGTGCTAGCAGCCGAGCTGCCTTGGTGTAAGTGACCTTCTCCTAGGCCCACGTAGGGCCTAGGTGTGCGGGCATTGGAGCCAAGCGGATGGCACGATGTCTCTCTAGGAGGACCTCTTAGGGACGGTTTGGGGCCACAGGGCCCCATATCGCACTCGTCGCGAGAGTCAGGGGTTGGCCGCTAGCATTCGCTAGGCCCCGCGGGATACGATATTCGACGCGCATGTTGCCTGATGGATCATGAGACGACGCTTCCGAGTTGAGTCCTTGGATAAAGGGCTTGTTGAAGGCTGACTTGTCTAGGTTGGGTCCCTTTTCAAGTGCCGCACGGCGTGCCGACCGGGCCTAGATGGCAGGGCCTTGACACACTGCATGAGCGAATATATCCTCTGAAGGTTGGTGAAGTCTGTCTCCTCGGTTGCAAACTTTAGCCTAGAAGAGCCCATGGACGCTTTCATTGCCAAACTATCGGTTAAATTCCCCCAAACCTCATCAAAATGTGTTAAATTTGAGTCTATATTGTTGTCATTACAGCCTATGTTGGTTGGATCTAGCTCCAGGGTTCCAACAATAGAGCGATTTGTATAGCGTACTATACATGGCGGATTCCCTGGCCCCCTAGAAATGGCTTCTTTTTGGCTGCGACATTCGGCTAAGATATATCGAGTCGCGGAATCGATACGGTCAGAACAAACTTCAGCAGAAGCATCCCCTCTGCAAAGCCCCAAAGCATATACTTTGTTGGCGTATTGGCCAATGCTGCCACTAAAGAAACCTCCATTTTCGGAGACATTGATCGAGAGAGAAGCGAGGACGAGGTCACGGTTTCGACCGTATGTACTATCAGCAGTGAAGCTCCCTGTTTGATAGCAAATTTGGGCAGTGGCAAGACCCGTGGCTAAGATCATTTGACAGACATGAAAAACCAAAATGTTGGCAAGCATTGTGGGATTCTGTGCTAGCTTCCAGAGTATAATCGGGTGTCGAATTGGAGACCCTCAGCCGAAGGGAACTGGTTTTCTGTTTTCAGACATCATGTTATTCTCCTGGAGAGGACCGGTGTCTCAGAGTCTAGCCTTTTTCAATTATTTCAATTGACAAACACTTGTCGAACTTTAATTAGTCGGCTCGGCTCCTTCTAGTCAACTGTTTGGATTCCCCATTTTTTACGATACATGAAGATGAACAGAAGAAATGAAAGAAAATCCGCCATTGTTTTGTTGAAAACTTGCATTACATTCTACGAGTGGTCCATTCAGCCAAAAGGAATAGCTACATAATTATTCAGAAGCTATCATCTTTGTAACAGTGAACGAAAAGGGAGATGAACTAATGTTGTTATTTAAAGGTTCAAGGATCAGACCGAATAGGAACAGGTCAAGGCTTTTGTTGCTATTTAAAGAAAGTTCTGCTCATGTTGGAAGGGACCGTTGACATCCCAATACCTCCCTGTCCGAGTGCTTTTCTAGCTGCTAAAATACTTAAATTATCATTTAATTTTATTTTATAATTTATTTTGGTCATCAAATCTTAAAAATAATTAATTTATTCATTAATTTTATACATTAACTTATTTTGGTCATTCCATCATTAAATAATTAACAGTATTATGGCATGACAACCGAATCAAAACGACGCTGTTTTAAAAAAATTTAATTTGCATCAAAACGACGTTATTTTATATCTCTAAAAAAAAAAATTTAGATGAATTAAAACCCTAGCCACGTGTGAAGCTTCACTTTTTTTTTCTCGGATCTTCAACTGTGATTTAGGGTTTTCTGTTTTGATTGATTCGCAAAGCAAGGACCCTATTTCAATTATCGTCAAGTTGCAGAAAAGGTAATTAAATCCCTCATTTACAATATGATTTCTCTTAGTATTGAAATTCAATTTGCTTTTAATTTGAAATTCCAGTTCTTATTAATTTTTTTTCTTATTCCGTAATTTTAAACCTAAATTTAGTTTCTAATTTTTAAATACCCTACTAACTTGTACCCTGTGATTTTCCATTGAACCTTAAAATTGAGTTGCTATGGGAGGTCATGGAGGGTTAAATATTTTTCCCCTCAAAACGTTGGAATGTTTATAACTACGATAATAGAGAAAAAGTAAGGAAAGATAAAGAAGCTGCTGCAAGAGAAGAACAGTTAAAGCGTGAACAGGCAAAGAAAAGAGATGCCACTTGAGCAGCTTCGGGCTGCTCGCGGTTTGGCTCCATTAAATAAATCTGGAGGTTCAGAAGCTGTTGCTAAAGAGCCTAAAGAGGTTGTTGAATACGAACCCTAATCTCGTCACATTAATCTCTTTGATGGGATTAAAATTTTGAGGAAGGAAGAAAATGCTGAGAAAGATAGGTTCAAGAGGAGAAATTAAAAAAACAGGAGGCAGCACCCAAGGTTGTAGTCTCGAAAAATGAGAAGTATAGGTTAAGTTGTCATAGTACTTGGAGAAGCGGAATGTAGATGTAGAGGAGGGAAATGACAATGATAGGTTTGAAAGAGTGTAGAAGAATGACGGAAGAAAAACCGAGAAGAAGGCGAAAGAAGGATGAAGATTTTTTTATTTTAAATTCTATTTGTTAATTAAATATTAATAAAAAAATTTACGTTACAACTAAATATTAACAAAATAAGTCTCGTTAATAAAAAAATAAACAAATAAATAAAATAAGTTAATATATAAAATTTAATAATTAAATTAATTATTTTAAAAAATTAATAATCAAAATAAATTAAAGAACATGATTTAAGTGTTTTACACCCTTAAGTTTTTACCCTTATGTGGAAGCCCAAGGAACCGTTATGTTTGTCCAAGGAGTTTAACTTTCAGACTTATGCTTGTTGTGATGTTGGTTCCAGGATTGTCTTCATGCACGGTAGTGAAATTTTTTTCACAAACAAAATTTTAATACTTTCATATATTTTATCTAGAATTTAATTTTTTTTAAGTTTAAATATTAAATTTAAAATTTATGGTTCATGCGTTATAGCTTAGGGGTTAGAATCCCTAAATAAGAACAATGACAGTATTAAAACCGAAACAACAGAGGGATCGACACTGAATCCCAGTCAACAAGCAACGTTGACTTTTTGTGGAAATTAGGAGCAACTTTACAGAAGGGGACAAGACTCGAGTGCCAAAGAAAAGTCCAATTTAGAAAAGATATTCCAGCTTCCTATTGGTTAAGGATTAAATCTCGAAGGAGTTTAAAGTGAAGACTCAAGGACTAAGCTCTAAGCATCGCAAAAGGGGTGGGTGGCTAATGGCGACAGGGCAGCGATCACAGTGGCGGTGGCAGTGGCTCTGAACTAGGTTTCGACAAATTAATCTAAATAAAATACTATAAAATTTATTATGTAGGTGACTTTATCAACTTAATTTTTTTATTTTTAATACCAAATTTAAAATTTTAGACTTTACTTAAAGAACATAGTGATTTATCTTTCTAAATCAATTAATTATTGATAAATAATTTTTTATACTTCATACGGTTCCTTATAATATTTTCTTAAACATTTAATTTTTGAAACTTTAGTGACCAAAATAAGTTGTAGAGTAAAATATAATAATGATTTACGGAATTTATCTTTTTACAAATTTCGTTATTAAACACAGCACTGACCATTGAGGTTTTATGGTTGATGTAAACACTAGTGACCTGAAACTCGTCCATACTGCCAATAGTACATATTTTGTACAGTCCAGAGTTTATCGAGGCTCTAATTCAGTTATCGACACTTCATTGTTAGACAGTTCTCCAAGCCCCTTTCCTCCTTGAGGAATCGGCTCATTTCCTCTGCAAAGGAAGGATGGGGGGCTCTGAGGTTGGGGCAACGAAACCGAGTAACTGTCGAGCATGAGAACGACCGTTGTCATCATCGGCCTTTTCGTCGGATCTTCTTGAACACACAATAACCCTACATGGATACATCTAGCAACTTCATTTCTTGATAGTTTGTTCTTAATTTGGAATCCATCATTTCCAATGGAGTTCCATCCCTCCAGAGCTTCCAAGACTGCAACAATTTGGTAAACAGTGACACATTTTCTGCATTCGACGAAACGAAAGAAAGGTCGATCAACAAATAAATGTACTCGCGTAGCTTGTGAGGTCTTCAGCACCCCCTGAATCATGAAAGGAACTGTTCTTTTTGCCACTTATAATTTCTAGTATTAAGACCCCAAAGCTGGAAACATCAGATTTCATTGAAAACTGTCCCTGCATTGCATATTCTGGTGCCATGTAACCACTGCAAACAAGTAACGGAGAATCCTAGCATTCATATCCTCATCCAACAAAATGTTGCTGGCTTTAAGATCTCGATGGATGATCCTGAGCGGAGAATCTTCGTGAAGATAATGAAGCCCTCAACTGATTCCTTGAGTAATTTTGAAACGTCTCGACCAGTCCAAATCTCCTTGTCTTTCAGGGTCTGCAAAATCGATCAACTCAATCACATAGTCATTTTTATCGAAACCGATCGTTTGATTAAATGACCATACCGAATAGAAAACAGTCGAGGCTTTTGCTCGGTACATATTCATAAACCAGTAGCTTTTCGTCTCCATCCAAGCAAAATCCAAGCAGTCTCACCAGATTCCTGTGTTGAAGCTTAGTTAACAGGGCCAACTCATTCTTGAATTCTATTGTTCCTTGATTAGAGCTCTTAGATAACCTCTTCACTGCTATTTCTTGCCCATTACATAGTTTCCCCTGACATTACATGCATAAAAGAACTAAATCTATTTCTTCATTTTTCTCTCTTTAAACTTTGCAATTCCAATAGCTCAAAAGGCTTCAAATATATACCTTGTAGACCTCACAGAATCCGCCTTCACCTATTTTGTTATGGGAAGAGAAATTGTTCACTGCAGCTTCCAATGTGCTCAGATCAAATTGCAATGATTCTAAACCGTCGGTGTCCTCGACAACTATATAGTTCAAGGGAACTTTCCATTAGAAGATTACAGTGTTAAATTAAAACAGATGAAGAATTGGAGATCATTTACATGAGAGAGCAAGATAACCCTTACCATTTTCTTCAGGTACTGCATTGTATTTCTTCCTTGCCTTCTTTCTCAGCACAACTAGGCCTAACGCCAATAGCACCAAAGACGCAACTACCGGAGCAACAATCGCAATGATAATCGAGGAAGTCGTCTTTCTTTTTCCTGCACATAAAACATATCAGTAATTAAACTGATAGTGTGAGTGGACTATGTATTTAATATATATACAAAGCAGATAACAAGTAACGCACATTGTTTAGTAGAGTTCGGCGAGGAAGGTGAAGGAAGCACTACAGAGGCCTTGTCATTAAGGCGGTAGAAGAGAGACGCGTCGTATCGGATATTACAGTTCGGAAGCAAAACTCTTCCACCTTGTTTCCCATCACAACACATCGGAAAAGAAGCAATGGCACTTTGTAAGCATCGAAAGCAAAGTGCATCGGTTAAGTCCGGTGTGCACTGCACTAAGCTGTACAGTGTTTGGGAACCGGTAAAATTTGCTACACCGGTTGCGAACTTTTTCCCCGATTGATCATCATATGCCACACGGTTCATCAAGCTCTTCATTAGGCTCGATAACAACTGATTAAAACCATCTTTGTCACCCTGGATGATTTTGGAACTGCTAATATCCATCCCGGGTACTTCTCGGATGATGGAAAAAATGTTTTGATCAGCGTACCGTACAGTACACTCATCGTACCAAATAACACCCAGTTTTTCCGTTACACACCGTTGAGCTATATCATTGCAGGCAATTTCGACGCATTTTCGACAAAGGTCGGCCGATACGTCCCCCCGGCAAAGAAAGGTACCGTAGACCAAGTCGGGGTCTCGACCTGCTGTTGTATTGTAAAATCCATTTTTAGTGTTGTTGGTATGTGAAGAAAGAGAGGATAAAAGGGTTTTGATATTGGCTTGGTAGGTGCTATTGGGGGTGAAGGAAGTAGCATTATCACAGTAATGAGAGGCGTAAGTTGCTGCTGCTTCGCCATGGCTGCTAAAGCTAAGGAACATGAAGAGAAGCACGAAAACTATGGTGGCGTAAAGGGAAGCCATATCAGGTGAAATTTGAACCTTTGGTATGTGTCTTCAGGGTACAATCCCTGAGTTCAACGTTTTCTTTTAATTCTTTTAAGAAAAGGAAAGTTATATTATTATTTTGCGATCATCCTATTTTTTTTTTTTTGAATATACAAGATGAATCAAATTTTTGTTACAAATTTTGAATATTTAATATTATTTTAGCTCTTAAATTTTTTTTATCTCTTTTGATCCTCAAACTTTTATTTTTTGTCAAATTGAACCATCTGATGAAAAAAGTAACGATTTTTAATATCTTTTGTACCCTTTATTTTTACAAATTTTCATATTTTCCCAACTTTTATAGTTTTTTATATTTTTATAATTTTTAATATTTTATAACTTTTAGATACTTTTTATTGTTAAATTTTGTAACTTTGTAATTTTTTTGTGCAGAATGACAAAAATGAATGACCATGTTTGATAATTGGCAGATAGATGATAAGAATAACATATTACATTAGTTGATAGCTTAGTTAATTTGACTAGTGAATTATATTAGCTAATTGTATAAATGTGTTTGATAAAATTAATTGATAGCTTGATAGTTGTTTAATTATTTGAACAAACAAAATGACATATATGATTATATTTAATATTTGTTTAAATAATTTATTTTTTGGCCAAGTTTAAATAATTTATTAGTTAACAATATTTTGTATCTATTAATATTAATTAGATTATGAGAATTAAATTTTTAGGTGAAAGGGAAAAATTATTACCATGTGCCTCGTTAAAAAACTTCCCTAAACTTAAATGAAGGAAAAAGAGTACACATGACAATAATAACAACATGTTCGACGAGATAACCTCATCACAAGTAAACGACCCACTACAACAACCAAAGAAAACATATATCTAATGCCAATCAATGAACCTCAAACACCAATGACGTCACTTATCCCTCGTGCATCGTGTCACGGACAGGCCCCCTTTGCTCGGTTAGCAAGCTGTGCGACTCTTGAGATGGGTGTTACCCAGACAAGTCAGCCTTTCTCATGCCTCATTGTCCAAGGAGTTATCTCGGTCTAGCCTTCTCAGGGTCATAATGCGCTAAGGCTTTAGAGTTTCTAATCCCGCAGGGCCTAGCGATAGCTGCACTCCAACCTCGTACTTCAGCCACGAGCGCGATATGGGGCCCTATAGCCCCAAACCGTCCCTAGGTATTTCTCCCGGGGAGACAGTGCGCCAACCACTAGGCCCCACTGCCCACACACCTAGGCCCCACATGGGCCTAGGAGTAGGTCGCTTACACCAAGGAAGCTCGGTCGCTAGCCCAGGCGAGGGGGATGGTGGAGACCCAACACCATACCACTTCCCCCTAAAGAGCTAAATAAACTTACCAGGAATGCCGTGAGCAGACGTTGCTTCGTCCCAAATGAGGACACTTTCTGGATAGCGCCTTCATCGTCTTCCTAAAGCTTCTCAACTTGCATCCTTGACTTGGTAGCTCCTTAGGGACTGCTCATATCATCACTCGGTCCACCATTGCTCGGTCATGAACGGGCTTGTCAAGGTAGGGAAGCAATATAATAAGGGATGGCCTTGACATTTCTCCCCCACTTACTCTATCGATGACCTCATCGATGTAGCCCCAGAAGGGATGGTTCTGACATTCTCCCCCACTTCCTCTATCGATGGCCTCATCGATGTAGTCCAAGAAGGGATGGTTCTGACATTCTCCCCCACTTCCTCTACCGATGCCTTCATCGATGTAGTCCAAGAAGGGATGGTTCTCATTGATATTGACACCCGTTCTTCATCGCCTGTTGAGCCGATACGGACCTCTGTGGCAGCACATCTTCGATTCATGCTCGATTTGGTATATTTTTCTTGTCCCACCATTTGATCATTCAAGCAACTAATTTAAGCCTCGATTCTGGGTTCTTTCTATCTCCTTTTGACTATGTTGTACATCCGTAACCATCTAGACTGACCACAGACTCATTATGACCCAGTTCTACTTCTATCATGTTGAGTTTTAGATTCATGCTCCCCCACTTTTACTCTGATTGTGGACCGGGCAAAAAAAACAAGTAACAAACCATCGATCCACTCGAACAAGTGCCTTGTAGTTTCTTTGTGCTCCACGATCTGCCCATTAACCTACACAAATACAAAAGTAACATACCTGGCCATGAGCAGACGTGTTATGACTCGTCACTCAATGGCTTGCTCCTCGACGTTAAACATCTTCGCCAACTTTGCCTCATCTCGTACCGAGACCTCCAAAGTATTGAATGTGTCACCATACATATGTCATCAACATTAACCCAAGTTTGCCAGCACATGCTCGCGTTGCACCTGGTTGTTCAATAATGCAAAGATGATCTCTAGTTGCCAACACCGTATCGCATTGTACTTGCCTTTTGTTCTCCTCAATACATCTTGTATTATAAGATATACAAGCAATTTTATCAATGAAAACATATCCACACAAGTCTCGTATGATTATCTGGTTGGCACACATTGCCTTATGCTACCACCAATCATGGTATACCTTTGTATGTATACCTCAGGTGTTTTGACTATTTGAGAACGCAGTCTCTAGATAAGCTAATATCATCCACTCGTGAGGTTTTCTTCTTACTCAATTATACCTGCACCATTTACCAAGTGAATGCACACCAATATTCTCTTGAACAACCTTACCCTTGTTCCAGTAGCAAAATAGATGGTCATATGTCCTCGCTAGAACTTCTTAATGGTCCCCTTATGGCCCTTGTAATAGCCAATCAAGTTGCCCCTTTATTTCGTTTCTCCTTCACTCCCTTTGTAACAAACAGAACTGTTGATAAGCACAAAAGTACACATTTGATCTCTTGACACACCTGGCCTATACTCCATGGGTAAGTTAGTTCCCCACATCTACTGATGTCTTCCCCATTATCCACTTACTAGAAAAGTTCATCTTGTTATCACGCCAACAAAGGAACCTGTATTAGCACCCCACAAACATCATATCAACATTAGTCTTGTGTCGTGGACTTCAAAATGATGTCTCACTTGTGCCCTCTACGTGTGACTTAGGTTTTCGCATGAACCAAACTCTTCCCCATATGCCCACGACATCTAGTCAGTAGAGTATTCTCATGTAGGATCAAGACCTCTTTATTCTCTTACATAATCTCGAATATAACCTATATTTGCTAAATCCCTTAGCTTTTTTTGAGCATTATATTCTACATTTTCGGGAAAGAAATGAGCCCATTAACTCTTCCTTTAGCTCATCACATATTTTGATAGGACAAACACCATTAATAAACTTGGACCGCCACCCCCCACTTGGCGTCCCCTATTAGATACACCAAGGCCATCGCGACCTTGTCTTTATCTGTTTTAGTATGTGTATATCGGAAAAATGCTTGACGTCGAACAAGAAATTTTCAAGCTCCTTAGCATCTCTGTTCCCTTCATACCACTGAGGTTTCGAAACCCTAGTCCTCGGACCCTATCTACTGTCATCGAATTGCTTATAGCTATTTGTATCAGGTTAACTTGAGTCTTGATCTCATCTAGTCCGAACATCATATGACTTAATGCTTATTTTGCCTCCATTACCAAAATCTTTGATAATCTGGGTCAACTCTTGCTGCGTTTCCTTTATTGCTCAAAGCCGATCATTTGATGCCATAGCTCTCATACCACCCTGTGTTGACGTCCTAGCACCTGGGTGTGTTCTCTCTCTGGGCAATACTCGTTCTACGTTTTCGCGTTTGTCACCATTCTTGTCGACACACACGGAATCATTGTGCCTGCACAGACATCGACTTTTACAAATAGGTGTGATATTTTTATCGTGTCCTTTGTTACATGAAGCTGACATTTATCCCTGTTGCATACGACCAGGGCTTTTTGACACATGCCAAACCTTCAAACCGTCTTGGTTCTCTAATCGATTGCCCCCCACATCCCTCAAGGAATTGATAGGAACACCTGCCTTCAGAACACACACAAAGAGAAAACTGACCACAAAATTGGTTAGTCCAATTACATAACAATAAAATGAAATGTACCTTACAAGTTCAATGGGACTTTCCAGTACGTCTCCCACTGCAATTCATGCTCCGTATTGCCAAACTCTGGGAAGTGCGTTATAAATTCCTTGACCACGACATTTCTATTTTTGGGTAACACTGACATATCCGTGGTAACCAGGTTTTGCTTTTGGTATCTTGGTCCATACATTAACTTTGACCTAAGCCTTGGCTTTACTAGCTCGCCCCACCAACTAGCTTGTCGGTAGTAGCCCATATCACCACTGCCCAAATTGGGGATTTTGTAACACTTGGGTGAGATCTGAATTGTACTTGAATCATCACCACATACCCATCGCGCTTGTCTGTCCCACGCTTACTCTTTGGCTCTGCTTGTGAAGGAACTCCTAAGGAGAGCCTTCCTCAGATGCACCCACATTACCAAGTTGTACCACCCTTGTGTTTCTCACCCAAACGGGTAGCTTTACAAATAGCACTTTGCCTTACCCTAGCAAGCATCCCCATCAAAGAAAGATTTTTGTGTCAAAATGAGTTTTTTTCCCATCCAAGATAAAACGATATTGACTCGCACAACCTTTGTCATCTCATATTTGCAATTTATTGCCAAAGAATCTGGTCCAAACTACCACACCGCAACACATTCCTTTTTACCTTAAGATCCAATGGGTCTTGAGAAACTTGCCATTTACGGATAAATTATTAGCTATGGGAAGCATTCCCCTTAGGCTCCTTGATTTTATCTGACAATATAATTTTCCCCCGAGAACCCATGATGTGTCCACCGCTACAAGAGTCCACAACAACAAGAGGGAGTATGCCAATAACTCTGCACTCCCTTTTACTCCATTTTGTTTCGAGAGAGGCCACTTCATCCGGCATACAGCGATCGTCTCGATCCTTGGACCACTTCATTAAATAGTTCGAGGTCCTAAGAATCTTGTCCTGCACCTTTAGACGATCACACTGTACCAAAGTACTCCCACAACAAACGAGTTTTATCATACCCCTTTAATTTTATCAATAGGTGAATCCACTACCTTGAAGAACATGACTCTGCCGCATTGAGTCCCCGAACACAAAGCAATTATGGAACGGTTTCAAGTTGTCTCCAACTTTTTCCTTTAGGGTTAGTCTACGAACCCATGACTATCCGTTGTATCACTCTACAACCATCTATACCCACTCCTCTTTTCACCTGGAAAAAAGATAGTTAGGCAACAATCAAGCACCACAGTGCCAGGATAAACAATATTGCCATTAACTTCCATCAATCAATAATTTATCCCATCACCCTGGAAACGACAAGCACCAATATGTTAGATTAACAAAAATAAGCACATTTTATGCTTCGGGCTGCACACACCCTTGTACTAACAGGACAAAACAAACATCAATAAGCAAGGGTTACCGACACAAGGCAATGTATCAAAATAAGCATCACTATTACCGATAGCCACCATAAGGAATGACTCTATTCTCGAGTAATGCGTAAGCATCCCTATATTGCTAGAATTCGTGCCCCCATGCTATGAGGAATACACACTTCATCATGTCCCATAGACAGCCTTCAACGAGCCTTTAAAGCAACAAAAAAAATATTGTCGGTGTCCCAAATCACGGACATGCACTATTATGCAAAGATCAATCTCGTCCACAAAAGTTCTTGTGCTTCTTTGCGCCTCAACTTGATCGTTGTTTCGATCAGCCAACAACAATGTTACGCCTGTAACGAACAAATAAGCACCATTGTTCCCTAATTCACACGCGCGCCACCGCGCTAATGTAACACATCGGCACTACCTTGCCAAACCCACCATTAGACACCTTTACGCCTTGACTAGGTCTTGATCAATCAGCATAAGGAGTCACCCTGCCTACCCCACTCGCGGAAGCACTTGGGGTAGGTTCTAGCCACCCTGCCTACCCTCACAGGGCGCTCGGCGTAAAACTAGACCACCCCGCCGCTCCACTAATGGATGCGCTTGGCGTGACATTACACCATCCCGCCTACTCCTTGAAGAGAAGCGATTGGCGTGGGATTAGACCACACCGCCTACTCCCCACATGGGAACACTTGGCGTAGTCCCCACCCGCCTACTCCACCCAAAGAGCGCTTGGTTTACTATCATTCGACCGCCTACTCCATTTACCGGAGCGCTTGGCGTAGAATCCACAATCCAAAGACACCTCGTACGAAAAAAATAAAGTCTCTTTTTTTTCCTGTCATGATGATCCACCCTGCCTACTTCACCTGTGGGAGCGCTTGGCTTGAGACCAACTAATCCACAAATAGTCCAACTCTCATTTTTGCAACACATCATGCGGCATCACCACGCACCACACCCCATGAATAAAGCATCACGGTGTTCAAGTTGTTACATGAGCACGATGACGTTTGGTTAACAAATACGCACCTCATTGTATCAAAAGTCATAGCCAAACGCCACCGTCACATGACTACATTGTCCATCGTATTCTCGGCTCGATACCACGTGTCATGGGGACAGGGCCCCCTTTGCTTGGTTGGCAAGCCGTGCGGCACTTGAGATGGGTGTTACCCGGACAAGTCAGCCTTTCTCATGCCTCATTGTCCAAGGAGTTATCTCGGTCTAGCCTTCTCGGTCACAATGTGCTAAGGCTTTAGAGTTTGAATCCCGCAAGGCCTAGTAATAATCGTACTCCAACCTCGTACTTCAGCCACGAAGCGCGATATGGGGCCCTATGGCCCCAAACCGTCCCCTAGGTATTTCTCCGGGAGAGCGGTCGCCAACCACTAGGCCCCATTGCCCGCACACTTAGGCCCCACATGGGCCTAGGAGTAGGTCGCTTACACCAAGGAAGCTCGGTCGCTAGCCCGGGCGAGGGGATGGTGGAGACCCGACACGGACCACTTCCCCTAAAGAGCTAAATAAACTTACCAAGAATGTCGTGAGTAGACGTTGCTTCGTCCCAAATGAAGACACTTTCTGGATAGGGCCTTCATCGTCTTCCTAAGGCTTCTCAACTTGCATCATTGACTTGGTAGCTCCTTAGGGACTGCTCATATCATCACTCGGTCCACCATTGCTTGGTCACGAACGGGCTTGTCAAGGCAGGGTTCTAATATAATAAGGGATGGCCTTGACACATCGCACCCGCCAGTTCCCCAATGCAGCAGCACGCAAGACAGCAACCGCACAACCATGCAACCAACCTAGCCCACATTCCCGGTCATATCCACGCGAAGCATCGACAAAAAAGCACCATCCAGTTCGGCTAACATATGGACATCAAAATCACCTTGTGAAGCCCTCTTCGAAAGTATATCAGCCACACAATTACCCTCCCGCAACACATGTTGAATATGCACAATCTATAGTCGTTGCCCAAGCTCACCAAAATGGAGGACTAATGAACTACACCATTGCCGAGTCGGACCTATCCGCAATATTTAGAGCTCATCAAGACTATCCATTTTAAGAATAACATGGCGATAACCCATATCCCACACATATGAAAGACCAACAAATGCACCCTAAAGTTTAGCCCCAACCACAGAACAAGCCCCGATGAATTTCATAAAGCCTTCTAACCATGCACCATGGCTATCGTGATAACACGCCACCACAAGACGCCAAACCATCATGTCCGTTTCGCGCCCCATCCGTATTCAACTTCACCCAACCAATCTCTAGAGGAAACCATTGACTCGAACCATTCCGTATTGTGATCGACGCATCCTTGTTGCTCATGCCCTCATCGATAGCTTTTCGAGACAATGTCGAAATCGCCTACTACGTTCCAAGATTGATCCATAACCCTCCAAAGGGTTATCAAAAGCAATAGAGTTTTGATACAACCATAAGTTCCATATGATTGCACTAAACAAAACCTCTCAATCGACCATATCATCTCGCATACCACACATCCTCTAGCAAATTAACACAAATCCAATCGGATACTTCACCACCCATAAAAGCTTGGGACATCGATGGTCGTACAATACATTGCCACACAACAAAGGTGTGAGGACATCTCCGTAACACATGGTTTACATCATCAACCGCTGCTTCACATAAAGGACATCGGCTATCATTAGTGTAATGACGTCAAACTCTTTCCCCATTAGTCATAAGTTTATTTTGACACACCAACCACATAAAACTCGAATTTTTTGGAGCCCTTTAAACCAACTCACCAC